>BMAW01022893.1:200203-226927 GCA_019974015.1 Nephila pilipes
GGTGCGAAGTTTGAACTCTTTGGCTAGTTCTCTGTCTTCTGGCTGCGAAAGGCGTAAAGGTTTTCACATTTCCTCGGAACTCGAATCTTTCTCCTTTGCTGGTTCCATGATTGATGGTGATCAGTTCTTGGAATTATTATTAAATTTCCGCTATGCGCTGATCAGCTGTTTTGTGAATTCGAACCTTTCTTTTGGTCTGAATTCGAGTAGTTGAAACCAACTTTCGGTTTCAATAGTAGAAAACGAGTTAAAAATTAGCTCCAGTGACCGATTTTGTACATTACGAATTTCTTAAGAATGCTTTTGTAACTTTTAGACTTATTTCTTTCCTCTTCTTTCCCAGATTTTGACGAACATTTTACTTTTTATTTCAATTCATTGATTCCTTTTGTTTGTTTTCTTTCTTCTTCTTTAGTTTATTTTATGTCTACATCGAGCATGATGAAATTTCTTGAATCAAAATCAATCGTGGATTCCAGTTCTGATCTCATTAAGGACTCATCGTGTAGCGGAGATGATACACTTTAAATCTGTTGAGGTTCCAAGCTCTTCAATAGGCGTGGTGCAGAACATTGAATAAGGAGGTGCAAGCTCAAGAATCATCGTAAATTTTAAATCTCACATGACAGAGATTTAAAATTGTGAAGACCGTTACCAAAGCACTTGTGTTACTTCTACGTACATGCTAATGAATAATTAATCAAATTATTTAGAGAAGAAAAAATTGTCAATTTCTAATTTACATTAATATTTGCTTATTCTTTGAAAACAGGCATAAATAAATAAAAAAAATTACTTACAAATCTAAACGAGATTTCTCTGGCATCACATAGAAAGTTTTAATCATTGCATTTGGAAAGAAATATTTTTGTATTTTATGAAAATCAAAACCTAAAAAAGATGAGGACAAATCAAGATAAAAGTTACAATCCGGAAATTACGAATAATATATACATAAACACACGCACATATAAACTATGTATATATATATATATATATATATATATATATATATATATATATATATTGTAATTCAAAATTAATAGTAATTAAATATATTGAGTAATTGAATATAAAAGTGTTGAATAGAGAGAGTAACTATTATATTGATTGCTTTTATAAATTAAATTGGAACACCATTGAAAATAATACATGGCAAGATTTTTAGAGATAAGATGCCTTGCAACTCTCTAGATATTCGTTTTATTATTTTACACTTTTATACGCACAATACTTTTTCCACAATATATTACTTCTTCTTGTTATTTTTTATTATTATCATTAATGTTTTCCTCATAAAAATAGATGAGTTTAAATCTTTAACCTTCAATACTTTTAATAGTTCTCTTCCTTTAAAATTAGTTTTTGATAGGAAAAAAAACTTTAGGTAATTTTAGCATATTCCTTTCTTACACACTTGCCTTTTTAAAAAAAATAAAGGCAGCAGTTAATCAATGCAATAAATTCTTAAGCTATTTCAACATAACAACTGTGAAGTTCCATGGTGTTTCCCATTATCTCAATTGACAGAGCACGATAAAGGCATATTTTTTGCCAATGTGGAAAATTCTAGCCAATACAACATGCCAAAAACCTTATAATACTCTGCGCTTTAAACCGTATTATAAAAATATTTATTTTTATACTTTCTGGTTTTTTTATGTCATTTTCAATAACATTCATAATTGTTGGTTCAGATTCTTATAAAACTTCTTTATTTCATGTGTAATAATAAACCTCTAATATTTTTCTAAAGTAATTATGCTATTTTGCTCCTATTTCATAACATCCTTACAAAGCCTAAAGCCTAAACAGAAGAAAAATCCATTGCTAATAAATTATTGAAAGATCTTGTGTCGAAAGGGGTTTTCTAAAAGTTTAAAAATGAAGTAGGTATCATCCACTTCATTTCATGATATTAATTTAATGTTCCCAGCATGATTCTCATTTGGAAGCAGAAAAAAATATGGTAAACCCTTAATGTTTAAATGTAACTTCTTGTTACAAAAGCAAAAGTATAAAGACGAGAACGTAAAATAGTCAAACTACAGAACGCTTTTTCTTAAGGGGTCTTGGGACCCTTAAACCTCAAAAATTTCGATTTTTTGGAAAAAAAAAAATGTTAGAGCCTCATCGGTTCTGAATATTTTGTTACAAAAAAATATAACAATAATTTGAAAATTTCAAGATTTATCGAGAAAAAACTAAACCATCCTGGTGAAAAGTAAACAAAAACCTGTCACTGCCACGCTCACTTTTAACAGCTGTCAGTATTTTCTAAGTATTATTCTCTCTTGCTGAATAGTTTTAGAAGAGCCACATTTAATATCAAAATAAACTTGAGAATAAGTAGGATTGTAGCAACTCATCTTTTAACTTTGCTTTTCTTCTGAGTTTGTTTATTTACTTAAGCTGTCAAATTTCTTCGTGATTACATCTCTATCAATAAGTGTTTTCATATGGATAATCTTTTGAAAAAACGATCGTCTGGTCATAGACCAAAAAAGAAACTATTTCAATGTAATAAATATGTCAAGAAATCGAAGTCTGAATTTGGCAGAATTGTTTTTGAAGATATAGCGAAAAACAAAAGTACATCTGCTAAAAAGTTACATAGTGCACATACTATTTTGCAATCATTAGAAAAAAATATTTCTTACAGATTTCTGGGCTATAGATTAAATGATATTAATTTAATGTTCTCAGAATTAGAAAAAATATATGTATTGTACTGTGTGCCAAGGGGAAGTAAAAATGAGTGAAAAATCCAGTATAGGATATTATCAAAATTTCTAATAAGTTGTAAAAAAATGTGGAGTTCAACAGAAATTCAATTCCTGTGAATTGATTGGAGACAAAAAAAAATGTACCTGAAATTAATAGTCGGTCTGAACTAGCTATGAGATACATAAGCCAAGGATTATTCTTGCTGGAGACATTTTGTTCCATTATGTGTTTACCAAAGCCAGTGTCTCATAATGCATATGATGTAATAAATACAAAGGTAGTAGATGCGAGTGAGGCTCTTGCAAATGAATCATTGAAAAAAGCTGTGAAAGAAGAAAAAATTATTGATGCATTGCAAATTCTATAGCAGTTAGAGGTGATGGGACATGGAAGACGCGAGGTCATATATCTCTTGTCGGGGTGAGCTCTCTGATTGGAGCTGATTGTGGGAAAGTTCTCGATATTGAAGTCATGTCTTCACATTGCAAAGGGTGCAACACATACAAGGGGCCAAAGTTTGGGCCCAAATATATTGCTCATTTGGCTAAATACCAGATTTTTTGTAAAAAATACCACTAGCTTTCCACTGGACAAATTGGAAGTCAGTTGCATGTAAAAAAAATTTCTCAGGTCGGAACGCAAACATGGCTTGATATATCAGCAATACATAGGAGATGGTGATTAAAAAACATTTTGATCTATTGTTGAAAAAATGCCATACAGTGACAGCGTCATAATTGATAAAATCGAGTGCGTTGGATATGTCCAAAAGTGAATGGGCAGCCACTTGAGGAAATTGAAAACTTCGTTGGAGAAAAAGAAGCTGTCTGATGGGAAAATAATTGGTGGAAAAGGTTGCCTAACGGATGCTGTCATAAATAAATTGACAATCTATTATTTTAATGCTATCCGTGCCAATGCTCAAAATGTCAGCGAGATGAGGTAAGCTATCTGGGCTGTAAGAGCTCATACAGCTAGTATAGATGATGAGCCGAAGCATTGGTTCTTCCCTAAAGGCAGTGACAGTTAGTGTTAATACATTATTTCTAAGTTTGTCAACAAAGCTCAGGAATTTAAACATAAAAACACCTTACCACAGGCAATTTCTGAATCAATTAAACCTGTTTTTAAGGATTTATCACATTTGAAGTTGTAGCGAAGATGTTTAGGTGGTAAAACGCAAATGAGTCACTGAACTCATTGTTTAGGAAATACTGCCCAAAAGTAATTGGGTCATGCTTAACGGTTGCTAAAATAGCCACATTCATATCCGTATGTAAATACAATAATGACACAAAAGTCACGCTGATTTGATGCTTGCTTTAGGCATGAAAATCCACAGGAAATATATTAATAAATGTGTAAGTGCTGACAAAGTGCACATTTCAACTGTTAAGAAGTGAGCTATGGAAGCTTTCTTTGAAGCTCGTAAGGCTAAAAAAATTTTAAAAAAGCTAAAGAAATGGAACATTATAAGCTTACTGAGAGAATTACTTATGATTCTGGGCATTTTTAATGTATGTTATTTTATTTGAATTCTTTTTTTGTTATTTTTCAATTTTAACTTCATTTTTCTCAGAACAAAATTTTTTAACTTGCTCGCAGGATTTCTCAGAAACTATTTAAGAAATCAGAGTGCAATTTTATATACATGTTCAAAACAGGTTTCTTTATGACTTATTGATGAATTTTTATACAATTTATTAACAGAAAATATTTTATATGAATTTTAATTGGATTTTTCAATAAAATTTCATATTTCCTTAATAATTGTATTTAATTTATTTTTCTCTGAGTTTTTCAAAAAGTATGTATAATTTTAAAATTGAACTTTCTTTTTACTAGGTAACATCACTTTTGTAAATTTTAATCAATAATATACTTCAAAATCCTGCACCCAGCAAAATATAGATTTCCTAAATTTTGAAAAAAAATGTCCAACTTATTTTTTATTACAATTTCTTCAAATCTTATAAGAATATGAGAAAAAAAGTAAATTAATGTAAATACTATTTGGTAAAAGGGAACAACTTCTGTATTTGCCCGAAATCCGCCATTTTGTTTTTTTGGCCAATTTGTTTTTTTGGCCAGTCATTTCTCGCCAAATAGCGGGTTGAATGGTCGCCATGTTAGGCCTAAGATGATGCATTAGAGCGATGTAAACAAACATCCAAAATGTAAAGAAACGAATGAAAATCGTTAATTTTCTGGAAAACAAGACTTTAAAAATTTTTTTTGACTGAAATCTGTTTTTAATTATAAAAAAATGAATCATGATGAAAAGAAAGTCATAGATTCCAAAAATTAAAGAACATTATTGTATGAATTATTAATTAGGAGAATTATATGAATGTACGGAATTTTCATTAAAAGTATCTTATATCAAGATGTGATAAAGTATTGTGTATAAAGTATACATTCCTAATAACCTTTAATAATAAAAATTTTAAAATGAACAGAAAATGTGTTGTATAAAAAAATACATTCATATGATATTTAATAAAAACTTATACAGAAATATTTATTTTAACCATTTCATTCAAGAAGTATATCAAATGTTTTATAAAAATATATTTTTACGACAATTTTTGCCATAAAATCTATTACAATTTAAATCTTGGTATTTTTTTTGTATTGAAACTTTCAGATTAAGATATGACTAAAGTTATCAAAGAATCTTTCATAAGAATTCTGCAAAAGAAAGCAAGGAGTGCCGAAAGCAAATAATTTAAGTAGTATTTTTAAGTTTAAAAAACCACGTACCTGTATTTTAATCATTTCAACACAGTATTTCAACGAGAAATTCATTTACGCCATTCTTTCATGAACTTGTAAGAAAAGTTCCTTGCAAATTAACTCCTTTTCAAATAAAGCGGCTGATGTGTGTTGATAGGTTAAGAATATACTATATTAAAATTAACTGTGGGAAAAAAACTAAATGTAAAGTAAAAAAAATTGTTTATTAATATGCGGTTCAGATCATTATGAGCATGTAGTTCATTTTATCATCATTACCACAAACACATATAAAAACCTGACTTAATTATAAAATAAAATTAAAAACAAAAGTTCAATTATATTAAAGGTGACAATTGTCAAAATTAATTATAATATTAAAAGTGATTTAATTTTGAAAAACTATTAAAGTATTCCAAGAAATTAATCAGCATATGTAAAATTGGTCCAATCTATCTTCCTAACTAATTCTAAGAATGTGTTGAAAGTATCAATTCCCTTCTCCTCGCAAGAAGTCCGGAACAAAAATTCTCCTAAATAAAATTTGAAATCGTATTTTCTATTATAGGTAGGCAAAGAAGCCTTAATATGGCGCCACATACTCTCAATGGTATTAGTGTGGCATTTTGTTACTGGATCAACAAAGTGATAAGAGTGATTTACCTTTAAATGTTCATAATCCTCATCTGCTAAGCAATCATACGATTTCCAGCAATCTGAATAGATGGTGGTTCCGGGCTTAATCCACTCTTTTATGAGACTCAAGAGAGTTTCTTTCGTTCTATCATGAACAGCAACAAGAAACAATTTCCCCGAGCCTCTTTCTACACCTCCAAATACCCACTGACCTTCAACTCGATGGCCTCTGTTATACTTCCTTTTTCCAAATTCGGATTAATCTATCTCAACAATTTTTCCTACGCCTCCTATTGTTTCTGATGTCTCCTCAACGTAATCCACTATAATTTCGTTAATAAATTGTCTCCAGTCGGCCATCGTACAAGACGAGAATGAATATTCATCGATAATTTTGTCCGTCCCATACCCCTTAACAATGAGATAAGTCAAAAAAAATATCTCACCCATTGTTAATTTACTACAGCTAAACCAAGATCCAAACCTAACAGATTTCTGTAAACCACACTCCTTCTTGTTAATCCTATTCCTACAAGTCCAAACAGCAACATCATTAATATCTTTGGATCTTAGTTTCATTGGACTGTTGCATTTTGCACAAGTTAAGTCCTTTTTTAATAAACCCGCTTTTCTCAAAAATTCATGCAACAGGTCAGGGGTTTTACATAGCTCGTATACAAAAATTACCTTTGCAACTCCTGGTTCTCCCATAAGAGCTCCATCTTTTCTACAGCTGGAAAAAGCTCTTGGAACTGATACTTTTTGCCATACATTTTGCTGATATTCCTTGACCAATTGAGTCATAGGAATACTGTTAACAGAATCCATTACTAAGAAATTTAACGAACAATTATAACTAAGAAATTTAAGAGGCCTAAGAATTTAAGTTCTTTTCTAATAATTATTTAAATAAATATCACTATAAATTTAATATAAATATATAAATAAAGTAATATTAAGAGGCCTAAAAATTTATGATATTTTATGAAGAATTAAAACTAAGAAGTTTAAGAGGCCTAAGAATTTAAGTTTTTTTCTAATAATTATTTAAATAAATATTAATTAATATTTAATATAAATATTTAAATAAGGTAATATATAAATAATAATAAGAATGAATAACTAATAATAAGATTAAAAGAGATTGCGTTCCTCCAATCCTTGAATCTTGACAACGACACTATCCGCTCCAATTTATGCAGAGAAATGGTTAAAATTTTTGAATAACGCGGTAAATCACAAGGTTTGGTTAATGTTGCCAGATTTAAAAAATCCAAGATTTTCATTACTAAATTAATTAATATAATTAGCATAATTAAAACTAATTAATATAATTAAAACTAATTAATATAGTTAGATTGATTAATTAGATTAATAAGTAAACTAATTAAAAATGTGATTAGAATTAATTAATTAATCTAAAATATTTAATTGATCAAAATTAATTATTAAATAAGAATCATAATTAATTATTAAATAATTAATTATATTAATTATTACAATTAGGTTAACTAATTAAAAAATTAAATTACATTACATCTAAAAATCTGGAAAAGGCTACATACCGAGGAAATGTAGGGTTGCCATAAATATCGTAGCAAAGAACAGAAATGCTAGGTAACCACTAAAAGCAATAATCGCCCAACTTGGCGGAAAAAAAAAGCGAAGGTTGGCGGTCGGGCAGTTGCCGAAGTTGAGCCGGTAAGGAAAAAGTTTAAATTGTCTGCCTTGTTTCATTGGTAAATTATATTGTTTTGAAAAGTGACATTTTTTTCGATACACGGAGAAGTGTTAAGTGTCATGAGACCCCTTAATGAGTATGAAATAATAAATAAAAAAATTAATAAATGTGTATGATTTTTTCTGCTTACAGAATATATGAAACAATTTAAAACATTCTTCATGTAATTCACCGTTTAATTTGAATCGGAAAAGTTGGTCTAAAATACCAAAAGATTAAGTGACACTGGACACAGGTACATGTTAAGAGACACAGTTTTAATGACCATTAAATATTTTAATATCTCGTAATTTTTCAAAAATGTTATAAGCCTAAACTTTATTTTTTTTTCCAACTTAAACTAAAATTGTTAATTATTATTAAAAAAATTAAAAGTCATTTTCCCAAGTTAAGGAATTTAATCTGGAATTCTTTATGGAATGGAAGAAGTTACAATATAATGAAAAAGTGTAAATAAATGTCTACTTTCTGAAGAATATTATATACATATATATATGTGTGTGTGTGTATATATATATATATACATATATATATGTGTGTGTGTGTATATATATATATATATATATATATGTGTGTGTATATATATATATATATATTTATATACACATAATTTACAGCCATCAAAAAATAAAAATTTATCAGCAAAATGTCTATCCAATTCTGAATCGTAGACTGTACCAAAGTATTTCAAGCAACTGAATCAGATTCTTAAGGCACCCGACTATGTTTTGTATACCAATTGTTTTTAAAAAATGCTTTTTAGAAGAGTATTTTAGTGTCAAATGATAGAAATTGACTCAAAAAGCAATGAATTTATATTTATATACATATACAACCTCTAGTTTTTGAAAAAAAAATGTTTTTTTAATGAAAGTTCAGCAAAATTCACAAGCGTTAAGAAAAACAGCATAATTAAATAAGTTATGGACATAATGGATTTTTATTTCATACATATACTTCTTTATTCCTCTAAAGTGTAACTAATCACAGAATAACAATTTTTTTCAAAAATAAATATTTGTAAGGATTTGAAGTTGATGTTAATGATTTTTCATCAAAATTACTATATGCTATGGATCGGAAATGACTGTAAAATATGTCTAAATGTAACAATCTCAAAACCTTCTATTTCTTACACACCTAAAGACTTATTAAATATGTGTACCTAATTTTATTGAATTTAGTTGTATTACTTTGGAGATGTCACATTTTTTGTGCATGACTTTTGGTAAAAATTTCATTCTTCAAAAAATGCATTTGAAAAGTATATTCATATGTTACTAAAAGTTATTACAGAAACAACTAAAAATTCTCCATTTTTATATATTATTCTTTTCTAATCTTCAATAGTGATGTTTCTATTTTTTTCCGATGGACCTAAGCCTTCTTGTGCAAGTTTTTTGTGATTGAGAGTCGTTTTAATTCTTCAAAATACATCTGACAAGGATTAGAGACTAATTTTTCAAAAATTGACAATCTGGAAAGTTTATAATGAAAAACAATAGAAACAGACTTGTAATATCATAAATACTTAAATGTATATAAATATATATTACCTCTAGGTTTCGAAAAAAAATGCCTTTTATGAAATTTTAGCAACATTTTCAATATCAAGAAAAACAGCATAATTTAAAAAAATAATGGACATAAAAAGTGTTGTTAAATGTATATATATATATATATATATATATATATACATAATCTCTATGAATATTCACGAATGTTAAGAAATATTTTTAAAAAATATTACATAAGCATTCGAAATTGACAAAGATTTTTGCATAAGCATTTGAAGATGATATTATAATTTTTCGTCAAAATTGATTAATGTTTTTATCCGGAAGTCACTATAAAATATGATTAAATGTAACTATATCTAACCGTGTGGTTTTTAATACTCTGAGGGGTCTTTGAAATATGTGTTCCAAATTTCATTCAATTTAGGCTGATTGTTGCGGAGATACCCTATTTTTCGATCAAAAATTGTGTAAATATTTTATTAAAAAACACACATTTAAAATATATTTCTATATTTAAATTTAAATAACCTAAAATTCCCTAATTTTATAGGTTATTCCATGTGTTTCCTCAATTTTTGTGTTTCTTTTTCTTTCTTATGGCACCAAGTTTTCTACTAGAAATTTTGGTAAATTCCTAATTTAGCGTACTTCTTGGCGCGTTTTTAAAACCGCGCTAAAGTGGCGCCAAATGAGGAATTCTCTAAGTCTTAAGTCATAATCGAGATGGCGTTTTGACCGTTGTACAAAAAACATGTTAACTGTGAAATATAGAAAAACATGAGCCGAAGCGGTAGAAATGTTAAAGAAACGGCGAGGTTTTATCCGATAGACAAAAAACGTATTAAATCAGCGTTTTGTGGCAAACATTAAAATAAGAAATAGGGTAGATCTTAATTTTACTTAAAACAATAAAACTTAGATAAATATAATTAAGATTGTATAAAATAAATATAAGATTTTTTTCAATAAATATACTTATATATAACATAACTACGAAATGTTGAAAAAAAGTAAGAAAATACGGTGAAATTATGACCGAAAAGCAAAAAAACGTAGTAAATCAGCATTTGTGGAAAACAAGAAAATAATTTTAAAAAACGTGAAAAAAGCACTACCTTATGATGGAGGGGTGTCTATGATCAGGCGGGTAAACTATGACGATCGCGTGAAGGAAATCTCTAAACGTATCATCATTCACAATGCTTTCTTCGGCATTAATTAAATTAGTAATAAATAATGAATTAAAAAGTAAAATAATTAAGTAATATAACTAAATAAATTAAAAAATAATCTAATTAAGTAATATAACTAAATAAATTAAAAAATAATCTAATTAAGTAGTATAACTAATAAATAATATAATATTAATAAGAAATATTATATATAGATATATAGAATTAGAATAAATCAAATATAAATGGTGTAATATAATAAAATAAAAATTAATAAGAATTAAATTAAATCAAATATAAATAGTATAATATTAATAACAATTAAAATAAATCAAAGATAAATAGTATAATATTATATAATTGAGAATTAAAATTAAAATATATATAGTATAATATAATATAAATAAGAATTAAAATTAAAATATATATAGTGTAATATAAATAAGAAATAAAATTAAAATATATATTGTATAATATAAATAATAATTAAAATATATATAATATAGCCTAGGCTAAAAATTAAATAATATATAATATAAATAAGAATTAATATATATATAATATAAATAAGAATTAATATATATATAATATAAATAAGAATTAAAATATATATAATATAAATAAGAATTAGAATATATAGAAATAGAATAAATCAATCGTCAGAATAGAAACGAGGTCCCCTTTCATAGTAGGGTTACCACAAAAATAAGATTTTTACGACTTTTTTGGATGGGTTACCAAATTGGCAATTTATCGCCTTTTTGAATTTTCCCCAACCGCCAAGAAGTACGCTAATTTAAGATCCACCCGAAATTTTTGCTGTTGACAGTGATTAGCATTTTAAATCTTCGATGCACTCGCTATCAAATGCTGTTTGTCCCTGTACAGTATTATATCCATAAACAATGTGCATTTCATTTAATATGCATAATAAACCATCATATATATTATTAAATTGTACAACACTAATATAATTCCCTCAACACAGTGTATAGTTCTCAACAAATACTTTTTTTGGTAGTTTTTGACACAGAACTGCATGGAGAAATTCATTGTAAGGAAATTAAAAACCAATTTAAGTTTGTCAATCAATGTTTAAGTTCCTAGTTAAATGACCTGATGTATACGTTTCATCATGTTCAGATTTACTAGATTCAGATTCTGTGGTAACATCATTTCACTTGCGATCTTCTCTCCTTGACATGCTGAATCAGTTAGAATACAAGTCTTTCAGTTTCCTTCAAACTTTCTTTTACTACGACGATGTGATTCATTTCTACTCATAATTTCAAGAAAAATTAATTTAAATTTAATTTTAAACAATTAAAAAACTGAAAGTGATGCAAAATACAGAAAAAATCTAACCATAAGCGAAATAACGCGAAACAAAAATTTAAACAAATATTAGCGATAGTTGAAAACTCTGTTGCCAATCATCTACAACAAAATTGCTTGAAATAATTAAAAATAAATTGGGGCTTAGTAAATAGAAAATTAAAATTAAGGTCTTAAACATTATTTTAGAGAAATAATATCTTAAAAAAGGATAAATCGTCTACTTCCGGCTATAAATGTCTCTACTTCAGGTTTCGTTTTCAACTACTACACATTATTAAAAAATTATATCTTGAGTTCTATCTCACATAAAGTAAGAAAAGGACTGTTGTGGAATCTTGAAAAGTTGGACTTTAATTTACAAACGGGGGGGAAAAAATCGAAATTATCATCGAGAAACGCCGTTTCAACCTAGTCGGATACCTTAAGTAAACGTACATGATAGTTATCTATCGTTAGAAAAAGCTGTCATTGCATAACATTTAGGAGCTGACTTTACATGGGAATATATTTATCAATTGGTTAATGATTCCAACACATTTATACAATACACCACTACAACACATTTGACCCATTAGTCCCTTTATTATTTAATAAATGTGCAACATTTCACCCCTTTTATTGTAATGTCAATATGATTTTATCATTTAAATGTAAGAGAAAAATATGCATAATATTTCACGAAGATTAAAATTATTCTGGGATATATGATAAAATACTCTGCGGTTTATATTTTAGGGTCTGTTTTATTTGCATGCAAGAAACATAGTTGATCCAAGATTCCTTAACTTCAAAGTATATATATATATATATATATATATATATATAAAATCTAGATATAGGGTAAAGGAAGAAAAAAAATATTTTGCTTCAGTTAGAGAAAATGGAGAATAGAAAATAAAGAATGATTACTAGAAAATCCTGAAGGCAGGTTATTGGAATTTAACAAAAATACTAAATTCTATAGTAGAGAAAAATGATTCAATTTTAATCATTCAATGTTAAATTTACACTTTCATTAATATTGTTGAAATTAAATAATGCAATAAAAATATTTTACGTTGATCAAAGAATTTAAAAGTGTATTAATATTGTGTTTATGTTTATTGCTAAAAATATTTTATTTGTTTTATTAAAACATGAAAAGAGCATTAAGCGCTTAAAGTATTATTAGTAATTTTATAATCATATTAAATCTTTGAAAACCATAATAAAGTAACTACTTTATAAATGACTTTAAATTTCTCCTGTACAATTGGCCAGCGTTGGAAGTCTGATGTAATTTTGAATTATAGTAAAATGACATTCTGTTCTGATCACTCACCTCAAATGAGCAAAATTTATAGTACTGTAACCAAACTAAGCTCAAGTTTCAATTAATTCCAATACTTTCATATAAATAAAAATCTGATACTGTAAAAATCAAACATTAAATGCTTTTTACTTCAGTTATAACTGGTCCTTTTCTGTTTAAAACGATTTTCATAGCGAAAAATGCTGCCAGTAAATAATTCAAAACAATTAAGGAAAGCATAAAAATGTTTGCGAATTACTTTTTCTTTTCTATCTTTGAACTTAGTAATGCCCCTTGACTTTTCATCGTATTTAATATTTTTCCCTCTTGCAGGGATTAATGATGAAAAACTTTTATTGAACATGATCTTTCTCACGTATAAAAGAAAGATTCTCATATAAGATTAATTATTTTAGATTAATTATTTTATTCGTTAATAATTTCCAATATATTTTCAGGAAGACTTAAAAATCTTAATAAAGTTTATTATTTTAATAAATGGAAAGAGGGCTCATAATTATAGTAATGGACTTTTTTATTAATGAAGAAGGAGCTAAAAATTTTAACCCGTAAAAGGTAGATCTTTTTTGAAAATAAAATTTTGAAAAATGGAAATTATCAAGTGATTTATTGAATGTTACTCTGAAAAAAGATGCTATCTTCCTGGAGTTCATAAGAGAAAAATATTTGAAAAAAAAAGATATTTTAGTTGTATTAAAAAAAATTCATCAATTGCTATTCTTGCTTTTTGTAAAAGAAATAAATAATTTATAAAATAGTGCAATACCGGGTTCGAGCCTTGATGCCACTACAGACCCTCCGTGCAGCCGGGGCTGATGCATGTTAAATCTGTTGGGGCCCAAAGTCCTCCCTTTGGCATGATATGGAAGTTTAAAAGGGAACTGCCAGCTCAGGTGTCGTTCTCGTCATTTGACCGAGGTTCCAAATTACGAGATCCATCGCCAATAGCCCGTGTTGCAACTAGTGCGACGTTAATAAAACCAAACCAAACCAAAGTACACAACACAAATTAATAACATTCTGATTACGTGACTTTTAATAAAACTTACATTTAGGTAGGAATTAAGTTTCTTTAAAGCTTATTTAAAAGGTTATAGAATTATTTATGAAATTAATGAAAAAAATTAACCCGTTTTTAGCTTCATTAGATTTAAATTTGATGCTAAGAGTAAAACTATTAACAAAACATGACAATGTTCTATAACTGAATTATAAAAAAAGGGCTTTCAATCCATATTTTTTTTTCTTTTAATAATAGTTAAAAATAATTTTTGCTGAAACAGGTATGAATGTAAATATATTATTTTACTGTAATAAGAATTACATTTAAAATGTAATAAAGTTACCAAAAAATCAGGAAAACTAATAAATAATAAATTGTAGAAATCATGCTTATGTAACCCGAGTAATAATATGATCTTAAAATAGCTTTTACAATAAAATATAGATTCTAATCATAGTAATATTAAAACATACTTTGTTTTCATTTGAACAATTTTAATTAAAAAATAAAACTGATTCAACTGTGTGTTGTTTTATTTGCCATATACATTATTTCTTAGGGTTTTTTTTGTTTTTGTTTCAATGAACAAAAACTGTATTAAAAAAAAAATTCGTATTTTTTAATAATAGTAAAGTATTAATCACATTAAATTAGATATTCATAACCATATTATAATATTATTAAGCTATATTTTACATTTTAAAATTATTATTTCTGAGAGTTTTAATATTTAAGTATTATTTCTGCCCTATCAGTAAGAAAAAATCTGAGTTGTGAACAGGTTGTAACCAGAATTATATATACACAATATTCGCTTATAACATATATTTCAATTTTTTTTTTTCTCCAGCGTTCACGTGTTTTATTTTTATTCTAGAATCCTTTGCGAATTCAATAAAAAGGATTTTCCCATTCACCTGAAATATTTCTATTTCGAAAAGGAACATAAAAAAAACAATTGTTTCGAAAACCAGTAGTCTATCCAAAAATATGTATACCCCACTGAATTTCTTACATTCAATATATTGAGCTTCAAAAATTTCATTTACTTTTTTGACTCGGGTTGAATAAAAGAGGAGAAAAACATTCTGCAAATGTATCTTTTTTTAAAATATTTGAATTTCTAGTCAGCATCACCGCTTGAAAAAACGTAACTGTTTCACAAAAAAGTAATAAATTCAAAAATTCAAGATCTTGGACATTTGTGCTGTCAGATTTGATGCATGCTTAAAATGCAACTTTTCAATATCTGAAGGAAGCGTTGCATAAATATCTAATTCATCTTACATATTTCTTGTGTGGAGTATTTGAAAAAAACATTGAGACTCGGAGCATTTCTCTTGCCTCATTTCATATTGCTTCAGAATTTTTTAAGCTGCATTTTGAAGAATTAGTTTAGTGAAAGATATTCTGCTAAGGAAAGAAGAAACATGAGAAACATTTTGCGCAAATAATCAACATGAAAATATACATATGTGTTCAGTAAAGAGACTAAAAGTATTTGGAGGATTTTGGATTTTAATGCAATAAACTTTCTATTATTTCTGTATGTACAAACAATCTTAAAAATTTATTAAAGTTGCAACTCGATCGCTAGTTGTTTAAAAAGTGTACTGTAACTACTTAATTAAGATTTAAGTTAAGTTTGATTTTCCAAACTAAAATAAATTGAAGAGTTAGGAGAAAAACATTTTTTCACAATAAAAATTACAACTAGTGTTTTGAGTGGAAGTGGTGCACAGTATTAAATTTCTTTTTAATTTTATTTTTTGAAATGAAAGCTACATGCCCAGTGTTTGAGATCATATGTTTTGTGACCGCCAAATGCAAAATATTGAATCTAGTAAATACAATCGTATAGAAAAATGGGAATTCAAATTCATTAGCTACTGAAAGCTTTACGAAATCAAAGCCATCTAGAATAATCACGTCAATATTTTTTCTCCTTCTGATATAACAGGTCAATTGAAAAGTCCCTGGCCTGACACATAGATAGCTCTACTAGAATTAAATCCATATGTTTTTTAGTTAGCCCTAACCCTCAAAAGATGCGTGTATAAATTTGACAGCTGTCGGATCATTAGTTTTTGAATAATAGCATTTTGAGGGAAGCAACTTTTGTTATTGTGAAAAAATTGGATAAAAAGGAATTTCACGTGTTGATAAAATATTGCTTTTTGAAGGGAAAAAATACAGTTGAAGCACTGTCCCAGGAAAATCAACCATCAAGGATTGGTATGCTAAGTTTAGACGTGGTGAAATGTGCACCGAAGACGGTGGACGCCCAAAAGAGGTTGTTACCGACGAAAACATTAAAAAATTCCACAAAATGATTTTGAATGACCGTAAATTGAAATCGAATGAAATAGCAGACACTCTAAAGATATCAACTGAACGTGTACATCATATCATTCACGAATATTTGGGTATGAGAAAGCTCTGTGCTAAGTGGGTGCCGCGCGAGCTCACTTTTGACCAAAAACAACGACGAGTTGATTATTCGGAGCAGTGTTTGAAGATGATCAAGTGTAATAAACCCGAGTTTTTGCTTCGATATGTGACAATGGATGAAACATGGCTCCATCATTTCACTCCGAAGTCCAATCGACAGTCATCCTAGTGGACTGCACACGATGAACCCGCTCCAAAGCGTGAGAAAACGCAACAGTCGACTGGCAAGGTTATGGCGCCTGTATTTTGGGATGCGCATGGAATAATTTTCATTGACTACCTTGAAAAAGGAAGAACCATCAACAGCGACTATTACATAGCATTATTGGACCGTTTGAAGGACGAAATCGCCGAAAAACGGCCGCATTTGAAGAAAAAGAAAGTGTTGCTTCCCCAAGACAATGCACCGTGTCACAAGCAGTGAAAACGATGGCAAAAATCCATGAATTGGGCTTCGAATTGCTTCCTCATCCCCCGTATTCTCCAGATCTGGCCCCCAGTGACTATTTCCTGTTCTCAGATCTGAAAAGAATGCTCGCTGGGAAGAAATTTTCGTCGAATGAAGAGGTGATCGCCGAAACTGAGGCCTATTTTGAAGCAAAGGACAAATCGTACTACAAAAATGGTATCGAAAAGTTGGAGGGTCGCTATAATCAGTGTATCATTCTTGAGGGGAATTATGTTGAATAAAAAAAACTAATTTTGCCAAAATAAAATGTGTTTTACTATGGTAGGCCGGGGACTTTTCAATTGACCTGTTACAATAACTACTTGATAAAAGAGTAAAATTACATGAATAATTCAATTACATTTTTGTTGAACATACAAATCAATAAGACTCGCTGCTCACAATCCATGAACAGCCATGGCATCAGGTCAACAGAACTTATGCGTATAAGATAAGAGATACAGCCCATGCGTATAAAGGGCTGCTTATCTCTTGTAGAGTAACCACATAAAACCCGTTCCGATTACATTGACGCCAGGCTTTATCAGCTTCTAGCTGATTGAAGCGAGTCTTGTTTACAACTGTTTTCTCACGACCAATGGGAACATCCACGATAGTCTAGGGTACTTGCCCATAGTATCATCCTTCTAACAGCCATACAATAGTACGCCTGCAGTATTATTATATTTGAGGGAAAGATATCTTTTAAAATTACGTGTGGCAAACTTTTAACGCAATGGTATGTGGATGAATTTCTATAAATCATTATGCTGCTCTTTCCTTTGTGCCATTCCAGACTTACTTTTTTACATGATAATGCCTATGTGAAACACTGTATACATCACCATGAATGATCTCCAATTTTCTATTAATCTTCTATGGAGTATCAGAAACAAATGGTTGCCCATTTCCTCATTTTCAAATTGGCAACATATTTTCTCTCCAATAATTGCAATTACTTTTATTTCTAAGATATCAATATTATAATTGAAAAATTATTAATTTTTTTAATTTTGCTTTTTTCAATAGAATTTTTAATGATCTTTAGGAAATTAGTGTCATTGCAATAAATAAAAACCATAGACAGACTTCAAAAGAAATATATGTAATAAAATAAGTGTTTCAGTTGAGTTACTTTAAAAAAGGATTCATTCCTTCAATGAATCACCAATAAGGTAGGGACCTGGTCTTTCAAAATGCCCTTGACAAAGCGTTGTAACAAATTTGGAGAATCAAGGTCACTTGCTTCTTGTAATAGTGAAATGCTAATTGTATTTGTTTATTTTTTCTGCATATGATCTTATCTTAAATTACAATGACAAATTGTACAGTTCTCACTTAATTCTTGAACAACACTTTTGAAAGATATAGCGAATGTGAATAATACTTCTTTTTGAGCATTCATCTGTTACTAAAGAATAAGACTTGTGCACTGGTATATATTTGTAGACTTGTACATTTTAAGTGAAAAAAAGAACTCCAAATGTCATATTAATTTCTGATTTCACTATCTTACTGAAAACTGCATATTTTATCATATTATCTATTTCGATTGAAACGATCCATTTTTAGAATGTAAAATATGTTCCATGCTTTGTATATTAGCCCTTTGTGGCTCAATGTTCCACGCAGTGGAACATTTTAATTTACTCACTTCTCTAACCCTCAAATTCATTAATAAATGGATAAAAATTGGTTTTCTATTTCCTTTTACCTTTCTATTTAGATAAGAGAGAAATAGCAGCCCCATACCAGCCAATATATAATTTTCAAGTGCACTTCATGTAAAATCTTCTATTTCCTAGGAATTTTGTCTAGCTTGTTAGGTACAAAAATTGTCGCTTGATAAGCAATTTCTATGTTTATTTGTTGGCTATAGTTTCAACTATTTATTCTATAATATCTAAACTTTTTTGCATCAAAAGCACATGTACCAGCGTTGAATATCATAGGGGTGTTCCCTAAGCTGGAACACGGTGACTCTAACGCAAGATAACGCAATTATGCACAAAACATCTGGTTTTTGATTTTTTTTCTATGTGGGTTGGTAGTGGCTGTCATTGAAAATGTTTTCATGAATTTTGGGCTTTTTGTAAATATTTATACATACAGTCTGAAAATTGTGGGGAGATGATTTAATCCAAGTATTTTATCAGTAGGTCGAGTCATCTTTACTTAGATGTGCGTGAAGTCTTTGCTCTCGGCTTTGATACGGTTCATTTTATATTAATGAATGTGTTGATTTTTTTAAATTTATATATATAGATATATATGTGTGTGTGCGTGTGCGTGTGTGTGAATAGCATCGACAAATTCATTAAGCAATTTGCAAATATTTAAATATCGTATTATAAGTTACATAATGTATTAGAAATATTCATAATTAGTTTAATTTTTTTCTGAGATTATTTAGGTCCTTTTATATAATTCGCTAATGAACAAATATCGGAATAGAATTAATTTCAATAAGAATTGGCTTCAGTTGAATTTATGATTCTTGTTAATGTAATTTAATGCGGATTGTTGTCCAGATTATTTAACGGTTTGAGCATTATATATGGTATTGCTTATAATTTTCCGTTACATACATAAATCCCAAATTTCAAACTTGATTAGTAATTCGCATATAATTTTTAATTTTCATATATAATTCAAGAAAAATGTAAGTGTTTTTATTCATAACTAAAGTCTTATAATATAACTGAAAATTTCACAGTCGTGCTTACTTGTTTTCAATATATTTGTGAACACTTCTCACGTATTTTTGTTTTTATTTGCAGCATATTTTTCATTTAACAGCTAACAGCTCTCAAGCAATAACAAATTCGACAAGAGAAAAACATGCTTTATTCCAATATTATTTACGAAAGCTCCTTGCAAGAAATAGGTGAGGAGAAGTATTTATTTACACCACGTTTCATCTGAATATTACAAGTTTTCCGGTACGCATGCATCAAATCTGACAGTCTCCAAAAATCAAAATCCCGGATCTTTTGAATTTATTACTTTTTTGAGAAGCAGTTACACGTTTTTATGCAAAGATGCTGCCAGGAAATTTAAAGTACTTGGGTAAAAAAAAATTGAATTTCTGAACGTTTTTCGCTTCACTTATGTGTCTTCAGACACAAAAGTAAATGGTACTTTAGAGGTTCAAACTATTGGAGAAGAAATTTAGTGGATGATACAAATTCTGAAAAGAAAACTGATTTCTTGTGTCATTTTCTTCTTTTCCTCCCTCAGAAACCATTCCGGTGAACAGTAAAAAAGTTTCTAAATTATTGGATTCTCTAAAAATGTTAAAAGAAGGAGGTTGAAAAGAATTTCAATACATTACAGAATTGTTTACGTGTCCTAAAACCATTTATATGCTTATTGTGAGTATATATTCATGTCTGTATTATAGAAATGAAAAACATATGTTTATTAAAGAAATTAAAATAAATATGATATTTAATACTTCTTTTATAATTTAATTAATAAATTTACAAAAATTTCTCTGAAAAAGGCATTTAATAGCTATGACAAGACAAACAGAATATGTATCGTAAGTTTTCTTTTTAACGATTGTTTGTAAAAATATTACAAAATGACATAATGTAGAAGGTAACGGAAACTAAGAATTTCAGTTTTAAAAGTAAAGTATTGGAAGAAACTGTTTTACTACGCATGGCCAGGGCATATCAGTAAGATGAAATAAAATACGATTATTAAAATAACTCATTACACCAATATGCAAACTTTAACAGAAAATTTATGTTGTCTTCACTAAAAAATGAATCCACTTTGATATTAAATTTACCTTACATTAAATTATATTTTAAAAATAATTTACAACAATCATGACATATTCAAAAAAAATAATTTCTTTTTTAATCATTGATCTTTTGATAATAAAAACTTGAGGGATCCAAATGAGAAATAAAATCATTTTTCTGATATATAGACCTAATTTTCTTTCTAAAACTTTTGAACATAGTCCTATATAGTGCTGAACATTTCATCACTTTATTTAGGTTTTTCTTATGTTTAAAGTAGTTTTGAAAGAAAATCACTAACTAAGCTACATAAAAGGAAACAATTTAAAAAAAGTTTAGTAAAATGTTTACTTTATCTTAAAGAAATGTTTAAAAAAATGTTCCCTATCAAAACTTTATAACACAAAAATATTTTTTAAATTAAAAATTAAACTCTTCGACTTAAATGTTACTTTTCTTATTCTCGTTAAGTATTTGCTATATAAAAGTTGTTATCAAGTTATAACTTACGGCATTTGATAGAAAAATTGGACAGAAATTACAATGAATGTCAAGTATATTTTACTTCATTGTAAGTCCAATGTAAATAAATTAACCAAAGACTAATTTCCGCTTTTGAAACGACAAATTTTCTTTCAAAAGGTTTACTTTGATTAAACACTAATTATGTCTTCATGATTATTTATAAAATGCGTACTTCGATAAAACTATACTCACCCTGTTTATTGACAAAATATATGAGTAAATTTAGAGCTATCTCTTTTCATGAAAACGTAATGAAAGTTAATTAAAGATAAGAAACCCTCGATTATATATAAGAAATTACAAAAAAATTAAATATTTTTTTCAATTTCTTATCATTAGTTAATATAATTATGTTATATTGCTTAATTTACAATTTTATATATTTTTTTATAAGAAACTGAAAAATATTTACAGACATAAAACCTACTCCTAAGTGCTTACATTTATAAATTTCCTAGATTGATAGATTTACAACAAAAATTCATACCATTATTTTATAAATCAATGTTATATTAATTAATAATATAAATTACTTTGAGTCCTAATTTGCATTTCTTAATTAAATGGTTGTTTCCATAAATGCTATTCTACATCAAACAGTGACTTGCATTAACGAGTAGCAAAGAGAACTTCATTTCATTCAACAAGTAAATTTTAACAACAAAAATATTAAGTAAGATATATTTCTCCACTACTAATTGCAGATTATGAAATTAGTAAAAAAATTAGTTTAATTATGTATATTATGGAAATTTCTATACCAGTGCGTAAAAATCGAATTCTGTAAATTAAGACCTAAGTTAATAAAATATATGTATGAGTTACTTTCACATAGCAATTACATCTGCAAAAAATTACAGTTAATTCTCGCTAACATCAAATTCTAGAAATAATATAAATAAAACAAGGAACGTACACATAAATTACTCTCTAGTACAGTTCATTATTATAAGACTCAATATATTTTCTTGGTGTTAACGAAAGTGTGATGAAATATAATATAAAAATGTGTTACAAATAAATTTAAGATGCAATGCATTTTGAAAGGAATACAAAATTATTTTATGGAATAGCATGAAGGGTGATCCGAATTAAATTATTAAAGAATTATCCAAAATAAACACCCGTCCATTACACACAATTAACTCCAGCACTAAAATATGTTAACTTTCCATTTTTTGAATAACGTTGTTTTTGAATTGCTTTAAAAGGATTTTAGAGGAAGAAACTGAAGAATTATAAAAAAAAAGGAAAGAAAAGAATTTTCAAAAATTGCGCTTCAGGAAAACATACTCTAGCAACAATTACCACGTAAAGTACGAGTGAAAACCAGAAATTGTAATACATAAGGAATTTCTAATGGGCAGTTATCATCTAAGCGATAGTCAATATATTACCTTAAATAGAGTTATATTTTTTCACAATAAAGATAAATCATCCGCATTTCATTCCCCTACTGATTATTTTTTCAAAGAGTTAATTAATCAATGCAATCGTAAATAATATTCTTATAAAAAATCATACTTTGCATTCTTAAAACAATTTATAGCGGCTGCTGTAGTCGAATTGTCGTGATTGCGAGCTCATTGCTGTTGTAGTGTCCGTCAAGTTCTTGTTTCGAGTCCTGATGCCATTAAATACACGTCATGTAGCGAAACTGATAGACAATAAATATGTTGAAGCGAAATGCCATCACGTTAGAATTGTGTTGAAGTTTGGAGAGAGAATTGCCAGTTCTTATCTCATATAGATAATTTGACTGAGGTTCAGAATTACCAGGTGCATCACCAATAGCAGTCGCCAATAGTAGCTTTCAACTGTGATATCAATAAACAATCAATCAGTAAATAAAATAACTAAGGCGGCTAAAATGGAACTCAATGGTTATATAAAATTACTTAAGGTGTAATGAAAATTAAAATATTTCATAAACCCTTACTTAAACTCAATTTAAAAGCAACCAAACGTTTCGGAACAATAAAGTCAAGAACATGTATCTACAAATTTCAAAGCAACACAATAAATATGAGATGCTAATTAACTATAACAGTACATCTTAAGGCAATGCAACGCTTTATCAAGCGATGGATCTATTCCTAAATTTTTAGAAAACATATTTCTGAGGAATTTAAAATTTTGAAGAAATTTCAATTATTATGCATTTTGTGAACAAATCTTGCTATTGCGATAAATTACTGGAAATTACTAGCCACAATTTTAAAGAAACAAAAATTAGACAGGAATTTTAAACCGATTAAAAGTCATAATTATGTGTTACTGAATTTCTGGTAATTACAGGAAAAAAAAACTTTTATACTGATTATTGCTTTGAGATTTCTTTCAACGTGAATCTTTATTTTACATGCTGCTTTTAGAAATTCATAAAATATAATAATTATTTTCTCGGAAGGTTTAGTTGATATCATAAGCCATTTCTTTGGATAATTTTTTTCTACGAAATAGACAAAATCTGATCTATATATTTTGAATAGAAATATGTAATAAGACATAATAAATTAATGAAAGGACTTCGAAATTTTTCTTCTTCAAAAAGTTTCTGCCCGATTTATTTTTATAATAAAATATGTAATTGAGGATGTGAAAGCATTTTGTCTATTATTGCAATAATTATATTATGACTTCTACTGTTTACCTATAGAGCGGGACGTTTTCTAACATATTTTGTATAACATCTTTAATTATATTTCTTTTTATCATGACAATCTCTTCTTTAATAATATTCTTTAATTATCCCAATGTTACTAATTTATTGTTATAAATTTTTCCTTTAGTTGTCTCCAAGATTTCGAAGGTGCCTCTAGGACTTTATTTATTAATTTTTTGGTATAAGATCGTTTTATTGCGGTTACAAAACGATGGCTTTCAAAAAACGGCTGAAAGGTTTCAGTGAACAAATATCCTGAAATTAACTTTAACTTGAATTAAAGTAGAGAAACATTCGTTGCACCCTAATAGCATCGTATCATTTTAAATTTGGAAATGACTTTTACGCCACTTTATACTTTCAATTTCACAACCCAAATTGGTCTTTATGAATTTATTCGTCACCTTTATCTTATGTAACGTTTACTCTACAGTAAAAATGAAAAAATACAAGTGAAAGATAAGATACACACATATGTCACTTTTCCCGTTAAATTATATCTTGTCAAATAATTTCTTTCTAAATACCAAAGAAGTATTTTTATAGCAACGATTTAAAGAAAAGCTAATAACTTGCATATGTTCCATTGTATTTCTTTGGTATATTTCTACCACGAGAGAAGAACAATTGTTTGAAAAAAATTCCTTATATTACCTAACTACTTTTTTAAATATATCTAGCTAATAATTTTTAAAAAAATGAAGAAAAATAGATTTCCTAGAAACAATTGTATCTTCAGAGTAGAATTCAGACCCTAAAGTAAAATAGTAACTTTACATCCAAATAGATAAAGAAATCTAAACCTATTCATTCAACTTT
This sequence comes from Nephila pilipes, assembly GCA_019974015.1. Classification (NCBI taxonomy): domain Eukaryota; kingdom Metazoa; phylum Arthropoda; class Arachnida; order Araneae; family Nephilidae; genus Nephila; species Nephila pilipes. Next base: position 225,052 of record BMAW01022893.1, read on the forward strand.
TTCTCCACTTTGCGCTCTTCTACGCTATCCATTATTTATGAAACATCATGTATAAAAAATTGCAAATGACTTTTTAAGTTCCTTTCCACCAGACTTCTTTCACTCTTATTTTGAAATCTACTTCAGATAATGAAAATAATTTAAAAACTATGAAATAAATGGTCAATTTAAGTTTATATAGTTTATTTTAATTTTGAATATATATATATATATATATATATATATATATAGTGGAGGTCATTAGAGGTTATTAGAACTCATAGCCCTATCTCTTACTTTTTGATTGAAGGAGTCAAAGCTATTTTCAACGTGTGACTATAAACTTAAAATTTAAAAATTAGAAAATTAATTAAACTATCATAAGAATTAGAGATATTAACATAAAATATTTTAGATTGCGTTAAAGTTTTAAAAGTTTCTGATTTCAGGTTACACCAATGAAGATCTTGGAGTAGTAAGAGAGCTGAATTTCCACTAATCAGTCTGGAGCTAGCAGTTAGAGCTATGAGATTTTCTGCATGGAATTTTATCGTTCAAGGCAAAGAATCCTTTTGAAATATTCTGAGAGAAAGGAATCCTTTTGGTTAATACGAAAGTTTGCAATACATTTTTCTGGAGAGAAAGGAATCAGGAAGTCAAGAACGCTTACATTTTAGCGAAATTCTGAGGATGAAAAATCATTTTGGTCTAAAGAACAATTCAGAATTTGACGGCATGCCATCGAAATTTTGCATTGCCCAAGCAATTGCATTGAATGAACAACTGGAGAAGCATTTTTCCGGTGGTTGCTAGGCGCTGCATCGTGAAGGATACACGCAGATAATTTAAATTGTCTCTAATAAAATTTCAATTGGTCTATGAAAATTTATGTTACTGTTCCTAAGTACATATTTCTCAATATTTTATATTTTTTCACTATAACTTTTACTGAAGAAATTTCTAGCTTGTTTTGAAATGAGATTCTTGATAATTAGGCGTTTAATTGCAAATCTTATTTCTTCGTTTTTCGTAAGCCATTCAGAATTGAGAATAATTCTTACGGTAGCATTTTAAACCTTTCAAGTAGGTTGATATGGGGATGAGATGCAAAGATTGGAAGTAGTCTAACAATATAAATAAGCCTTTTAAGTCTGCATTAAGTAGACATAATAAAATGCTTATTTATATTGTCCTTAACAATCTTAAATGTAATATCAAAAATGGAATTAATTATCATAAGCATGATACAAGATAATTTAATATTATCAAATATAGTTATAAAATTGAAATACGTCATTCTAATTTTAAAAAAAATTAAAATTGAACTAAGTATAAAAGTAAATGGTGAAAAAACACTTTATTACTGATCACTATTTATTTATGCTTATGGACTTAATGTAATGCAATAAAATAGGTAAAAACTGCAAATTGTTACACAAAAGATCATAATTTCTTTTTAGAAAAGTTATAACAAATAAAAAAATGTAAATAATAACAGTATGTCTGGAGGTTTAATATGTAATAGAATTTTTTTTGATATAGAAACTATGAAGAATGAGATTTGTTAATTCAATAATAGTTTTGAAAATAAATACAACATTAAAAATATTAAATACCTATTTGTGGTCTCAAAAGTAAATAAATAACTATTCCAAAAACCGCTAATGTCTGCATATAATGCAGAATTTACTCACTATCTAGTCGAGAAATCTAATATTATCGACAATAATAAAAATGTACAGAACATTCTATACGAAGTTCATGAAGAAATATTTTAATAATATTTTTAAGAATAATTTGAAAATATTCTTTCAATTAAATATATTAAAACTGAATTGCTTTAACATAGAATATATATATATATATATATATATATATATATATATATATATATATA
>BMAW01022893.1:226952-260088 GCA_019974015.1 Nephila pilipes
TATATATATACAAGGATATTTAAAAACGTTATTGTATATTATACAAACATCGCAATATGTGGTTTTCTGTGCGTTTAATGCATAAAGATATATTGTAATTTTTTTTTTATTCCTAAATGAAGTTATGTTAAATTTCTTTTACAACATATCTCATAAAATAATGATATTGATAAATTTATCATATTACAACATATTATAAATGATAATGATAAATTTTATCGGATATTCTAGCAAACGAAAAAACCTATGAACTACCTTTTTACCATTGAATTAATACAAATATCATAATAATAAAGCATTTTATAAAGTAAACTTCAAAGCCAGCAATAGTACAAAAATTTAAGAAGTAAAGGTAATAACTATAGAATTTCATAAAATCCTTACAATAATGTTGATATATATATGTATATAAATTTCCATCTAATATATAATTATTTTGGCGCAGAGTATTTCAAAAAACCTATTGAAAAAATTTAATTAGTGGTAGAAAACAAATTTAAACAAGCAAGTTTCACCTATACAATGCATTGGTGGAGAACAATCGGTGAACCAAGTTGAAATCGTTAATATCACATGTAAGAAAGAAACACATAACATACAGAGGGTATACTAATTAATTTTATTGACAACAGGAGTGGCGAAATTACAGAAATTGATCAAGAGAGCTACTGCCTGTGATAAAGTAGGCATTACAGAAGTGAACGGTATCTTTAAACAAACACTCTCGGCAATTATGAATTGCCGAGAGTGATGTGGCAGAAACAGAAATCCGGCAAAAAAAAAACAGAATCCTTGCCTCATCGGAGTCGATGAGGGTTTTCATATGTTTATATATTTTAAATGGTCCCAAAGGAAAGTCCATTCAAGAGATCGGGTGAGCGTACCAACCAAGGTATGGGGGTCAAAACCGATCAATCCATTTCCAGGAATTTAGCTTAGAAGCGCTCCTCATCCAAAACCGAATGGGGTGAAAGCCGTAGTTCAGGAACCACATATGTGCTTGTATGATGGCTGCAAACACGTTGATGTAACTGCTGCAATACCTCTTGTAAAAAATGTGAGATATGTTTACGTCCACTGAAATGGCAGAAGGTATGCGCCAATTAAATGTCATCCATCATTCCAGCCTAAACACTTACGACAAATGTTTCTGATATACATGAGGATATGTAATGTATGGATTGATAGAGGCCCACATTTAGTTGCATTTGAACTGCCACATATTAGAATTCGACATCACGACATAAAGTGCATTCATATCCGTGAAAAGGCGCGCCGTGCGCGGTAAAGTGCGCGTGCCGCGTGCAAAGTGCGCGCTGTGCGCGCGGTGTGCGGTTTTACGGCTGCCGCTGTACGCGCGGTATGCGTAGCTTTATGCGGCAGCGGCGCGGCAAAAGTGCGCGGTGCTGCAAGCGTGCATGCGGGCAAAGGCGCGGCGCTGTTATTAATATGATAGAACTTTTCATGTATTACTTAAGAAAATGCTCAGGCTGAAAAACTGCACCACTTTTGATAGACTAAACATAAGCTATAGATGACTAGGGCTTATGTATTAGTAGGTCAGATATTACTTAACTTATTAAAAAATAACCTAATGTACTGAAAACAATTTCTATTACCAACGTTATAAATTATCAATACATTTCTAGTTAGATAATCTTTTATTAGTTTACTATTTTGGCTCACGTTTCCTATACATTTGGGTAATGTGCACCTTTTCTTTTGAACATCTACTTTAATAAATTTTTATACATTAATTTGGTTGTACGGCATATTAATTTTACTAAGTAGAACAAGTTTATTGATGTCATTCTTTATAAATTTAGGAAGCCTTTAGTTAACTCTATCTCTTTTTTTTAATCTGATGACTGATTTTTTTTATTTCTACAAAATTTGAGATTTTAAAGATCAGCTTATTTCAAAGATTATTTATTACTTAATTTATATCAATATATTTTATATCATATAACTAAGTATATGTTATATTATAAATCATATGGTATTTGTATAATAATTTTAAATAATTTCAATTTATTTTTGCAAATATGCAATCTTTTATTAGTTAATTTGACTTATTGCAGACACACAAGCTACTGAAATACGTTGTATGTAATACATATTCTTACTAAATTTACAAAATATTATCATTAAATAATTTTAAAACATATTAATCTAAGGTTTTGAATTAATTTTCTTTTAAAACCCGAATCAATAAATCAAGTGATATATTTCAGTTTCCAATTACATTTAATAAAAACTTTTTTCTATAAAATTTGTTTTTTATCACAATGTATATACATAAGCTATATTTGTAGACAATACTCATAATAGATGAGTTGACAGACCAAAAAAAAAATACTTTTAAGGAAATTTTATTAAATTTTAGCATTAGTATTTTTTATCTTACATTTATTATTATTATATTTTCTTATTCATTACTACTAAAGTATTTATCATTTTGTTAGTAAAAATTAAATAATACTTATTTTAAATCTGTACTTATTTAAATATTTATCTTAAAGTGAAAATATTTTTAAATTAAATATTATTATTTCATGAATATTTTCGATGTATATATATATTATATATATATATATATATATATATATATATAAATACCCTCTAATGCTTTTATTGCTGAGTTTTATTAAAACTGGTATAACGGAATTGAAAGAAGTTACTATTTTTAAAAAACATTATTGACCACCTTTCTCTGATGATAAGTAAAAAAATAGCAAAATATATATATGCTATTATCTTCACGGACGGTAACCTTTAAAAATATATTCGTAAAAAAGCAAGAATGGTCTTATCATCAAAAAATGTAAATCTTTTAAACTCCTCTCTTCCAGTTCTCTTTGAAATTTACTTCAATTACTATGGAACGAAATAAAAATCATCTTCAATTTCGTCCAAGTCGAATTTTTTTCTTTCATTTATTTAGAAGACTCTATCAATAAATACCTTTTCGTTTGCCACCTATTCATCATCTTGTGTTTTATTTTATAATATCTGTGTTTTCTATGATTCCTTTGTTGAGCAAATTGTCTATGATCAAATTCGTTTGTTGATACTATAATGAACAGTTTCATTCTCTAAGCTCACACCTGATGTTGCCTGAAAAGCACCGAACGTGAAGTATACCGATTTTTTTTTATTCCTAATAGCAGGCAATTTCTTTTACAACATATTCATAAAATAAATGATATTGATAAATTTATCGATATTACAACATATTATAAATGATAATGATAAATTTATCGATATTCTAGCAAACGAAACCTATGAACTACCTTTTTACCATTGAATTAATACAAATATCATAATAATAAAGCATTTTATAAAGTAAACTTCAAAGCCAGCAATAGTACAAAAATTTAAGAAGTAAGGTAATAACTCATAGAATTTCATAAAAACTTTACAATAACGCTGATATATATATGTATATAAAATTTCCTATCTAATATATAATTATTTCTACGCAGAGTATTTGAAAACTCATTGGAAAAAATTTAATTAGTGGTAGAAAAATTTAAACAAGCAAGTTTCACCATACAATGCATTGGTGGAGAACAATCGGTGAACCGTTGAAATCGTTAATATCACATGTAAGAAAGAAACACATAACATACAGAGGGTATACTAATTAATTTTATTGACAACAGGAGTGGCGAAATTACAGAAATTGATCAAGAGAGCTACTGCCTGTGATAAAGTAGGCATTACAGTAGCGAACGGTGCACTTTTTCAAACACTCTCGGCAATTATGAATTGCCGAGAGTGATGCCGGCAGAAACAGAAATCCTGGCAAAAAAAAACAGAAATCCTGCTTCTCATCGGAGTCGATGAGGCTTTCATATACGAGACATTTTAAATGGTCCCAAAGGAAAAAGTCCATTCAAGAGAGATCGGGTGAGCGTACCAACCAAGGTATGGGGTCGCAACTCCGATCAATCCATTTCCCAGGGAATTTAGCTTGTGAAGCGCTCCCCTCATCCAAACCGAAATGGGGTGGTGCGCCGTAGTTCAGGAACCACATATGTGCTTGTATGATGGCTGCAACACGTTGATGTAACTGCTGCAATACCTCTTGTAAAAATGTGAGTAATGTTTGGCCGTCCACTCGGAATGGCAGAAGGTATGCGTCAATTAAATGTCATCCACTATTCCAGCCTAAACACTTACGATAAAATGCTTCTGATATACATGAGGATATGTGTCGTATGGATTGATAGAGGCCCACACATTTAGTTGCATTCGAACTGCCACATATTAGAATTGACATCACGACAAAAAGTGCATTCATCCGTGAATAAAACATGCACTAAAATCAGGCTGCGCTTATAGTTGTTGCAAACACCAACGAGCAAACTCGACACATGGCCCACAATCTATAGGTATCAAAGCTTGCACTTTCTGTACATGTTAGGGAAGTAATCCTACGTCCCGCAAGTCTCGTTAAATAATCGAGAAGGACACATTTACGACATGGGAGACCTCTTGTGTATTGATATCCGGATGATCATCCACTCTCTGCAGAATGTCTTCTTTAATTTGTGGTGTCCAAACACAACAGCCACGCCCTATATCATGCATGCAGGTGACAAAGAATCCTGTTTTACACAGGCACCGATGCAATCGCTCAACAGTTTTCGGTCTGGCACGTGTCTTCTAGAGAAACCCTGTCTGTATAGTCTTTAGGCTTCCAGGGCATTTCCATTCGCAAAAGACCATACATAAACAAATGTTCCATAATTTCATGGATTGTTTTTTTACTTTTCAAAAACAAACAAAAATTACTTGAATTTTTATAATTTTTACTCTTTTGTTATTAATATGATAGAACTTTTCATGTATTACTTAAGAAATGCTCAGGCTGAAAACTGCACCACTTTTGATAGACTAAACATACATAGATGACTAGGGCTTATGTATTACTGGTCAGATATTACTTAACTTATTAAAAATAACCTAATGTACTGAAAAAACAATTTCTATTACTAAATGTTATAAATTATCAGTAATACTTTAGTTAGATAATCTTTTATTAGTTTACTATTTTTGGCTCACGTTTCCTACATTTGGGTAATGTGCACCTTTTCTATTGAATGACGGTTTTAATAAATTTTTATACATTAATTTGCTGTACGGTATATATTAATTTACTAAGTAGAACAAGTTTATTGATGTCATTCTTTATAAATTTTAGTGAAGCCTTTTAGTTAACTCTATCTCTTTCTTTAATCTGATGACTGATTTTTTTATTTCTACAAAATTTAAGATTTTAAAGATCAGCTTATTTCATAAAGATTATTTATTACTTAATTTAATATATCGCATATACTTTTATATCATATAACTACATATGTTATATTATAAATCATATGTATTTGTATAATAATTTTTAAATAATAATTTCAATTTTATTTTTGTAAAATTTATGTAATCTTTTATTAGTTAATTTGACTTGTTGCAGACACATAAGCTACTGAAATACGTTGTGTATGTAATACATATTCTACTAAATTCTTACAAAATATTATCATTAAATAATTTTAAAACATATTAATCTAAGGTTTTAATTCAATTTTTCTTTTAAAAACCCGAATCAATAAATCAAGTGATATATTTTCTGCTTCAATTACATTTAATAAAACTTTTTTCTATAAAATTTGTTTTTTATCACAATGTATATACATAAGCTATATTTGTAGACAATACTCATAATAGATGAGCCACAGACCAAAAAAATACTTAAGGAAATTTTATTAAATTTTAGTATTAGTATTTTTATTCATATTTATTATTATTATATTTTCATTCATTAATACTAAAGTATTTATCATTTGTTAGTAAAATTAAATAATACTTATTTTTAAATTTGTAATTTATTTAAATATTTATCTTAAAGTGAAAATATTTTTAATTAAATATTATTATTTCATGAATATTTTCAGATGTATATATATATATATATATAAATAAATAAATTCTCTAATGCTTTTATTGCTGAGTTTTATTAAAACTGGTATAACGGAATTGAAAGAAGTTACTATTTTTTAAAACATTGGCTGACCACCTTTCTCTGATAAGTAAAAAAATAAAAAAATATATATGCTTATTATTTCTTCTGACGAATCCTTTTAAAAATATATTCTGTAAAAGCAAGAACGGTTCATCAATAAAAATGTAAATTTAAACTCCTCTTCCAGTTCTCTTTGAAATTTACTTCTACTACTGTGGAACGAAATAAAATCATCTTCAATTTCGTCCAAGTCGAATTTTTTTCTTTCATTTATTTAGAAAAATTCTATCAATGTCATCTTTTCGTTTACACCATTCATCATCTTGTGTTTTATTTTATAATATCTGTGTTTTATGATTCCTTTTGTTGAGCAAATTGTCTATGATCAAATTCGTTTGTTGATACTATAATGAACAGTTTCATTCATTTTTTATGCTCACACCTGATGTTATTCTGAAATACAGCAATCTTGAGAAATAACAAAAAGTATTTTCCATTATTTTGTAAAATCCTTTTGAATTTAAGATATTTCCAATTATTTTGTTACGGAACCGAATAATTTTCATTTTAAACGAACTAAGATGCTTCGAAATTCTGTAAAGTATACATTTGCTTCTTATCGCCTTTAAATAAAAGAAATCGTTAAATTTGTATGACATTAATGTACGCACTTAATACTTCGATTTTTGTTTTGATATTGTCTATCTATAATTATATGATATTGTTACGTTGAAAATAATTATCAATCAAGTCATTTTGTAAAAGAAATTTTAGTAGAAATATCGCTATTATGCCAATTAATGCAATTAATATTTTTTAACAGATCTTGTTCAATTATTTGCTTATTTTTGTCAGTATAATTGGCTTAAAAAATCAGAAAATGCTGTTATAACTTCAACTGTACCAACAAAAAACACTTCCAATGTACTAAATCGCATATATTTTATGATGCTCTGAATAGTTTAATTGTTGTAATTAAATTGAAGAGCCTAAATTCGCTCTAATCAGATTCTCTGGAAATTTATGAAATTTTTTCGTGAAATACTAACTCTCAATGCCTTAGTTTTTGTAAAAATACATTCTTGCCCAATAAAAGTGCACTATACGAATATCTACTAAACTTTTGCAACATTCTAAGAAAACACATTAATCCAATACTGTACTCGGGATTGCCTAAGATCCCGAAACTGTATCTCTTCCATTTATTAGATAATATCGTCTAACTCGTATATGAAAATTGAAGAATTAAAAAATGAAAGATATCTTGAAGTATGATTTCCGTAATTACTGTATTTAACAATTGAACTTGAACAAATTTACTTAAAGAAATAAGTTCGGTTTTAAAAGCTTAATCGCTAGTATTCTAGCCACCCCTTTATTCTGTGCATAACTCGATGCAAATGTCACATTATTCGTGTATTTGTATTTGGATTTTTCCTACTTCAAATACTCTCTTTATCAGTTATTCTCAAAAATACTAATAATTTTACTTATACAATTTCATATTCAAATATCTCTCACTCACTAGCTATCTATCTTTCAATACAACGACCCTTGTGAACGGTATAATTTTGTGAACTCCGCAATTCAATGTTTCGAGCACTTTTAGGTCTACACAAAACCACCTGTAGCAAGTTATATGATACTTAGTCCATTAGGTATGTCGCCCTCAAAAAGAGTGATTTATCTCTCTCTCAAGAAGTCTATTTTATCATTAGCTCTAAACTTACTACCACTTCTAAAGAAATGCTCTTCAGTTTTGTACGATTACTTCTAACTACCACTTACAAAATATTTATTGATTACCAGTATCTTTAAAAATATTTAAGAAATCCAAAAAATTTTAAATGTTGAAAACTGTGGGTGCCATCTCCGTTATTAAACGAGGTGTATATTCTATCCTTTCTGATAGATATCATCTGATTTCACTCTAAATTTTACCTAGGAAATTGCTGAGAAAATAATTCTAAGCTAAATGAGTACCTGTGATCAAACTACATTATCATTCCTTAGCGGCATGGATTTAGAGAAAAACTATTTTTCCTTCTAATTACTCTATGTCTTCGAGCACGTGAAGTCCGAATGTAATAGAGGGAAATTGAACGGAGTGGCTTTCTTAGACATATATAAAGTATTTGACAAATTGAGCGTGGGGAATTACTTTTTAAATTAATTAAAATTCATACCCTTCTTACCTTAACAAAACTCTAAATTTCTATCTTCAAACATATTGCTTATCAATATGTTTGTAGATAGAAATTATGTTTGTAGATAGAAATTATGTATCTAAATTTCTATCTTCAAACATATTGCTTAACAATATGTGTTAATAACTCGTATTCCCCAAAAAAATCATCACAGTGGGTCCCCAATCTATCTCTCCCTCATTTATTCCACTTTATTCAGTATTCATGAAAGTCATATCTTCAAATCTAGGTACACATCACCACCTGTATGTAAGTTGACGACACAGCGATACTGGTTCAGAATAAAAATGTTAAATTTATACCTCGTGTTATCAATCGCCATATCACGAGACCAGAAGTATGGTATTCCTATTAGAAAATTACCGCAAACATAAATAAAATGAAGACCATCTTCTTTTTCCGAAATCATAAAATACTTAACATTGATAATTTTTATTCACGATAAAAAATACTCTGAACTCAACACACCAAATATTTAGATATAACATTCGATAAATTATTCACTTTCTGTGAAAGCACCACTCTTACTTTCTAAAATTCTGAAGGAACACGTAGAAAGGTTTTCCTCTAAATCTCGGTTATTTATGAGAAACAAAAACAGGAGCAATTCAATCAAAGTTTTTTTTTTTTTTTTTTTTTTTTTTGTTAACTTTGAAAGATTATGTACAAACAATAGCGACTTAAATTTGGAAATCACAAGAACACAACTCTTGCAATAATGGAACACTATACTCATGAGAACTGTATTATCAACTTTAGAAATATTTACCTTTAAATTTCTCTTAAATCTATTCTTTTATGCTTAAATTTTCCTCCAAAAATCCACCAAAACTCCTTATTAAAAACTCTGCTATTAGGAAAAGATTTTTCACTCTGGCGATATAGGTATTTTTTTCCCTCTCTGGATCTTCATTAGAGCGATACGCTATGCGCTTATAGGCTTGCCGCAATTACCTCTTCTGATATTATAAATGCTCATACTCAAGAGTCATTTTGAATAAGTCGCTTACCTGCACATAGGATGTTCCCTCTCTCTGAAAACTAGAACAGTGGCTAGTTCCTTTCTCTGCCATGACGGCAATCTCCTATAAAACTCACTACACTAAAATAATAAATTTTAGAGTATTACTTTTACTACTATTTTTAAATTTAATTTTTAATCAAGAGGATTCTTTTATTTTTTTCATATCTTATATATAAATTTCAGGACCATAATAAGCCGAAGCCGCTCATTATTTCAGATTGTCGCTTAGATATTAAATGCCGAGAGGTTTATAAGAAAGCTCCAAAAACGCATTCAATATATTTTTACGACATCCTCGCTTACATTTTTACCCGATTTTGTTCTCTCACTCATTCGGTGTGTCTGTAAACAATGAAATCAAAAGCCTAGTAAAACTATGCTGTGAACTGTCACTACGATTTCACCTTATCCCGATGAAAGAACCTTTCATTAGGAATGTTACGCTTCAAGTATTGAATAAATGGTTACTTTTCTTTATAGATATTTTCTAATGACTCTTTTTAATAAATAAATTAATTTCTTAATAATGTTTTAACTACCATGAATCAGAGATATTTTCTCTTATACTATAAATAAACGATCGCTTGACATTTCATTTCAATTTAAGTCAAAATTTATATGGAAAATTAATTAATAAAAGTGAGAATAGATTTCCATTACACTAGCAATTGATTGCGCTCGCGCGCGATTCCCTTCTGTTATAAAAATCTGCATAATTTATTTTTAATATCTTACTAATCATTCTAATAATAAAATTTTTAGTCATACATTTTATTATCTCTCTCTCTCTCACTCTTTATATGAAAGGGTGTGCCCTTTTCTTCGTAAAGGAAATAATACAATTCGAAACATTGTTTCCTAATTAATTAGTTTTTCTGATATAATTAATTACATTAATGACTAATACAAATCTCTTACTATTAGTTTTGAAGAATTAATTTTGAATAAAGTTATAAAGTTATTTTCAAAAAAGTTATAAAGTTATTTTGAATAAAGTTATTATTGTTAATGTTCACTGTAGAAACTAGTCATTCATAAAAAGCTTAACATCCTTGTAACAATTGAAATAACAAATTTTATAACCGTATCAGTGCACAATTTTTATATTTTAATCCTTTTGCACAAATTAGGATAAATATTTAAGTTAAAATCTCTCCCCTACAAAATATTCTGAATTTCCATCTTCGTATTATAGAAAGAAAAATAAGTTTTATAATTTAGATTTACGATTCAAGATGTCAGCATAGTATTTGAACATAAAAAATGGCTCGAAAACAAACAGTAATGAGAGTTTATCCAAAATCAATTGAAGTTCTGTATAGAAAAATCAATTTCGAAAAGTAAACATATAAGCGAAAAAAATAAATTCAATTTATAAAATGAAGGACTTTTATGTATATACCGTACTAAGTTTCAAAGAAAAATCTAAAAATACATTTTTTCTTCGCAAACTCTGATGAACAAATTGTCTCCAAACGCTGTAAAAAATTAATTACGTATAATTAGGCAAATAGTATCAATATTACAGTATCCGCTTTACTTTTATTGAATACAGAAATTTTGCTTGTACCTTTTTTATATATAGTAAACATTTTCCTTGCAGTGATTAAGAAGACAGTAAAATTACCGTACATTCACTTTGGGACGATTAAATATGCGAACATTAATTAACTCATTGGTTGTTAATTTTTACAACATTTTTAAAGCCCACAAAACTCTGAATGTGCTTTATTATGTCATGCGAATAATTCGTTAGATAATTCTTATGAAAGATAATTTTTAAAAAATTAATTCAACAACCATTACATGTTCTCAAAAATTTGTAATGGCTCCTTATTTTTTTTTTTGGAATCAAAAGTTTAAAAATGGAAATCAGATAGTGATTCATATCCTAACAATAAGCACGTTAAGAGATATAAGAGTAGGATTATCTTTTGTAAAAAAAATGTGATATATATATATATATATATATATATAACAACTTAAATTTTAATCAATGAACATAAAAACAGCGATACAACAAGAAAAGATCTGAATACTTTTTATTTTAATGGATAGCTTTTTAAGTCAATAGAAAAAAAAATAATAATCTTTTACTTTTAAATAACTTTTAAAAATAATTAGAAAAAAAAAATTAAGTTCATTTTATATGCCTTTATATAAATCAGTGTTGTTACAGAACTTTAAAAATTAAAAATCAAAATACGGGGATCTATGGTCGTTAGAGGATTTTGTGCCTGCAATTTAAGTTTTTCAAGTTCAAATGCTCTCTGTTCAGCTAGTTGCTTGTTCTCCCGTTCTATTTTCTTTATTGCTTCCGGCATTTTACATTCTTCAACTATGTTATCTAACATTTCTTTGGCAAACTGCTCATTATCCTTATAGAATGTTTACGTAGTGTTAATGTAAATCGATGATTTTATCATTAGAAGTAACAGAAACACTTAATTCTAATGCTAAGTTATAAGGTCAATCTTCTTGCCTCTTGAGAGAAATGCCATTGTATCTGATACAATTATCCAAATACAAGTTTTTTTTTTACGTAAGCTTAAAATTATAAATTAAATTAGTTTTCCTAATTAACTGATTAAGAATTAAATTCTCATTAAACAACTACCTTCCCTGTAGCAGAAATATAGCTAATAGAAAATTTCACATGGATGTGCCCATAAACAAAATTATTCGACATATATAGATTTTGAGAAAACCTAAATAAATTTTTCATGAAATTCAAGAGTACAATAAAGTATAAAATAAAGCATGAAAAACAATTACATGTTGAAACAGATGTAATGAAATATCATGTGATGCTAAGAATATAGAATTGCTTAATATATACAAAGCATTTACAAAGTTAAATGCAACCAATTATGAGCTTTTGATAAAAGAAATATAATATTCTGAAAATACTTTATTTCTACACATCATATAATCAAAACATAAATAATCAGTTGCTGGAATGCTTAATAATCATTCATTTATAAGCACCAAAAGAAAAAGTGACATTCTTATCATCCTAACCAAATTGTACTATAATACCAATTATACTATATACTATAATCAAATTATACTATAATTAATTAATTTTTAAAATATGCTTATTTAAATATTTATTGCAATTGGTCGACCAATATAGTTTGAATAACTTTAATGAAAACACAAACTAAAATATTAAGAAACCTTGTGCAGAATGAATCAATTAATAACCAATATATGTACTCAAAGAACGAGATCTTTAAAATCACAAAAATAGAATTTTCGAAAAATGGAATAAAAGACTATAAGTATATCAAGATTGGAAAGAATAAAATAACTAGATTTGATACATTATTTAAATCAAAGTATGATTATAACAAGCAAGGAATTTCACTCACACATAGAAATATCGGATGTTATTTCTTCCAGCACGCACTTCACACTAAACACAATGAATCTTTACTTTTAAATATATTGTGTGATATTTCTTCTATTTCACTTTAAATATCGGATGATATTTCTTCAAATATATCAAAACGGGGCACTTCACATAGCATTTTCAAAATAAGGGTCGGGGTGACACACAATGGAACTTCTACACAGGTAGTGAGCTGATCAAATGAAAAAAAATTATCCGACCGGTCATGCCACACGTTCGGGCGCCTATGTATCCCTCCAATGTTGTTATTTTTTCAGGACAAAATAATGGACAGTCGGGATGGTTTCAGGAACAAATATTATTTAATACTTGACAAGTTCCAAAACACAAAACAGCATACAAAACATATATAAAACATCACTCCATCATTCTGCTAAAAGTCTCTCTCCTTCCATCGTACTTGCGTTTCTTCTTCATCATGCTTGCGCTTGTCTCCTAACCAAAAGAATAAATGGCACCATCTGGCTACAGTTTAATAGTACATAGAAGGTAGCGCTAAATCACGGTGTTACAATTTTAAAATTTAATTTTATTATTAGCAGTTCATTGGGAGTTCATAAAATATATGAAAGACTTTTAGTGTTCATCCTCCTTGTATTTCAATAAAGAGACATACACATATTCATATTCATTTATATATATATATATATGTGTGTGTGTGTGTGTGAGTGCGTGAGTGCGTGAGTGTGTGTAGGTAAAATCATATAAAATACACAAATTACTACCCAGAAACATTTTATATATCTTTATTTAGAATTACGAAACATAAATACAACAGAATAAAAAGAAAAAGCAAGTTAATTACTACATTAACCATATATCAAATTAAAAATATTAATCTAATTAAACATACTCTAATGAAAATAAGCCAAACATTTATTTAAATGTTATTATACATGAAAATATTAATTTAATACACATATAATACATTAATTAAAATTACAACTATTGTAAAAAAAAAAAGAAACAACCGTGAGCATCATAGAAAACGCAAGAGAAAAATATGAAAGCAATACAAAAAATGGATATAATGTGATTTGTTACTGTTTCACACTTTGGACTGGAAAATGAGTATTTATAAAAGTATTAGGGATCTAATCATCCCAATTTTAGGGAATTACGTGATACACATTATAATATATTTATATTATTACATTATTTTACATTTAGTGAATTATATATATATATATATATATATATATATATATATATATATATATATATATCAAATAAGGATTCAAATAATTCCAAATAATATTTGAAAAGGCCAAAAATAAAAATATTCTCTGCCCATAAGAATAATCCACCAAATAACCGGTTTCTTTGTACAATGAAAAGTATTCCTGTGTCTCTATTTCTTTCAGCCAAATTTGTTTTACATTAAATATAAATACTAAGAGAATGAGCAATATAAGTGTCCCTTCCCATTAAAATATTTCTAGTAATAATTTGTTCCTAAATATAGAAGGAGATTTCTGTTTCTACAGTAATATATGTGAAAAAAATAAATGTTTGCAACATATTTCCAATTGTTCTTTCTAGCAACTTTTCTGATTGTTAAGTAAACATGATTGTTTGACAAAATCTCATGTTACTAGAAATGTTTTTTTTTAAAAAAAATGAGTTATTAAGCATTATGAAAAAGTTTAAAATATTGTAAGAAATAAATGTATCTTCTGCGAAAAACTTGGCCACCAAAGGAAAAAGTAGCTAAGATCGAAATATATAAAAATAAAACTTTCTGCTATTCTTTCATTTCTTTCTGTTCAACTTGCACCACTACTCTATCGATTATTGATCAAAAGCCATAGATAAAAAAGAACCTACAATAAAAAACTACAAACTACTTTTTAAGTTACTTTTCATCTGAATCTTTTCACTCTCATAAAGTTTATTTCAAGAAGGAAGAATAATTCAGCGCTGGAAAAAAGTATAAAAATTATTTTCTTTTTTTTTCCCGAATCTATTGAAACGCTACCTTGTTCTCAGATTATTGAAGTTAAAAATGGATTATGATTTTAACACACTGATGTAGCTTTATATCAGCGATTGTATAATTAAACATATGAGAATGACATAACGATAAAGAATTGAGACTGGAGCACTGGAAGAATTAAACAGTCTTATGTCTGATCAAATATTAATTTATTGAATCTAGCATCAAGGTTTATTTTATATTGATAAGAGAACACTGAATACGATTAAAACCTATATACCTTTCAGAAGGAGGAAAGATATTCAGATCTTCCCCTAGGTGGAAAGCAGTGACAACGGACATACTTGAGTAAAGTAATTTTCATTAAACGCGCGCTCCCTCTTTTCCTAACAAGGAGCATGAGCTCTAAGAAATTATACCGGATATTTTCCTTTAGCATGATAAGACGCTAACAAAATGTCGAAATATCGAAACCAGTGTCAGTAAATTTATAATTAGAGTAAAATTCTTCAAACCAGGTGCGCTGCAATTTGTATTGGGAATGATGTCTTAGGAAGATTGAGATTTCACTTATTCCTGTGATTAAGAAGATCATCTAAAATGTTAACAATAGGCTAAATGAGGTTCTCAAAACGTTTGCTTACAAGTGCACGAATGTACGAATAACTATCCATAATCTTATAAAAAAAATTAATATTCTTATCTTTCTAAAATAGGTAGCATTATCTGCAATTTACGTTCTAGATCAACCTTAGTGAATAATGTATTTGTTGAAAAAGTATTTGAAATCATATTGAATTTAAAATTAGATAGAAAAATAAGATGAATGTACTTTGAGAAGGAATAATTCATAGAAAGCACAGAGGAACTTCGCAAAGGGGTTATTTTTTATTTGCCGAAATTGTCAATGTGGTACCTTTCACCTAAAATAGACATTCGGTCGAATTTTCAGTGAGGTACAATGGGTACTTTAAGGGCGTTCCTATCCGTCAAGCAAACTTTGAGAGATGGTACATAACTCCTTGCGTTATTCAACATATTCCGCCAAAAAAATAAATCACAAAGGCTGTGATATGTAATGAAAAATTTTATGTGACATCCGAATTCAGAATGAACATTTACAAAGACTTCCGTAGTGTAGGAACAAAAATTTGTGAACGAAGGTCATTTCTAGGAGATCTCGGATGTCATTCTGAATAAAGGTGTAGTATACTATTATCGTTAATGTAATAATTTTTAAAACGAAAGCCATTTTCATCTAATCTTTCAAAAACAATTGTATGCTTGGTTTCTCTATTTAATGTTCCCACAATTCTTTGAAATTTAGAAAAACGAAGAAACCGTTAATGATGAAACGAGATAAATGATCAGCAACAACATCCAAATTTCATTTGACATATTAAATCTCATAATTAAACCGTCCGAGGAAAAATCTCCACCTGCGAAATTAGGAAAATGAATTTTTGTTTCAGAGAAAACCTAAGAGAGATTTATGCTCCATGCAAACAGTAGCGCAAGACAAAAATGCTTAAAAATGCTATCAAACAAGGCTAAATCTTCTAAAGTTTTCGGTACGATGATATTATTATAATAACCAAGAACACCATGGTAAACTATTCCACTCAAAACATTCCAAGCGATTGATTGAAAAGCTTTGGGTAAGTTTTTAAGGTCTGAACAAAGAACGTTAAAATGAAATTTGTCGTCATCGCGATGTCTGTCATTGATATCTAAACAGTTTTGATTGAAAGCATCTTCCATAACAAGAACCGAGAAGTAGTAACATTCTGTTACGTTGTGAAGTATGTATATTGCGAAGAGTAGGAATTATAAAATCCTGTGTAACGATTATATCATTAAGTTTCGGAAAATAATCGCAATGCACTACTTATTTTTATGTTTAATGAAGGGATCCTAAACATGGCACAGAGATTTAGACTCAGAAATTATATTAATTGAAAGAAGGTACTTTTTATTTGCGCAATTTTTTGAGCAAATTAAAAGGAATCTTTTAGATAGTGCATCTATCCGAGTGCATTAGTTGGATAATAGAGCACAGTTTTTGAAGCCGATGATCCCAAAGTAAGCTGAATGGAAGAAATATTCGTTAATTATGCTTTAAAAATCACTATATAAAAAATCACTATATTCAAATATTCAAAAATATTTGAAATAGGTGTGTTTTCATATTGATCTGATTAATATTATTTACAAAGCCTATCAAAGTATATTTATTTAAAGCTACTACTTTATCAGAAGATTTTTGTATTTGAAAATAACTCCTCTACTCGAAGGATTAATTATAGTATTTTGTGACGAAATTTGGATACATTTCTTCTTTATAATCGCCACACATTTAACTTGAGCTTGGACACTGAAATGCGTAACGGAAGGAATGGTAGCGTAAGCAATTTAAGTTTCACAAGGATCAAAGAAAACCTTATTATTTAAGTGTCTAAATTTCTGAATCGATAAATCACTTTCAGAAATTGCTTTGTGAAAGATTTATTTCCCGATAATTTAAAACCGTTTGTAATGTTTAAAGAAATGTTGTAATACTTAAACTCGTAACTAAGATAATACTGTAGGCTGAAATTGAGTTTGACTTCAAGATAAAGAAATACATTCAAATTTTAGTCCCCTGATTTGGTAAAAAAAATAATAAAATTAAAGCCAGAGACTCTTAGCTACTGCTGTTTACAGTGGAAATCTCCATTTTGGTGTGCACCAAAATGAAAAGGGTATTTGTTATTTTGTCAAAATTACAATTTGAAGAAAGGTAAACAGGGAAACTGAGGCGAATGAGAAATCAAAAAAATTAACCAAAATAGCTGAGATCAAAAACGTTTGGTTATTAAGAGTCACTGTGATAGAAAGTTTGAAAATGTATTTATTGTTTTCGGCCCCCTCTTGAGTGTGAAGTGCTGCATCTTGAAGGATCTCTTAAGTTTCTTGATTTATTTCCCCAACCTTAATGATTAAAATCTCACTATCTGTCGCAGAGTCTTTATCGAAATATCTGAAAATGGACAAGGATTCATTAATATTAACAATGAAATTCATATCCTGATGGAATTTGAAAAACACTGCTGTGAAATATCGTAACTGTTTATGGCTGGTCGTTCGAACCGATCGACTTTGAGAAATAACTATTGAAATCCCTGTTCCAAAAAAAATACCGAAATCTTATTATTTGGAGCTAAATTCTTCTTTCTTTTTGTGATGGTACCGCTGATCGGCTTATTGTTGGCTTCTTTTATGATGGCGATAAATGATTCAAAATTAGTGTGTGCCGGATGTAGAATTGCTGGCTGAAAAAACAGCCTGTAACAAATTATTAAATTATTTCCTAGTCTCGGCTGAAGTGTAAGTAAGTACTTCAAAAGTTTCACTTCATATCTAGCGTACTTGACCCGCTTATCCGCACACTGATTTCTGTTCCTCTTGTGAAAAATTTGCCAGAATTTGTTGCTGTTTAGCTAGTGATATTTTCAAATTGAATATGTTTAGTAGTAATTCCAAAAAATTCTAAAAAGAATTAAGGAAACAAAATAGTTAGGATCAAACAAATAATATCTTCTGTTTCTAAGTTTAGCATAAACCGTCTGCCGAGTTCCATTAACTTTTGCATTTTACCCAAAAATTGTTGAATGAAAAATTGTTATTCTTCAAAAAAATTAGAACTAAAGTAAGGTAAGAATTTTGGAAAGAGTTTTTAAAACTGTTAATTAAAACTATTAATTGTAGGTGATTGGGTTGTAGGCAACGACTGTGGAGGGTCTACTTACATTGTTCATGGGGCTGTGAGGATTAACTAATAATAAATATATCTATAATGCAGGTAAATGAAATTTATTTTAACTATTTAAAGTAGTTTCGATAAGTGGTATACATTAAAATGTATCTGACATGATGCGTCATCAAACTGATATCGATCGATATCAGTATACAATATAAAAAAATTCATTACAACCCTCTGAAAGGATGAAAAACACGCAAGAAATTCGGAATCGTGACACAATTATGCAACAAACTAATAAAATGACATATTAATGAAAACTTGAAAAGCAATACTAATTGACTGCCAACTAAACAAAAAATTTTAAAAAATGCACTCAATGCTACGTATACAGTATAAAATACACACACAAACCAAATCATCTAATTTATGGTGACTCAACTTATGAAGTATTAATCAAACTAAAGTATCAAATAAATCGTGATACTAATTATACAGTACCATACTTACTAAATCAACAAATTTATTGAGATACAAATTTTACAATACAAACAAACCAAATTATCAGATTAATCACGACACAGTTGATTGAGTGTTTTGAGCTACGCGAGTATATAGTTGAAATTAAAATATGATTTAAGGAAAGCAATTCACCTTCAGCAATACAGAAATTGTTATGGTACATTATTTAACTAATTTAATCAGTGCTTCTTGCTTAGTATTTTGTTACGTTGATCAGTAATAAATATTATTTCAAAAAATGATGATAAATGAGGAAAATTACACGGAAGGAAATTAAATCACCCATAATTCAAGATTAGAATACTTTGTATAATACGTTCTCATAAATCTTTTTTTAATTCGTTTTAGAAGCCATTTATTGACAAAGAATTTTTGAGTTCTTTTTCTGGAGAACTAGTGAATTGTAAAAAGCCATCCTGAAAATCCTTTTTTAGCTCTAGAGTGAAATGAACAAATTAATCTTGAAATTCTTCTCAGGAGTATTAATGAAACGCTAATTCATTCTCAGATTATTGAAAATAAGAGTTAAATTATAATTTTGAGACAATCCAGTAATTTTATATCAGCGGTCGTATAATTAAACATAGAAAAGGAGATAACAATCAAGAATTGAAACCAGAACACTCCAACAACAAAACAGGCATTATTCCTGATCAAATAGTAATTTATTAAATGTAGGACCCATAGGATTTCTAACAGTTAGAATAGCTGAAGTACGCTAGAGTTTATATATATATATATATATATATATATATATATATAGCAGAGTAAACGAACAGGTTTGAGTAAAGTAATTTTAATTACTCGCATTCTGTTCCTTCCTAACAAGGAACATGATCTAAAAAGTTATATCAGATTTTTCAAAGGGAAGCGTGCTTCTTGCCAAACTCTGGAAAGACTTTCAGAAGGACGAGGAATTCGTGCTTTTGCTCTGCGTTTTTAAAGAAAATTAAAAATAATGAATTTCATTTCTATCGGATTACTACAAAGACAAAATAATTATATAAATATTGATCCTAACTGTATCCTGCTGTAAGAAATATATTTATTTAATTCTAACCATAAAGAGTTTATTGGATACTTTAATGACCCTGAGGCATCATAGCTGGCAGCCGCTGTCTTGGATGCTTTGGGGGCATTTGATATCAGGATTTGTGATATCCATGGACGTGAAAACAACAACAAGAGTTTGTCAATCCTTGCTTCTCAAAAATTTTAAGAAAATTCATACATTAAACCTATTTCAATCAAAATAATATTATTTGAGCCACATTTGTAATTTTTTAATTAATGTGTCCTGAATCCCAAAGAATTAATTTTTATTGGTCTAAGTATATGTATATCAACATTTAGGTAGATCCAGATATGCACAGAAAGCAGACAATTAAGCCGAAAGAAATAGGATAAGAACAGTAACACAATGTGTATAAGAATAAATGTCCAAGACGTCTTTCTTTGAAGTTCTTTTGTTTTAATATCACAACTATTATTAAATTTATAAGTTCGCATCCATAAGAAAAAATGCATTGATTTCAAAAAATTGCATTAACAGAAACGAACGCTTAATTATTCCATTAAACTCTTTAAACAATATATATATATATATATATATATATATATATATATATATATATATACATATATATAAATACCTGCATTTAATTTTTAATTAGCTTCTGAATTAATTTGTTTAAAATACAAACTTTCGAAATAATTCATTTATCAAGTAAATTTTATTCAGTTTTGTCAAAAATACTAGGTAGAATTAAATATTGAATAAATTAAGGATGAACAGTTCATTCTTATTATACTTTTGGAATTGCAGTCAATGGCTGTATTAACATTTTTTTCATCATTTTATTTTCATTTTAGTAATAACAAATTATTAGTAGCTGCAAATCTTAAAATTGTAAAGTGCTTATTAGATAAATAAATCTATGAAACAGAAAGAACACAAAAAACAGATCATTCAATTGAAATAATTAATATAATAAGCAATTACAGGCATCGTTACCTTAACATAGATTTTTACTTTACCCTAACATAAATTCACAATTTTTCAACATAATAGCAACGTATTTAAATTTTATAAAATTATCAAGTTAGGGTTATATTAACATAGTAGTTACAAAATACTTTAAATTGTTAAAAATTTAATTTTTTATTATTACTTCATGAATATTTTATTGGAAATATATCAAAATGTTTTGAAACTTTTCAATATTCTCTTATCAAATGCTACATACATCGTTTTTGTATCATAACACTCAAGTTATTCTCATCTGATATTAACAATGGTATCTGAACTGTTCTTACTATTAATATTTTTAAATTACAATATAGTGCTTTTAAAATAATATCATGATACACACAATATGATATTATGAAATGAAAGAAGGACTCAAGTTCCTTTATCCTTTTATGATCTATTTAATAGGTATACTTTATCCATGTGGATTTTTTTAAAACAAAGCAAGACAAGTAAACCATCTAATTAATATTCAGGATCTTAATATTTTTGCATTATCATAAAAATGTATTTCTTAACAATACTTCAAAAATATTTCCTTATAAATGAAAAACAAATGGTTACAAGCTATCATATTTTATTTAAGTCCCATTAATAGAATAATTTTTGATATGATTTATTTTATTGAATGTTTTATATATACTTTTGAAACATCGCTTTTAAGATTTTCTTATCTGTTATTACTAATTGACATCAATTGACTTGATAATCCTGTTAGTAAATTTTAAAAGAGATACTGCAACAATTCAAAAATAAGGCAATAATATGAAAAGAAAACTGAATTAAATTCTCTTATCTCTTTTTAAGCTTTAAAATGTGTTTTTTCTCACCGCAGTAATGTAAAAGAGATAACAGAAGTACGTTTTAATAGAGGTACTGTAAAAGTACAAAAGAGCACAATAATACGAAAGGAAAGACAATTAAATTTCCTTATCTTTTTTTAAGCTTTAAAATGGGCTTTTTCTCATAGCAATAATACAAAAGACATATCATTTCTTAACACATTCTGCAATACTTAGTTAAGTTGATTGAAGAATTTAAGCTGTGTAAATCAGAAATAATTTTTACATATTTCATTACAAAGTACTGACACCCTTCATTAATAAAATTATTTTCTTTCCAACAGATTTTATGATTCTGCTAGGATTTACAAAATTTAAATTATCATGAAGAAATTCGCAACGCAATGATTACACGAATTAGCTAACAGATTTATGAAATGAGCTAAGAATTTCTTTTTCTCAAAGACGTACAGAAACAAATTATGAGAAATTAATAAAAATATCTATTTGGGAATAATGTCAAAATATTTTTGTCAACTTTCTCTCTCTATTTCACAAATCTTTCCACTATCTTCCAATCACTTTTTAAGGTAAATGTTGATAAATATTTTTTTGCAGTATTTAATTAATATATGTAGAAATTCTCAAACAAGACAATGAACCAATGCTTAAAATGTTCAAGAAAAACGTTAAAATGAAAAATTCAGCTTTTTTATATAGAAACCCAGAAAGTTTGTTTTTGAAATTTCCACTTACAGTTATTTTACATATTCGTTTAAGAATTTGATAGGAAGTGATGAATTTTTGTTCTTAAAAAGATACTTATAAATGGGATATCTTAGTATTGAAGGAACGTTTTATTTTCATTTCTACCTTCAAATATTTTATACACCTATGAACTTGTTCTAAAGTAATAAAACTTTGTTTTTCTATTATATGTAACAATTCTACCAGTTTCTATCTTTCATATTTTACACGTATTAAATTTTTCTGTATCCGCCTGAACTATAAGAAGAGATTTCTTCTGAAAAAAGTATTCCAGACTTACCTTTCATAAATCTAGACTGTTTTAGCAAAGATGTTTTCAGAATAAATAAGTGTATACGTCTGAGTTTCTTAAAAAAATTAATATTTCATGTTTTAACAAAAATGTTTACTTTAAACTATTTATTCAGCTTATGTTATATTCTCAAAAGACGTTCCCTTAAGAGAGCTATAATTAAGAAAGAGAAAAATAAATGAAAAATTTATTTCTTTGAAAAGTTTATATAATAATGCAAATTGTATGAAACGTAGTTTTTAACCCATTTCCGCAAACTAAAACGGGGTTTAATCTTATTTAAGGCCACAGTTAATGTATATCACAAATAGAAGAATTATCAGTCTCTCTCACTCTCTTTCTTATTGCTTACTGAACTATAATAAACATTATACAAACACTGAAAACTTTAAATTACTAAAACTTTGTTTATTTTGTCAGATTTTACAGAATATGTAAGAATAACAATTAGATTTAAAAAAGCAGAGGCTCGATACAGACAACATTTGCTAATAAAATAATGCATGTTGATTACTGTAGCATGTTGGACAAAATCATTTGATGAATAAATCAAAAAATGGAATGTGTAATATAAATTTACTTTCTATATAAAGTTTAAGTATTAATCTATGGAAGTTTTGTTCACTTCTCTGTGAAAATTAAAATGTCGAATTTGAACTCTTAATAGAACCACAGCATGAAATGTTTTAATGGATATGCAGGAAATTTATAATTAAAGTGACCCTATTCAAACCTTTCTAGGACCCTTTAATTTATTGAATTTTGATTAAACTTGACATATAAGTTATATGGGTCATGAATAAATAATTTCTGAAATAAAAAAATAGTTCAAATTGTGACAACCAGAAAAACTGTAGCCACTAAAGAAGGACAAAAAAAATCTATAAGAATCGTTAAAATTTATTCAAATATGGAATGGCTCAACATGTGTTCCATTAACATCAATTATGTGTTGATAATGCATTATAGTGTGTTTGTTTTGGTTCTGTTTTATTAACCTCACACTACAAGCAACATGAGGGCTATTGGCGACGGACCTCGTTATTGTGAAATCGGTGAAGTAACGAGAATGACACACCCCTTACACACGCACTGCTCGTCACTGTGATACACCCACAGTGACGAGCACCCCTTATCCTGACTTCCACACCACGTCCACGGGAGGAATTTGGACCCCAGAATATCTAACGTGTATCAGCCCCGGCTACACGGTGGGTCTTAATTGCATCAAGACTCGAATCCGAGACTCGACAAAAACCTCTAGCCACGAAATGGCGGCCATGACCACTAGGCTACCGTGACTACTGTAGCATTTTCAATGGTAGCGCGAAGATTCCAGCAGCTTGATATATAATGCTGGCTTTCAACTCAAATAAAGACCTAATTTTTCCTCCATAAATACGGACTTTTCGGAATTCCAACAACCAGAAATCACAGGGATTTAATTCAGGAGAACGAAGAGGTCAGGCATCTGGAGAGGCTCTGGATATAACGCAATTCTAACCAAAGTTAGCTCGAAGCTGTTCATTGAATTGGAGTCCAATGTGGAGAGTTGCTCCCTCTTGCAAACATTGCCGTTCCTGTAAAGCAGGGATGATACGTAGTCGAAATATTTCTTTGCTTCGTGCAGAAGTGACAAAGCACGTTTTAGAACTTTAAGAAGTGAGAGTTTTAATGAAAAAATGGTCCGAGAATAAAACCAGCAGTAAATCCCCACCATGCAATCAAGTAATCAGAATGCAGTGGTTGTTGGTACAGGACATTCAAAGGTGAAACCCTCCATATGTGGCAATTTTTATTATTCCTAACTCCCTCAAAAAAAAAGTGCACCTCGTTTGACCATAGAATTTTCCAAGGCCACGTGTTATCAGTTTCCATTCTCGCCAAAAATCGGCAAGCAAAATCAGAGCGTGTTTGGTGGTCTCGAGGTTGCAGCATTTACAAATACATGGATCTTATACGGATACCATTTTAAAATGGATCGCATAATTTTAAATACTGTCGACCACGAAATTGCCAACTCTTTTGACTTGCCGAAGAATAGCTGACACTGGAGACTCTTTTTATCACAGAAGTAGCGACTTTTTCGGCAGTTTCAACCGGTATCCGATCTCTTCCTGGTAGTACATCCAAGTCGCCAATCTCTTCAAATTTCATAATCATCTTCAAACCATTATCAGGCTTGAGCCTTTTCGCAATCCGTGTAAACAACGATATTCACGTAGTTCAACTAAGCTACTGCTGCCGTTTTGATACAATTATTTTACCAGTAATGCTCGATCTTTCTTCTATAAAGGCATGATTAATGATGACAAAACACACAGAATAATTATCTGGCTTTCACTGCAAGTCTCTTCATATGTTTGAATAACTTTCATAAGGAATTTTTGAAAGATCCATCTAGTGGTAAAAATTTAAAATCTGTTTGATTGAAGAAATCTTTTCACCGTGATCCATATAACGTACACTCCAAATTTAATCAAAACCCGATAGGCAGAAATGGATTGTACCGGGGTCTAAATTGGGCCACTTTAAATATAATCATCCTGTTCTAACATAAATCCCTTTACGTTTTAATATTAGACCCGTCTGGTCTAAGTATTGAATTATATACAGCATATCACTTCCAGTTTTTTTAGAAAAAAATTAATGAGGAAATAATTTGAGAGTTAATCAACCATAATCCATAATCACTTCAAATGTATCAAATTATTAAAATTGAAAAGCAAGATGTCTGCATATATCACTTCTTCAATTAACTAATTCTTTAATTTTTAAGCAAAGAATTAGTTAATTGAATTCCTGTTATTCTAAAATTCTACATGTAAAATTTACTCGTAAATAACTGTGTAATTAGTACTTAAAATCATCTAACTGAATATTAGCTTAATGCAAAAAAATAACTAGCTTATAAAATGTCACATCATAGATTGAAGCTACTATATTTCTATATATATATACACTGAAAATTTATGAAAGAATAATTTCAAATATTTAAAAAGACAAAAATCCAGAAAGAAATGTAAAAATGAAAGAATACAAAATAAATGAAAATATGGAACCCAGCAAGTCAAAAAGCGATTTCGGGCTGAGGACCGAATAAGCGGGGTTAAACTAGTTTAATGGTACCAACCTTCCCCCTTTGCGACTTGGTAGGCTGAATTGGGAAATCCAAATTACAAAAGAGTTCAATGATTAAAAAATGCAAAAAAGTTCAGCTATAAAATCTACAAAAATAAAATCCATAATTCTAAAAATTATCAACAAATTAAAATATATAAATTACTTACAAAAATTCAAAGAAATGAAGATTCAAATATGTGAGTAGTAAGAAGGAATATTCTTTAAGCTTCAAGATGGGTATCAGATACTCAAAATGAAAAAAATATAACACGTCATCACCATATAAATTGAAAAAAGATTTAAATCATTGTTTGATTGGTAATAAAGTGTAAAAGGATGCAAATTATTGGTTGGTAATAAGTGGTATGGTAGAGAAGTATAATGGTCCAGAGAGTGAGTAAAAATGTAAGCTGTTTAAAAGTAAATAAATAAATAAATTCATCACGGCTAGACCACTAACATATTGTTGTGTGGTGGATTTGAAAATGGATCACGATTCGCAAATATGTTTAATATATTTGTGATGTATATAAGTATTTAAGAAATTTATTAGATAATCATGATCTAAACAGTTGCTTAAGAATTTTTTAATGTTATTAAACTTGTCTATTTTATGTGTGGTATATATATTTTTATATGAGTTTAATTGCATTTTTTTTTAAAATTAATGTTACATACATATTTGTGACGTTTTTCTATCAAGTTGTTCCGTTTGTATCAAAAATATTGCTAATTACTGTTTTCAAAATTCCATTGCCTAAAGCATTAATGCTATCAAATTTTTATGATTATGCCAAACATACTAGTAATCACTTGTTTCTGAATTCTGTAGCTTACAGCATTCTGCGAAGCTTACAAATAACTTAATAAAACCTATATATATACATTTCAATGCAAAGATTTTTTTTGTATTTTTTTCATTTAATTAAAAAAAGTATTTTGTTTTAAGAACCAAAATTCTCTCTCTGAGTCACAAAGTACGTAACTTCTTAATTAATGAAATTTCAATAATTTAATTGTTATAATATTCATTACTATACATAAAATCTTTGATTAAATTCACTTTGATCATTTAATAGCAATACAAAATATAACAAGAGAAAATACAGCATATTTAGAATTTTTTTTAAGTTTTTTTCAACCTTTAAACTATTAAAAATATTCTATTGTGCTATAATCTGATATGCTTGCTTATGAAGAAAACACTTTCTCGATACATTGGTTTCCGTTAAACAAATATTTTCCACAATAAATTATTTTTACATTTTGAAGAATGTTAAAATGTAAATACTCATGATTCGTTTATGAAAATTATTTTTACTGCTATAAAATGGAATAATAATCTTATTCATTTCTGTTGAAATTGTATTTTTCAATCTATTCAGAAAGGTTTTTTTTATATGGAATTCTTCTTTGGTTTTCGGAATGTTTTAGAATCTCTTTATGAATACCTTTTGAAAAATAAATTTTAATGGAATTTCCATTTTTAAATCAGATTCCTTTATTCGGACGTCTATTATAGTTTGATTTCCAAAGAACTCAAATCGTGTTCTTTGAGAAATATGTAAACAGGAAAAAAAATTGTGAGTAAATACTTTCACGTTACATTTTTTTTTTAGTGAAACTTGATTAAATTTCAGATATTTCACATTACCTCGTGAAAGTAATGTGAAACGTATTCAATATTAGGATACTGAATATATATCAAACTGCTACAAATTTTGCAGTTCTTTTAGTAATTTAGTAAGTTTCTTTCTAATTATCCATTATAGTATGAATTATTTTAGTCTCAAAATAATTTTATAGCATTTTGTTCGATTGAGCAATGTAAGTTAGTTCGGAATATGCTTCGTTTAGGACAAAATAAACTGAATTATTAAGATAAATGCATATAAAATATGTTAAAAAGTAATTATCTCCGTAAACTAGGGCTCTTAATAGGATTTCAACACTGACATATTTTTATATCTATAAAGTTTCTCGCGATTTCAAATCCTGCCGTTAAACTTTATATTTGAAGACAACAGTACAATTATTAATCTCTAGCTGTTAATTTAATATTAAAATTAAATGTAAAATAATCCTTTTTTCTTATATTCTTGTATTATTATTTTGTGAAATTAAATTATGAAAAGTAATATCAACTTTTAAAATAAATATTTGCATGATAATTCTACAGGTATTAATAAAAAATGTTATAATGTATGATCAACATAAATACTGAGTAAGGAAATTTGATTTTCAAGAGAGTTGTCCATCAAACAATTGTCTTGAGTTGATTAACAAACATGTGTCAAATTAGTTTTTTGCCCAGCATTTGTGCTTAAAATAAATTAAAGTAATTTTTAATATAAAAGTAAACACCAATCGTTTAATTTAAATTTTCAATTTTTTTAATTCTTAATTTATAGAATTGTATTGTATTAATTTAAAACTTTAATTACGTAATTTATTATCATATTTAATATTAATGCCTTCGAAACAGAAATGTATCATTTGTTTGTTTTTTTAAATAAATATGAATTAGTGCTGTATAATTGGTCACCGTTCATAGTCAGCATAATCTTGAATCATGTCCAATCGTTGAAAGCAAAACCTTCATCAGTTAGTCAAAACATTATACTGCTTGAAAAAAAATAGGATGTAAATTTTAATTGATATAATCACATTGAAACTAATAAAAGGTAGAAGAAAGGAACAATAATTGCAGTAAAAAAATCATAAAGCCACATGTATTACACTTCAGTAGAAAAGAACGCAATATGTCTGTAATGTTTTTCTTTTCAAAAAATGCTGCTACCGACTAATGCAAAACAATTATATACTATGTAAAAATGTTAGCTCAGTAAAATAAAATCTATTACTTTGGTTTTCTGTCACCTACCTCGCATTAGTAAAGCCACTTGACTCTTTTTACGATATTTAATACACTTCTCTCTTACCATGATTCGGGATTTTTTTTAAAAAAAAGTTTTAAGTACTCTTTTGAGCGCACAAACAAGAATTTTTCACGGAAGGATAATTAATTAATTTGTTACTAACTTTTTCACCATGTTTTCAGGAACACCGAAAACTCCTAAATTGCTTTATTATCTTATATCAATAAATTGGAAAGAGGCACATATTCATCGAAGCGGGATTTTTTATTATTAATAAAGATCAGACTAACATTTTTTTCCCCCAAATATATCTTTATTTTTGGAAAATAAGAAGCTTAAGAAACGGAAATTATCCCGTGATTTATTTCCTGACATTAAGCTTGTGAAGAAATATTAGCTTCTTGGAGTTTCTTATACAGAGAGCTGAAGTTTTAGTTTAATCGTGATAAGAAAAATAAAAAAACACTCTTTTTTCCATCAAACACAATGATTATTTATTTTTAGCTTTTTGTTAAAGAAACTAACGACTATCAACGAAACAAACATTGAATGTGTAATGTTTTGATATTTAACTTTTGAAGGATGCATTTTTAAAATAATATTTTAATGCCATTTGAAGCTATTTATCACTTTAAAATATTGAGAGAATGAGGATCTCTTTTTTTTAACTAAACTGTTTATTAAGTAAAACAACCAAATTCTTTTTTTCATTATTTATAGCTTAATTAGCATTTTAATCAGGCTTTCAATTTTGAACATTTTTTAATAGAAGGGATAAACATCAATTTCATTCAAAAGATGGAAAATGTTTTAATCTTCTTCCTCATATTGTTCTTTCAAAGTCATTAAAAAGTAGTCCTTTGGATGATAATAAATTAGTATTATTGTATTATTATTGCAATCAAAATATCAGTTATGCATAGTTATGTTGTAAACGTAGCAAAAAGAATATAAAAACATATAGATAAATTCTAAATTAATTTAAGCAAAAACTCACATGTGTTGGTTATAAATTGCTATTTAAATAACCTTTATATAAAACAATTTTTAATTACAAATACATATTTATATATCATATTCAATTTATCTATAAATTAAATCATTTTATTCAATTCATATCATATTCAATTATTTTATCCATAAACATGAAATTTAATGTGTTATTCTATGAATATATTTTATTGCGTAATAATTAATGCACACACAGAGAAAGATAGCTTAAAAACCACAATATTTGATTTTTATTTAAAACAATAATGACCTTTCTAAGCACATTTTGGAACGTCTAGGCAAACGCATGTTGGTTAATATAAATTTGTTTACATTACTAAAAATCGCAATGTTATTCAGTAAGCGAATGTTAATATTTGGTCATTGTTTTATATCATCATGAATAAATCTTGGTACAAAATTATATCACTATATACATTTTTAAACTTCTTTTGATGAATTTCAACTTTTATATATCTGTAATCATCCATACTAATCTTGTTTCACAACATTTCAAGAATCCACAAAAAAATATTCTTATACCTAAAATATTTCTTTTTGAAAGAAAGGGAAGCAAAATATATCTTTATAAAATCAGCTATCTCTCAAGTAATATGTAACATGAGTTGAATTCACTGATAAAACATATTTGAACTTATTATTAATTTAAATTTCATACTTTATTAAACTGAATTTTTTATTTTATAATTATGGATACATAAAAGTAGCAAAAGTGTCAAATGGAACTGATAATTCATGTCTTAGAATAATAATTAATATTAAGATCTATTGATGGTAAAAAATTGAATTAGTTTTGAGTAAATTAATTGCACAATGTCGTATAGCTTCTAAGTTTGCCAACATTATAGAGAGAAAGAACATGGTCATGAAAGAGAAAAATAAGCAATTAGATTAAACGAAACAATAATATTTGGGATTACTATGAGTTTATTAGATAGAATAGTTCAACGGATTTATTTACATAAAGACTCACGTTCTTGTTTGATAGAGGATGGACGTAGTGGTAATGCCACCAGCATGATCATGCAGTCTATTTTATTGGCGTGGTAAGTGTTTGTCTTATCAGTGTGTGTAAAAGCAAGTGTCAAATTTGAAAAACGTCTTTATTTAAAGTGGTCATCAGGGAGAGGTGAAGAATTTTACAAGGGAGACTTTAATGCACTTTTCTTTCATCTAATTATGCGACGTCCTTTAGGCTGAAGTGTACAATGACCCACTATGGATTCTTCATTTCAAATTTCAGGAAGATATCAGGGACAATTAAAAACTAGCAACCTCTGAGTGATGATCATGAGTCACAACTTTTGAAAAGTAAATATGTTTTCCTTCCGATTTTATTAAATTTCAAGTAATCATTATAATATTTAAATATTTGATTAAAAAGTTGTATAAGTAAATAAATAGCAAAGCTCCCACATTATTGGAGAAGAATGTTTTAAAGCAATATAAGAATACAAAAAAAGAAAGATAATGTTCATCCATTGTATATTTGTTACTGCTTTAGAATATTATACTGAAACAATTTCCCCTTAAGAACAGGGGGAAATGCTTGGAAAACATTGTATTTAGTTACATAAGTTCACGTTCAGCAATAAGAAAGTAAAATATTATTAAATAATTTCAGGTTGATTCAAATACACTGCTGGCCACACAAAATGCAACACCCAGAATGACCAGAGATATCACAGCGAAATTTATTTGGCAGATAACATTCTGTATAAAGATCAAACGATTAAAATTGCAGCCTCTTGTGAAGTGTGGATGATGACAAAATCAGTAGTTAGTGTAGCCGCCATTGTTGGCTGTAACCGCTGCCACACGCCTCGGCATAGAATCAAAGAGGCTTTGGATGTATCCTTGGGGTACAGCAGTCCATGCGGCTTCCGCATATTGTCAAAGTTGATCTGGTGTAGCAGCGGGGGGGGGTATCCCGGGCCAGTCGTTGTGCAAGCATGAACCACACATTTTTGATTGGAGATAGATCGGGAGAACAAGCCGACCAAGGAAGCAATTCAATCTGATGGGTAAAGAAGAACTCTTGAACATTGCGTACCACGTGTGGTCACGAATTATCCTTTAAGAAAATGGTTGAGGGCAAGCGCTAAAGGTATGGGAGGACCACGGACTCCAACACCTCAGAGAAGTAGCGCTGGCTGTTCAGTGTACTGGTAATGTATACTAGAAGGGTGCGGGAGTGAAATCCAATACCACCCCAAACCATGATACCGGGTGTAGGACCAGTGTGGCGATGCATAACGCAACAGTTCAGCAGCCTCTCACCACGGTGTCTCCAAACTCGAGTCTGACCATCGTGATGTTGCAGGCAGAAGCGGGATTTATCAGTAAACACAATGTCGTTCCATTCCGTTATCCATGCCCGCCGTTCATCACACCATTGGCGGTGCAAACGCCTGTGGTTTCGAGTCAAGGGTAAAAGAAGAAATGGACGCCTTGAGGACATTCCACTCTGCTGCAAACGGCGTCGAATGGTACAAGCGGACACCGAATGATTCGTAGCAGACTGAATCTGTTGTGCTATAACATAGTTTGTGATGTGGCTGCGCGATCCATCATTACCATGCGCACAATCTGCCTGTCATCACGGGGAGTGGTGCAACGAGGTGGGTGCGGTCGGCCCCGTCGGTCTGTCTGTCCCTCCTGCATCCAGCGATCACAGATCCGCATCACAATTGTTTGGTTCCGTCCAACACGTTGACCGATTTCTCTGAAGGATAATCTGCAATCCCTATAGGCTGCTATTCTTCCTCGGTCGAATTCAGAAACTTGGACAAAAGACGCTCGATATCTTCCACGATGCATAGGTAAACAGCTTACGCAAAAAAAAGCAAGAAAAAACAATTGCCGTATTTCAAATCGCCAATCTGTTTTCCCCTTATATAGCGCTTACGAGTTGCGTTACGGTCGCCCGTGATGAACATCTGCGCTACAATGCTAATGATTTGCATAGCTCATTGTCGCAAACGCATGATGTAAATTTCACATGGTTTGCATGCTTCCTTCAGGGTGTTGCATTTTGTGTGGCCAGCATTGTAGTTACTGTCTTTCTTTTTCTCCTATGTATCAAAATTTATAAAAATTGTGCATTATTTAAAGAACAAGTTTTACTTCTTAACTGAAATTTAAATGATATATAATATGTCAAAACATTGTAAATTATAAATAAACTTATTATTAGAGTACACATTTTAACAAGTTGGGTTTTTTTTTTTTTTTTTTTTTTTGACGAGGAGCATTTAAGTAGAATGAAATTTCTTTCAATTGTTGTACTTGTGAACGCATGCACGTACGCAGTAGCCCATATTTAGTGACTGTGGACTTCATAGCGAGCGAGTGCAGATCCTGATTTTAGTAAACATGGTCCTG
>BMAW01022897.1:0-14771 GCA_019974015.1 Nephila pilipes
CTAGAAATATTCCTTTCAAACTTTTTAGAAAATTATTCACACTCTCATCATTTATTTTCTCATCAACCGTGTGAGTATATTCTTCTGATAAACAACGCTTTTTCGCAATTATAAACAGGAATCAAGGCCTTCCAAAATAAAAATAAAAAAAGGGAAGTATACGAAATACATCTAAAAGCAATGCAAACTTTAACAGTACTGACGGTACAGTTAAAAAATAATGAAAGAAATAAAAAATACATAACAAAAAACAATAAAAAAATTGATGAAAACCAGAAACACGAAAGTACATAACATGGATGGTTAAAGAGCCGAATTCAGTTTGATTACATTACGCTTTCCTTCCTCCCCCGCAACAGCTGGTGAGAAAAATACTGAATGATGACCGACTGATCAAACAGAAGGTCAAAATCTTAAAACTACTATTCAGTTCAAAATTAATGGTCCCTGGACCCCATTTAGAGATATTTAAGAAACGTTCTACCTTAGAATGCAAATATATATCTTTCGGCCCCTGAGCTCATTCTCTAGTGATGCGTTTTTGATACGTTCGGCCGAGAACGACGATCGCGAGTGATGCATCTATGGTAGAGTGTGTGACGGAAGACTATTCCTGTTTGCCTCTTGTGCCATAGCTAAACTCAATATCTTAACACGAAACGTCAATAAGTCGATCAAAGAAACGTTAAAACAATAAACATACTATTTATTAGTTGCTTGCTAATATATTAATATGCTCTCCCGGACGAGGCCTTAAATATTGTAACTTAATCTACCAGTAATAATCTGACTCTTACCGCTAAGGCTGTCTTGACTTCTAGCATACATTAACCAGCCGATAACTTGTAACAATTCCCGGCTCCGATTTTCACTCCAACTCTGGAACAATTGTTGAACACTAGAATCACTCAACCTCTCTATCACGACATTCAGTGGGAGTTAATATATTTCCTAACTCTCCTGCTTTACTTCATTTCTACCTGCTTTCGCTTTACACAATCATGTTTCATTTTAGGTTGGGCAATTGTTGTTCAGCAAAAGCAAATATCTTAATTAAATGTCCCTAAGGTTAGTGAAGAGAAAACCGCGAAAAGCCCAACCTTGTATTTATTTTAAAAATTTAGACTTTTTGACTAGAGACCTGACGTACATACTTACTTTTGTGACTAATTCTATATTAGATAGACGCTTCTAGGATTGTATTGTTATTGGTTGTGACACATATTTGTGCATTTACTGTAAATACTAATGTAAAGTATATCATTTCTACATTTTGACACATTTTTCGGTTCTTTCAATTTTATTTCTATCTTTCGAATGTATACAAAAGTGTTACCTTAATTGTATTTTGACTACACTTAACTTTTGTTAATGAGAGTTCAGGTTCACCCAGTTCATAACACTTCATTTGACATTCCATTGTAAGCGATATCCGACACGTGTCTATTGCATGACTCATTATTTCGAATGAATGATATATATCTGTTCATAATAGGAAAAAGCTATTCTTAACTTATCAGCGTAATGTGTATTGTTTAAATAATTTTGTATGAATAACTTAAAAGATTTCCAGTCATTTGATTGAACAATTCATACACTTATGGTTATAGAATTGCAATGTGAACAAATGTCGTTTCTGTCTAATTCGAGCTTTCGTTTCATGTTTAGGCACAGTTGTGAGAATGCGATTAGGGGGAAGGAAAGGAGGGAAGGAAAAAAATGAAATTTAAAGGGATTGATGAAGTGAGCAAAAAAAAATATTATTTCGCATGTATGAATGTATTATATATTTCTTTTCTGCAATTTCATTTAAAGTTCTTTTCTCTTTAAATAAATATGTCAATAAATTGTATAAAAATGCTATTAGAAACGATGCAATGTCCCATTGTTTAATTTCAATAGTAAGTAATGGAGAGAGAAAAGAAAAGAGGTATTATAATTCACTTCGACAAATGCAAATTCTATTAATGAATAAAATTCCGTATTTTAATCCCATTGTCGTTACTTAAAGTATTGCTATTTCAGAACATTCATTGTCGATTTCGAGTTAATTTTACTTAAAATAGTGTTACGTTTGTGTGCCATATTTTTACCAAATGATTTCTGAATTCCAACTTGCTGAACTTTTTCTACTTAATGAATAATTAACAAAGATGACTATGATTGTATACGAAAAACTCAGGTTTTGGGTTCAGGTTGCCTGTACCGTTCGGTAGACGACACTCCACTCACACTAATATGTTTGTGAAATGAAAGTGTCATAATAACTTATTAAATCATAAATTTAAACATTTAATGGGCTCGTTTAATACTGGTGAGGTTTAGAGAACTTCCATGTTATGTTTGTCACCTAGATGTTGGAGCAGGCTTATTTGAAGAAACAACAGAGATATATACGAATAACCTGGTTTAATAACAAACTAAGAGTGGCTGCTCTTGGGTGAGAACTCTTTCTGAATTAGAATGTATATCTAAACATAAGATAGTGAAGTATTCCAGAATCCTGCTGTGAAAAGCTTAAGAATATCCTGGATTAGATTCAAAATTATAAAGGAAAATAAAAAAAACAATTTAACAAAATATTATTTAAACTTTCAATGTTTTCAGAGAGAAGCGGTAACATAGTGGTCATGGTCGCAGACTCACTGTCGGCAGTTTTCATCGTGTCAAAAATTCCTGCCTTCATGCCACAAAAGACCCTTCGCTTAGTCAGGGCTGATGATCGTTAAATCTGTCGAAGTTTAAGGACCTCCCGTTTGAATGGTGTGGAAGTTAGGAGATCAAGGTTCCTGATTAGGTGCTGCTCTCGTAACTTGACCGACGCTAAAAATTACAAGATCCATCGTTAATAATTATTGTGTAGCTCCTATTGCGACATTAATAAAACCAAACTAGTTCAATGATGTCTGCACTGGGTTTTAAAACCGGGAAATCTGGACCTATAGAAGAATATCTTACCTCAGCGCTATGGTTGATTGCAAACTACGACGCAATATCCTCAAAGAATTTTCCGGTAGTTCACACTCAATATTCGAACATTCAGTACTTTTTACAGATTCCTCGCAATCATTTTTATCGACGTCGCTATTTAAGACGTTTATGGTTCTTTCATCCCCGGCACTGATAGGATAATTTGACCAACTATTCTGACTTTCACTTGTGTTTATCCTCCCGCATCCATTACCTCGAAGAGAATTTTTAAAGTTTTCAAATATCTTATTGGACTTTTTTTCGAAATCGTTTGAAAAATCGTTTGTTGATTTACCTTGAGCATTTTTTCCTTCTGTAACTTCAAATCCCTCGTGGAAGCCACATACATGTTCAATCCTCTGAATAATGTTAGCGAATATTTTACCGCAATAAGTGCACGTTCTTCGTTCCATGAATAATTAATAGTTTCTTCTGAAAGTAAATGTTTTCTAAACTCTGATTTTATAACAGGAAAATACTTCCAATTCTATAAGAGAAAGAGTTCAACTTTGACTCAAACTATAAACCGAAATATAAGTACTGATTTTCGGCGATTACAGTTACTGAAAAAGTTTCTTTTCCTTTATGTTAATAATTAGGATTGTGCATTCGAAATAAAAAAAATTGTTTATCTGTTCAGTGTCAAATATTCTTTAAACTGGACTATAAATAACAAACATAAGTTCCAATGTCATTCGAATAATGCATTCAGGTATTTTTATGTAGACCGCGATTATCCAGTGACTCTTAATTACGATTCCAATTTTTTTTCAAACTTTAACGCATTGGACCTTTAAGTGTCGATGCCTTCTTATGTCCTTTTGGTAACGAAACCCACAATAATATTTGGTTCATATTGTAACCTTATAACTTATTCAAATTTATTTTTCAGTCCATTGACGGTTTAAAGAACTATCTTGCAGAAATAACGTCACTTATTTACATGAAGATATTGCAGTTTTGAAACTACAAAGGGATATATCATGTTTTATTTCTCGCACGTGCTTTTATTTCAGGTTCCCGATCTACGTTGTCGTTAAGACCTTAAGCGCAACATCCGTCATTAAGGGCATTTATAAATTTGTCCCAAAGGTCACGATTGGACCTAACAACAATTATGAATTGTCTTCTTGCTAAATAGTTTTTCGTTGCCTATTTCAAGAATTATTCAGAAACCTCTTCTTATCATCGTTGTCTATGTATATATGTTTAGAGAATGGATTTTCCTATTTATTCACCTAAAGATTTTTAAAAATGCACAAGTAGTGATTTATATATATTAACTTTCATTTTATACAAGAGAAAAAAGAATTTTAAATATACTGATCAACACAGCATTATTTAAAATATTTCAAAAATTTCAATGCAATAGATGTACAGAAGAAACATTTTAATAACAATAAATTTAATTTTGATAATGATATTTGGAACAAATTATTATTTGCAATACAGTAAATTAATAAGCACTTAAAAATGCAAAGAGAAACCAATTGTAATTTGCCTACTTTGAAAATTATATTACAATTTTGCATTTGATGGTTTGGTTGCATTTTTTGCAAGTATTTTATACTTTGACTGATACTTCTAACTCATAAGTTACTAAGTTTCTTTTAAAAAGGTCAATTCATTTTATTTTCGAGATTGTCCTTCATTAGTTGCACCATGAGTTCAACTTTATTTTTAGAGTTTGTATACCGTTTTTTTTTTTTCGAGATTTTACTCTATGATGTGGTTATTGAAATTTACAAGTACTTTATCTTGAAGTCACACCTGTCTTCTCCATAGGAAACTGAACCTTTAGACTCCTTTTAAGAACTTACCACAGACAAAGGAAACAATAATACTTCTGTTGTACGTTCAATTATGATTTATAGAATCTTCCAAGCTTTGAACTCGAATATGAACCTTGCTTTCTCTGAACAAACAAGTGATTTTGTTCAAATTCGTCAAAGCAATGTGAGGAAGATAAAACCATTTCCTGCCATTTACTCTTTCACTGTGTTTAAAATCTACCAAGCACTTGACTTGAAAAATTTGAGGTCCGCTCTCAAACAGAGAGGTCACCTTTGGTTATTAAAAAAAAAAAGATATTCATTCCGGTGGTTCGCGCTCGGGCAGTGTTTTCCAATTTTCTGGCTTTGGATCTCAATGCATAGGTTTAATATGTCTGAAATGATCAAAAAGGTACAGAGTAAAAAATAAAATAAAAGACCAACTGAAAAAAAATTGTTACATCAAAAGCTTCAGCAACAAACAATAGGTATTCCACCTATAGTTTAAGACTTTATACTGTCTTCAACTATCTACTATTGTATTGGAGCACAGTACTTCTGTTTGGGATCACTAATTATCGCCTTCTCCGAGATAAGAATTAATTCCATCTGTAAAGAAACACTTGTTGTGCTTATGAATAGGATAATTCTCAGAATATATCCTCTCCTAAAAAAGGAAGAAAATCTGTATACTTAATTATTAGGTGCATTTTCAAGGACATTTTGGACTTCTTTTGAAATTCTGAATGAAGTCAACTTATTCATTCTTCTGCATATCATTTTGACGCCAAAAAATAACATCTAAACTGAAAGAAAATAAATTTCCTTTTTGCAGTGCTAATACTGTCTCATTATATTTGTTTACCTTTATTATTTAGGATCAATAGTTTTTTTGGAGTTTTGAACACTACATGCCTATACTATGTTTAAAATACAGAATTGCATTCATGAGGAGAATAATTGGCGTCAATCAGAAAGCAAAAATGAATTATTCACCGTGCTCATACTTATTTGTAGTTTTATGAAACTATAATTATTTGATGTCAGTAATTTGGTTTATTGTTCTTTTTCTTTAAGTTATTTACACATTTTTCTTCAGAAAAAGGTAAAAGAAGTATTCTAAATTCAAAAAGAACATTTCAATAAAATAGAAACACTAATAAATGGTAAACATATTTTAATTTAATCAACACACATTAATTTTTAATAGAAAAAATCAAGTTGAAAGTATAATTAAATGCCCTTTAATACACATCATATTAATATATATATATTTGAGTAATGCTTCATTATTAAATTACAGTCATAACCTATTATTTGTAAATAATCTCATAGAAAAAATGGGAATAAATTGCTTAGTGATATTCTACCGCTTAGTTCTTTGATTTACTTTATACAAAAAATATTATTTTTTATTTATTTTTTTCACTACTGATCAGAATACTTCGAGCAATCTTTCTTTTTATATTTTCTTTGTGTTGTATTACTTGATCCAAAGCTATCACCTACAGACTGACTGCCATTATTTGTCATAATATCAGTATCCGTTATTATCAGGAAATCGTGACGTCAATGAAATACAGATTGATATGCAAAAAAAAAAAATAACAATAATAAACTAAGAAAAGAAAAATAGTGAAATGAAAAATGGGAAGTATTAGAAATATGACCTCACTCTCCGTAAACCAATTGTCAGCTTTTATTTTCTTTTGATTTTCAGAATTTGATTTTATCCTTTGTTCTTTGCTCCAACAGGAGCTGTTATGTGTTGCCCTTTAATTGCTGTGAATAATTGTAGGAAAACATTCTTTTGCCGATAAGTTTTGAGTGCAAGGGTAATTGTATCACTAGAAGACGATCTGTATTTCTAAGCCCTTAGGGTGAGTTTGGACCCCTGGGAAATTCTGCCGATAATCTTCGTATTGCTTCTAATGTGACATCAATAATACCATATATCTTGAATGTATCTTGAATGAATATATCTTGAATATATTAATATCTTGAATATATTAATATCTTGAATGAATGAATTTTTTTTTTTTCAATTTAAGTAGAAAATATTACCTGAAATTTGAATTGGAAGTTTTAGTTACAAATATTGCGCAATAAAATGTAGCTTTTCCAATAAATCTTTATATAATTGCTTGGATAGTTTTACAATGTCCTATTCAAATACAAAATGAATGTAATTTTATAAATTAATATATTTTACTTTTATTTTAAATTAGAAAACAAAATTTTAGTAAAGGAATATGCAATAGAGGTATGATGTATTCAAGAAAACGTTTAAAAATGTATATAGTTACCATGCAACTTTCAAAATTAATAAATGCTTTTGGAAATTAAAGATATTTTTCTGGAAGTAATAAAAAATACTTTGATCAAAATATTCCTTTAAGCGGAATTAAAAATTCTATTTTTTTTTGAAAAAATATCATGATAGAAACACATTTGAGTGGTGTGAAAGATTTTCTAACATGTTAATCTTTTAGCATAAATGTGATCCGACCTGAGCGCTTATTAAGCACTTTCCTCTTTTTTATAGACTTTTGAGGTACCCCAAGTAAGAACTTTTTTTTTAAAAAAAAATTCATCTTAACATAGCTTTTTTATCGGTACGTGGGAAGACTGGTTGGATCTTTGGCATAATTGCTATTGTTCATTAAATTCGAAATTAGAAGAAACTCGATAGCAGACCTCGTAATTTTGAGTGCCGGTAACAAGGACGACACCTGAACTTCCACCTCTTCTCTAAATTTTCCCATCTTTTCAATGGGAAGAATTTGGGCCTCGACAGATTAAACGAGCATCAGCCCCAGCTACATGGCGGGTCTTTGGCGGCCAAGGCTCGGGGCTTCTGGCAAAGGACTTCGTATTTTCAAACCAAGTGATTAGACATACTGAACAGGCACTCTATTTTCAAATTTCCAAATCACATCCCGAGTGTAGTGCAAGTTTTCTACACTATAAGTCTAAATTGGAAAAAAAATTCGATGTAAATAACTCTGATCTCGATTTTGCGACCATGGCACCTCGCAACAGAAGCTGTTGAATAATCTAAAGTGGCATTAAGTTAGCTAAGAAAGGATATTTAATTTCTTATTTTGAAAGAAATTTTACTGCGAAATTGTGTGAAACCAATAGAAAAAATGTTAAAAAATAATTTTTATTTATCCAGAAAGTGTCCAAAAGGGAGGCGTAATTTGTTTTATGTTCGTGCAAGTCGTTTCTTTAGTGGAGTTCCTGGAATCAAAGATATCTTATCTTCTCATCACTTCTTACTTATTTAAAAATCTCCATTACGATGACAGTTAAGATGCGCAAAATTGAAGTACTAAACTAAATTTGAAGATGGATACACAGTTCCGTTATTAAAACAAAAGGCTACATTATGTTTCCATATAAAAATGATAATGTTCCATTCAAAAAATATATATTTATTTCATCGTATGTAAAAATATCATTCAGTAAAAGATAATAGGGTAATAAATGAAAAAAAGTATTTTCTTTCCGCACTTACCCGGTGAAAAAAAATAGTCTAAATGTGTATAAAAGAAAGATTCATAAGATTTGAAAAACTAACTTTACATATACAAAAATGTACATACGCGTGTTTTTAAAAATAAATTAATACAAGACTACACAATTATTCATTTTGAAAAAATTCCTTTTTCGATAAACACAATTAATAAAAATTAAAAAAAATTCTCACCGAAACAACAACATTTTTATCATACAGCAATGTCATTATTTTCATTCGGAAAAGGAAAACTCAGATTTTAATATCATTATTATATTTCCTCAAAAGTGAATAAAAATATTTCTACAAGCAAATCTAAAAGTATTCGAGTCTCTTAAGAAACAGTGTGCCAAAATTGGAGCAAAGAAAATGTAAATATTCCAGATTACGTACTATATTTTGAAATGCATTTTTCACATTAACGTGCCTTTAGGAGTATCATAATGCGTTGTCTGTTTTCCTCAAGCGATTCGCAACTTTAAAAATAATTTTCTTTAAATTATAAAGGCATTCAGAAAAATGTTGTTGATGCAATCTCGCCAACGATCTTAACTTTGCCCCACATTCAGATTAGAAGGTAAACAAATTTTCCTAAGACATTAAGGCTTTCAGAACAATTGACTAACAAAGACAAAATAGGTGGCCTGGAAATACCTAAGCGTTATAACACCTTTTTAAAATTTTCTCTGTTACAAAAATATAGATTACAA
This sequence comes from Nephila pilipes, assembly GCA_019974015.1. Taxonomy (NCBI): domain Eukaryota; kingdom Metazoa; phylum Arthropoda; class Arachnida; order Araneae; family Nephilidae; genus Nephila; species Nephila pilipes. The sequence continues at coordinate 8,973 of BMAW01022897.1, forward strand.
TACAACAAGACATGTTCCTCGGTTTCAGCATCCAGACCACAAGAAGAAATATCATTACCGATTCAGTTAAACCTAGATAAATAGCTCTTAAAATTTCCATGTTCTGTTAGAATCTGGGATAGCTTAAAATCCATAACGAATTTCATACATTTTAGCCGTTGATAAATGATTGGAAATACAAAAGATTTAGGCTACCAATTTCGTAATATTTACACGCTTTCAATGACGACATCTGCATTTGTACCCTTCATGTATATTCCTCCACTCCACGGGAATCGGAGGATTTGGGTCCATAACAGATTCCTACGGCTCCACTGAGTTATGGATCCAAATTAATGTCAGGTCACGAATATACGAATCGACGGTATTTAAGTCGGCTGAGATCTCTCAAGCAGGATCAACCGGGTTCCAAGGCTAATAAGTTTAAAGGAATTCTAGAAAATAATAAATTTTTTTCCATCATTGGATTTTGCGAATTATAAATTAAATATGATTTTCAAAAAAATATAAAAAGTGAATTAATGCAACAACGAGAACTGTTTTATCCCATACACATAAACACAAGAATAACATTTTATAAAATAATAAGTTCTATTTCTCTACTTCATAATTAATTGATTTTCTGAGATCAGAAGTATTTGAAAGCCTTTTGACTCTGTAGGCGCACATAGTACTTTAAAAATAACTTGTTTACATATTTTGTTCTTCAAATTTTACGTATGAAACAAGAAAGATACTTAATTGGATAGAGATACTGATACTGATAATTAAAAGATACTGGTTTTATTTTAACAAACAAAGAATGATTTAAAACAAGTGTTTCATGAAAGTACATTAGTTTAGAAACTACATTGATATGAAGAAATTATTTTTAAGGTCATTCTGATATGCTACAGGACAATTGTTGGTGACAGATTTTGTAAAACTACATCTGTGCCTAGTGACGAGAACAACATATGGTCTAACAAAATCCTCAAAAAATTCCACACCACACCAATGGGTAAACTCTGGACCTAAAAAGAGCTTAAAATGATTCAGCTCTACTAGACTGTGATTCGATGGCAAGATGAGAAAGTTTATGACCATGAACACTGAGATACCATAGCAATTCAAAAACTATATTTATAGCAATATTTATGCATATATTCGAAGCTTTTAGTTTGTTAAAAAAATGCTTAGATTTTATGAAATTGAATTTACTTCTTGTTTGAGCGCTTTTAATGAATATACAATGTTAAAGGGATATTTGCTTGCTTTCCTGAATTCAAACCAGGAGGTCATAGGAAAAAATTGCAAAATATCTAATAATGAATCCATATAAACGAAAATCATTAGCTTTCACCAAACCATCTTCTTTATATGTTAAGTCTAAAGGAGTATATACAGAGTCCTATCAAAAAGTCATGTGAAAATGTGTTCCAACAAAATTTGCTTATCTAGTCGACTGAATATGGGATCAAGATTTTTAGGATCGTATTCAATAATTCGTTTCTTTGTAGTATAAGACGTTATTACATGAAACGTTTGTTAAAAAAAAAATCCATGGATTGTGGGCCACAAGACAATTTATTTTTGTTAGAAATCTGTAAAAGCAAAACTCTCAAAATTAGTTAAAATAAACCTAATTTTTTTTAAAAAAATCTTTTGCACATTATTATAGAACAATAATTTATTTAAATATATTTTAATTTTATCTAATTCAACAGGAGGTCATTACATTCTAATATTCTAGCTTCAGATATTAACATACAAGTCATAAGTCTACAAATCTTTAACAGACCGTATTTACCAAAAGGTCGAGATTATTAGTTCGAAGCCAACCATAATTATGCTAAGCGGGTTTTTCGAATTCGATTTGAAACGAAGCCCGCCATGCATAACAAAGTAAGAACTCTGAATTTTAAATAGAGCTGATTTCAGGAGGAAGTAAGATAAAGTTACAAGATGCCAATAGCCCTCCTTATATAAATAATTTGAAGTTACAATGATTCAATGAAATAACATTCTCCAAGTACAAAAATTAAAAACACAGAGATAAAATTTTCGATTTCATACGATGTAATTTTTGAAAAATGTATTCACTCCCTGCAAGTTTAAAGTTTTAGTTAGAATTCTTCTTATTTCGAAAGGCAACCGTTTTTAAATTAAACACCAAATAAGTAAAATTTAATTTCAAACATTCTCTATTCAGAAAACTGAATTATAATACAATTATTTTAATGAATGAGTGAGTAAGTGACCTTAAATTTTACTGGCGCAAGAGCCAAAGATTATTTTAATGAAAATACATTTTAGAAATTAATGATATAGAAATTATTTGGTACTGGATAGAATTAGATTTTAAATAGATTACACCAAAAATACTTTACATTTAAAAAAAAAAAAAGACTGCAAGGAACGTTCCAGGAATTTTTTTTTTTATTTAAAAACTATTTCTTGAAATTACCTCTGATCATTTCAATAAATGATAACAATTTACATATAAAAATAAAAAAAGTAAGATTTTATTTCAATTGGATTAACAAATTTACAGGCTCATATACTTTGTTTACTCTCGAAACTTGCATACAAATTTACTAATACACATATGTAGGACTTTCAAAATGAAGTAATTACAATATTTTGTTTCTCGTATGTATTTATATCCTAAACAGTTCATAATCATTAAAAATGAAAGAGAGAAGATTCATTAAAAAAATTAGTTCATTTTTACATTATATTTCATTTGCTGTCTACTATTCAAGTGCATCGTACAAATAAGTATATTTAAGAAAAATTTAATTCTATGAAATTTCTTATTTATATATCTTTTTTCGTTGTATTATTAAACAATGATTATTGAAAATGAATTTTGAAGCAAAATTTTCAGGATTCCCACCAAAAAATCGTGTCATCAATATGAGTATAAAGATGCCCAACTAAGATTTCTTATCACTGTGAATGCGAAGATGTCGATTTAGGTGATTTATTTGCTTAAATTCTGTACCACAGTGTTCACATCTGAAAGGTTTTTCACGAATATGAATGCGAAGATGTTGATTCAGGTTACCTTTTAAAATAAATTTTTTCAGACAGTAATCACACTTAAAAGGCTTCTCACCACTGTGAATGCGAATATGACGAACGAGGTTACTAATTTTTAGCAAATCCTATCGCGCAGATGTCACACTTGAAAGGCTTCTCACCATTGTGAATGCGAAGATGTTCTACGAGGTGACATTTATGAGAAAATCCTTTCCCGCAGATATCACACTTGAAAGGGTTTTGTCCAGTATGGTTTTGAAGATGATTTTCGTATTTAGATTTATTAGTCAATTGCTTCGAGCACCATTTACACTTCAAGAGATTCTTTCCAGTATGCATTCGACTATGTTCATCCAGACTTCTTTTATGAGAGTAGGATTTACCGCAGATCTTACATTTTTACGGCCTATAGCATGTGCGTGAAATAGATTGTTGTTCGGCAGTAGATGTCGTTTCGTTCTGTTCCAAATCATCAACTGCTTTAATTTCAGATGCGTTGCACTTGACGTTTGTTTCTATAGAACTTTTAACGGACTCTTGCAAAATGTTGTCATCCATCTCTATATTCAAAACATTTATTGTAGGTTTCTCAATTATCCTTTTGGAATTATTCGATTTTCTAATGGAATCTACAACTGCGACATCTTTCTTGCATACATTCTTTCTTCTTGTTTTTTTTGGTTTTTCTAATTTGTTTTGAGGAACTATCTTGGGATTCGTCTAACGTAGTACGATCATTTCTATTTGTGCTGTCTGTTCTTTTACAATCCGCATTTTTGTCATGGTCGAATAAGATATGGTCAGTGTACTGCGATAAATCAGTAAACGATTTACCACAACATTTCCACCGCTTTCGGTTCATTCTGCAGGTCTCGTCTACTTCTGAAACAACAGTTACTCAAATTTCGGTTTTATGCAGTGAAATTACTTCCGACTCTAAGGAAAATGATAATATGTTGGTATAAAACTGAAAGTGGATTTTTATTCATGTCAGTTACAGTTATGGAAAGTGTAGTATTCTCAAATTCTTAATTGATTGATTTAATTTTTATTAACTTCACACTTAGAAAAAACACGGAGTTATTCTCGTTGGACATCGTATATTTTTAGCGTCTCTGGAGTGACAAGGATGACACTTTGTGAATTATATACTCTCCCTTTGTAAATTTCCACAGATTGCCGTTATCAGAATTTTAGCATAATTAACGCTGTGCATAAAAATAAATATTTTAATATTTCTGTCTTCTCTTTACTACTATTTTGTTTGTCTCTATTATTGTTATCAGCCAGAATGTATTTGCTCGACATCTATTTCATAGTCTTTCCACCCAGAATCCCCAAGTATGACTCAAAAGTTGACTCAGGCAATTGAAGTAATTTATGAGGCGAAATCCCATGCTATTGGAACAACAAAATGCTTTGGTGTGAACCTGTAAGGGCACAGGAAAGACAATAGGGATATATCTAATCCGAAGCATTGTACATCATTTTAATACGTGAAAAAATTCAGTGATTTGAACATGGATCACGGTTCAAAATTGTTAGACTTTGTTTAATTACCTGAAATGTGTTGTTACTTTTTCATAATATTTGCTTTGTATGAGATTTATAGTACTTTAATTATTCCAATAGTTTTTTTAAACTCCAATCAATTATTTCTGAAATGCGTTTCAAACACAAGAGGGAACAATATACTGCAGGTAATTTGAACCGTAAATTGCCGTTTTCGGATTTAGTTATCTAAAAGAATTTTTTTGTTTCAGTATGCAAATAAATTCTTTATATCAATGAGGACTGGTAAGTACTATAATTAAATGTCTGAATACAAATATAATTGAATTTTTCAATCGTTATTTTCATATGATTTGTGAGGTGTTGAAATGAAAAGTGTGTGCGAAAAAACAGAAAGGAGGATAACAGGAAATTCTATTTTTATGTACACCAATGAGAAGTGCTTCCCACGAACTGCTTGTAACAATTAAATGTTGAAATACTTGATTATGAACAGTGACATAGCACTAGAAGTGTCGATGCGAAGATTGGCTTCAATTATTAATGATTCTTTCTTACTTACGGTTCTCTTCTGTAGTAAGTATTCTGCGATCCCTGATTGTGGTATGAAGATCTCCATACTCTATTCGACTTTTTTATTCTTATACATTCATTCTGAATATAATTCAATAAAACTTTAAAGGTAATAAAATGCTTTTTTTTAATTATATATGATACCATACTTCGTTAACTTTTAAGACCTAGGGAAGTGCAGTATAGTGTCCTCATTCAATAGTCTTGTTATGTTTCGAATCCTGTGAGGAAAAGGAAATGCAAAATCCTACAACTATTAATAATGTTGGAGTTATATTATATACTAGTATTGCTGAATATTCCTCTAAGACTCACTTAAATTTTATATTTTTAAATACTCTTAGAGGTTTTGTATTCACATTGCATCAAACTAGAAGATTATTAAGCACACGAATTCAAATTCCTAAATGTGACACAGCAATACGCTCATCTAATTTTCAGTGTTTTAACTCGTGAAAATTGATCGATTATATTATAGCAACGAGCCAGTTATCGTTAACAGGCCATGTAATTTTGATTTTATATCAAATGACGAGAACGATACCGGGGATTGTAACCCACTCTCTAAATTGTCAACACATTGCACCGTGCTGATATTGACCTCTATAATTTAACGTGTAAAGATTGCTGCACGACATATCATTTAAGATATAAAGAATCCAACTCTCTCTCAAATGGTTAACAATGTCA
>BMAW01022905.1:0-25071 GCA_019974015.1 Nephila pilipes
CGCACATTAATCACAGTCTGCTGCATTTATCTGCCACCTAACGATGTTGTGTCACAAATGGATTTAGATCGACTAGTCGATCAGTTACCTGCTCCCTTCCTTCTGCTAGGTGACTTCAATGGACACAGCCCTCAGTGGGGGTATGATGGTACAAATTCTCGCGGTCGGCAGATCGAGCGATTGATCTCTGATCACAGTCTTTGTCTGCTGAACACCGACGAGAAAACGTATTTCCATGCTCCTACTAGGACATTTCATTCCCTTGATCTAGCCATTTGTTCACCGACACTGCTCCCGTCGCTGAATTTAGAGGTTCTAAATGATCTCTATAATAGTGATCATTTCCCTCTCCTGATCTCCCAGGTTCATGGTAGTGGGGTGCGTTTACGTCCCCCCACTTACCGCTTCAACCGGGCAGATTGGGATTTATTCACACGGTTAGCGGTTATTACCGGTACATTGGTTCAAGATCAGGATATTAATAGCTCTGTCCAAAATGTCACTACCTCTATCGTGGACGCTGCTGATGCAGCGATACCGAAGAGTGGAACATCACAGAGGAAGATGAGTAAACCATGGTGGAATAAGGAATGTCAATCCTCCTACCGGGAACAAAGGAAATTGTGGGGTATCTTCAGACGGTATCCCACAACTGAAAATCTCATAGCCTTTAAAAGGGCAAGGGCAATTGCTCGCAGAGTAAGGCGACATAGTCAGAGGGAATCTTGGATCAGGTATGTCTCTTCCATCACATCGTCTACCACAAGTCAACAGTTATGGAGAAAGGTAAAAGCTGCAAACTCCCTGTATCGGGAATTTTCCATCCCGATACTGGAAACTGCAAATGCTGTGCATTCTTCACCTGTCGAAGTGGCCAATGTAATCGGCCACTCTTTTGCTAGTGTGTCAAGCTCCGATTCTTACAGCGCTACATTTTTAGCGACTAAGAATCGTACTGAGCAGACACCTATCAACTTCAGGTGTCGGCAACCACTCCCTTACAACTGTGACTTTGACATGTGGGAATTGAGAAAGGCTCTGTCCTTGGCTAAAAATACCAGTCCAGGCTCTGATGGTATAACATACGATATGCTTCGCCACTTGAGCGAGGATTCACTTGTCAGTCTCCTTTACCTATTCAACCGAATATGGAGGGAGTATGTGTTTCCTAGCCAGTGGCAGGAAGCAATCGTTATTCCTATTCTGAAGCCTGGTAAGGATCCAAAGAACCCTCTCCACTATAGGCCTATCGCTCTGACGAGTTGCCTCTGTAAGACGCTAGAACGTATGGTCAATGCCCGTCTCGTTTATCAAATGGAAAAGGATCAATGCATTCCTCCGTTTCAGAGTGGCTTCCGTAAAGGAAGATCCACAGTAGATAACATCCTTCTACTCGAAAGTCAGATTCGTTCTGCTTTCGTACGGAGGAATCATTTGGTTTCTATTTTCTTTGATATCGAAAAGGCATATGACCGTACGTGGCGCTATGGGATTCTGCGCACTCTTTACGATTATGGTCTGAGAGGCAATTTACCTCTTTTTATTAAAATGTTTTTAAATTTCAGATCTTTTAAAGTACGGGTTGGTAATATTTTATCTTCATCTTTTATTCAATTTGAAGGAGTTCCTCAGGGGAGCATTTTGAGCCCCTCTCTCTTTATTTGTCATCTGTCACCTATACTTTCTCATCTACAACTATCAGTTCATGGTTCTTTATACGTTGACGATCTGCAGATTTCCTGCGAAGGATCGTCCATGCATCTAATCGAGCGACGACTTCAGACCGCAATCAATAACCTGGTTACATGGTGTGATGATAATGGGCATAGTATTTCTGCCAGCAAGAGTAGTTGCGTGCATTTTTGCAGGAAACGGGGTCTCCATCCCGATCCTGACATTCGCATCCGTAATACGTCTATTCCTGTCGTCCCTGACGTCCGCTTCCTCGGAGTAATTTTCGACCGCAAACTCACTTTCCTTCCGCACATTTTATATCTGCGGAAGAAGTGTGAGAAATCCCTCAACATCTTGAAGGTGTTGTCCAACACCTCTTATGGTGCGGATCGAATTTCTCTACTCCGAGTGTATCAGTCGGTGATTCTGTCTCGTATCGACTACAGATGTATCGTTTACGGATCTGCTTGCAAAACTACCTTGCGGAAACTTGACCCAGTCCACCATAATGCTCTGAGAATTTGCTGTGGTGCGTTTCGAACGTCACCTGTGCAGAGTCTCTATGTCATTTGTAACCAGCTGCCTTTGGCTTCGCGACGCCTGAAACTGTCGCTCTATTATCATTACAAAATGTCATCTCTCCCATCTCACCCATTAAAGAACATTTCTATCAGCCCGTCATTAATCAGTTTGTACAGTGCTCGTCCTTCTTTCATCCGTCCTTTTTCTGAAAGGGTGAAAGACTTCATCGAGGAACTCAGCCTACATGACTTGGGTATTCAACAAAGAAGTTTTTTTAAATTTCGACCTTGGAATGTGCCAAGGTTTACTTTCCATAACCCTTTTCCTTTATTCAGCAAATCCAACACCTGTTCCATTGTTCTCCAGAGAATCTTTGCCTTCCATCGTTGTCAGTATGAGGATTATATTCCGATATACACGGATGGATCGAAAGGAACTGGATACGTCGGCTGTGGTTTCGTTTCAAACGACATCAGGCACAGTTACCGGCTCGACTCTTCCTGCAGTGTCTACACTGCCGAAGCAGTCGCCATCTACTGTGCCCTGAAATTAGTCGAGACGTCCAGTTCTCGAAAGTTCGTTGTATATACTGACAGCAGGAGCGTCCTGGAAACTTTGGTACATCTGCACGATCGAAGTCATTCTATCGTGGTTGAAATAGCTGGCATTATTTGCCAGCTTTATAGCAGGGGTTATGACATAAAATTCTGCTGGATACCTAGTCATGTAGGTATTTTAGGAAATGAACAAGCGGACTCGGCTGCACGTTCGGCAACGAATCCTCTGCGGCACGCAGTCCCATTTGAGGACTTACGACGTCACATTTTAAATCTCATTCATCAGACATGGCAGGAATCGTGGAATTTACAGATTTATAATAAAGTACACTCGGTGAAGCCGATCATCGGAGAATGGCCTGTATTTCCAATGCGAAGAGCTGATGTCAGATTGAATCGCCTTCGCATTGGACATACTCGATTTACCCATAGACATCTTTTGTTTGGAGAAGATGCTCCCGAGTGTCCTTCCTGTCATGTCCCTTATTCTATTCATCACATTTTAATTGACTGTCCGGTGTTTGATCATGATCGCCGGACTTTTTTTTCAATCATCTGTTTTAAATCTCTCTGACTTGGTGGGGGAAAACCCCCACCATAACTTATTTGCTTTTTTAAAACACATTGGTCTTTTACACCACATTTGATTTTTTATCTTTTGTGTTATTTGTGTTTGTCTTGCCTTTTTCAGGCTGTTACTTTTTAAATAGATTTTAACAATTGTTTGGCGCAGTATAGCCTACTTTGGCTCTTGCGCCATTAAACCCTACAGTCACTCACTCACTACGTCTAGCAATTTCAAAAGCACGGGCACGATTCTCAAATGGGATTGTGACATCAAGAAGGTATATTTTATTATTAATGAGGGCCACCAGATCGGGTCGGAGGCCAGATTCTCCAACCGCTTGGTTCTGGGACAAAATCTTTCCTTTTAAATGCCACAGCATTTTTTCTACTTTCTTCTTAGCATGGCATTGTGGCGCTTCTTGAAGTGCAGTCAGAGATATGCCATACAACATTTGACGACCGGTGAGGGAGTCTGCATCAGTGTTCACCGATCTGGGCATCTCTTTCAAAATTGTTCCCTTCCATTCTTTTTTGTTGTTGAGGGGACCTAGGTTCCAGTGAGCGTATTTTGTGGATAAATCGCCCAATCAGCAACCAGTAAATTCCCTCAGCAATGAAAGGGGAGCTTGATTTGTAGTCCTGACACTCCATTGCTTTCCTGAGACATGTTGAAGAGCTTTATTGGATTGCGGCTCATCCCGAAAAAACGGTGGAAGATCCTCAGAGACGGTGCCGAAGAATTTGAGATGTTCGTTCTATCAAACAGTAGAGAGGAAAATCCATCAAGGGACCAGGTAAACTACCAACACACGAGAAGCAACATGCCCTGTCCAAATGCTTTGAAGCAGGTTCTCGTCACACTGAACTGTTCCATAGAGCGCTCATGAGCGAAAGAAAGATCCTCCAATCTGACATGTATCGGTCGGCAATTCTGATAGTTCTATTCAGTTAATAACAAGCTACTCATACTCAGGACCCTTGGAGGTCAGAGCAGTTTGACGTGATGATTAAATAAAAAGTCTGAACTGCAGCAGCGAAGGAATACCCAACCCTCAAACTATGAAAGACCAGATCATGTAAGTATGCTTGGAGGGAGAAGAAGGAATCTTTAATCTTTAATCAACGCCATGTTTAACTGGTCGACCAGTCACGTTTAGGAAATGCTGTCCCATTAAAACAGAGGGATGGGAAAAGAAAAATGTTTTGAGGGTCATTTGCCAGGCGCAGTTAGACGTAGCTTTACGTAGCTGAAAGGAAGTGAGCATCATTTATTACATGTTATATCAGGTACACGTTGAAGCCCACCGGCTTATACCAAGGTAAAGGTTCGTGTATTATTGATGAAAAAACGGTAGGACGAGCCCAGTGCAGGAAGCACGCCAGATAAAATGGAGGGAGTACACATTTCGGCTGATTAAGATGCAAACCATTCTTTTTTGGAGAGAAGGAAATAGTTACAAAATCTTGTAATTCATCCTCTGAGTTGCCAATAGGATCACAAGTCAAGGAAAAGCCAACATGAGTGAGAGTGAAAGCCCTTGAAGGTGGTAAATGTGAATGTTATGATAAAACAACAGAGTCCACTCAAAGGACAACCCTGCTTATACACACACAAAGAGGAATGGCCTGGTGGGGTCTTAGATAATATTTGAGTAAATGATTAAGATAAATGTCACGAACAATGTCTATAAAATCCAAATCAATCCCTGGATTAGATAAGCTGACAAAAAAGGACATCATGGGGGATGAGCCAAAAGCATTTTGAGATGTCTCAACCAAGATAGAAAAGCATCAGGAAGCTTGATCGGCGCAACAACTCATATAAAGGTGACTGACGAAGTTGTTCGTTCACACAACTTCTCAAAGGAGTGAAGCCTCTTCTGGCAGTTAGAAATGACTCCATGGTTTCGCACCAATCTTGGAAGTTTTCTAAGGTAGACACTTTAAACAATTTTATAAAATGGTAGAGCACAAAGACTTATCGCTCCAACCAATGATTGTAGATCCTTTCTTTGGAATGCAGCACATGAGACTGCTTCCAAGCAGGAGGATCTTTTAATTTTGATACAGACTTAAAAATTTTAGACAAAAATAATCCCCGGATCAACACTTCCTCCCAGTGTTTATAATGAAATCAAATCAGGCCTAGGAAATCTGCCTGCAGGGGAGAACACCATTTCCGAGAAAGGAAGTCAACAACAGAGGGACTGATCAGTGCGTGGACAGAAGGAAAATCACTTGTGGCTAACATGGTGGACCAGACATTTGAGAAATGGTTTACTAAATTGGATTTTGAAATTGAACACCGAGAAGACACTGGATTCTGGATGTTCCTGATACAGCGCTTCCGGTTCCAGTGATATAATTTTTGGACCCTCTGGGCATCCTGAGGGTCAAAAGCTGTTGAGGAGGTTTTCTTTTTAGGTTGATTGGAGGCAGAAGGTCGAGAAAGATGAGTGTTCTTGGATGACACTGACGATGTCGGAAACAATATTCTCAAAAGTTGGAAGAATATTATCAATTTCGTCGACATCGAGCAGTGCATCAAGAGGCTCGACAAAAGAGACAAGCAGAGAAGGATGCTCCAAATCAAGTTTCTCCTGCAAAGGGAGGTCTTCTTCTACAGCAGGAGGTGGATCATTGGAGTTCCTTTGAGGGCGAGCGAGGGGGGTGTCCCCAGGAAGGCCTTCAGACAAAACCTGTATTCTTTTTTTCCTGTTTTTCTTTAATTTTGAAGCAGAAGGAGGCACAATGAGAGGAGTCTTGTCTTCCAATATTTTCAGTCTATTGTGATAGGCAAGGTGGTTTCTCTTGACAATAGCAGTGGTAGCCGAAAAGTCCGGACAAAGATCACAGACCCACACTTCATCGTCAACAGGATCGAAGGGAAGGATCAGGTTATTGATTAAACAGTGATGTTTGGAGGGTAACTTTTTAATTAAAGAATTACAAATTGTGCAGAAGTATTCAACTTTTGTACGCTTTGATTTATGGAAAACATTTAGGTGTTTTTTAATGGAAGAGTTAGTCAGGTACCACAATTTGGTGCCAAAGGACGCCGAACAATTGGGTACCGGACAACTAAGTTTTTTCTGAAGAGGAAATGAGAATTTAAGAACACTATTTTCAAAGGAAACAAATTTGGCTGGAAGAACAGGAGTTTTAGGATCAATGCGAGTTTGACGACGAGGAGGAGGAGTCTGAAAATCAATGTCAACATCCGAGAAACCATGAGCAGGTGGCAAAACATCGGGAGGTAGAGGAGAGTCACAAGGAGTTGTGGTAAACGTTGGAGTATCAGCAGGAATATTGAAAGAAACTTTTTTAGATTTATTTAGGATTCCAATCACAGGAGGAGGATCTTCCTGAGAAGGCAAGACATCAATTTTATCAGAATCATCTACAAGATGAGCAGGTGGAGGAATTATTTGGAATCTGTGCTCTTTGTAGAAATGAAGTCGGAGACCGGCTTTCTTCTTGGCTACAAAGTCACACAGATTACACTGTCGCGGAGGAGATGGTTGGGAAGAAGGTTTATTATGAACTTCAGCAGAGGGTGAAGAGTCATCAGCAGAGGGTGAAGAGTCGGATGAACTATTATTTGAAATGGTTTTTGTAATATTTGGAAGGAGACAACCTTTCTTGATGGGATTGTTCTGCAGGTTTTCAGGATCAGGAATGTATAGGTTCTCAAGGAAAGCCTTTACAGGAGAAACAAGATCTGTATGGTCTTCCACTTGAGGTACGACAATATTTTGAGTTTTATTGACTATTGTAGATTTTGTAAGAGTATTTGAATTAGTGGCAGAAAATGGATCAAGAGCTGGAACTATTTGAGAATGAAATTTTTGACAAGAGATATTGAGCAGGAGATTATGGTTAGTTTTAATATGGTCAGTCAGCGACTGGTCAGAAGGGAAATACTCCTGACAGTGGCGGCAGAAAAATTGGTATGGCGGATATTTTGGAAGGAAGCTACAAGTTGGAGGATTTTTCTCCAGTTCACCAAGAGAGAGAATTTTCCTTTGGTAAGCAGTAGATGGAGGAATAATAGACTTTCTATTGTAGGAATTCGCCGAATTTTTTGGAGGATCTGGAACTTTTGATTTAGGTGGAACTTTTTTAACAGATTTTGAATTAGGTTTATCAGTCTTTGGAGCAAGTATTGTTTTCTTTGGAGTTTTAGATGAAGCAGGAGGACGCTTTTCACTAATGGAAGGAAGTTCCAAATCATGAGGTTTATTGACTTTAATAGCAGCAGGGTTATGGATTTCAAGGATATGACTGTCACAGGTTCTCTGAGAGTAAAACTTTTGTTCACAGAAGGGGCATTTTGCCAGAATTTTCTTTAAAGCTTGCGCGTAAGATTTTTTTGGGAAAGCTGGAGTAGTGGCAACCTCAAACGGAGCAGGAACGGATGGCGGGGATTTAATCAATTTAGGTTGAGGAGAAGCAGTGGAAACAGGCGAAAGGAGGACATCAGAATCTTGAGTGGATGGAAGCAGCAAATCGAGAATATCCGGGGACACTCTTGCAGATGGAAATGCGGAAACACATTGACGGAGCGACGCGACTTCGGATGATAAAGCAGATTCAGGAAGCGTCGAGTTGAGGATGTTCTCTAACTCTATGCAGGAGGAAGAGTTCAAAGAGTCATCATGAGTGCCGCGCTGAGGTTTAGGGTCAAAGAACAACAAACCAGAATTCTCGGCAAGAGGAACTGATGACGAAACTGGAACTTGAGATGAAGAAGCAACTGGATACACAGGAAAACAAGACGAAGCAACACTTGGAGCAGGCGGAGACATCACAGGAACAACAGGAGCACAAACAATTGGAGAAGGAAGCAAAGCACATGGCGATACAACAGCAGGCGAAGCAAACCCGGTAGAATGAAGCGACGAGGTAACAGGATGGAAACTCGATGCGTCTGAAGGCAAAACTGGCGATGAAGAACATGGAGGTGAATGAGTGATCGCGGTGGATTGAAGAACAGGATTCTGAGGAGTAGAAGCACTATTAGGTGAATTGCAGATTGATTGATGAAGTGAGCGTGAAGAACAATCTTTATCAGTGAACGAAGGACGGTCAAGAATTTCTGTGACAGAGGTGATGAGTTTATTGAGAGTTGAAATGATGTCATCTTGAAGTGGTGAACTGGAGGAATGAGAATCAAATTGTAGAGGAGGAGAAACTATTGGAGCAGATGGAATTTCTAATCGAGAGGAAGAAGCATCAGGATCAAATATCGTATATGGATCTGGGTTTTTAAGCATTTCCTGGGTGAAAAGCTCAGGAAACGTAGATTTAAATTTGTCAAAAAGGGAACGCGGTGGAGGAGTTGGAGACACGGTTGTTTTTGGAGTAGATTGATATATTGAATCCATCGCCTCTAACGCCTTACGTCGTTTCGCGTTGGACTTGTGATTGATGACATGTTTTCTCAGGCGAACAGGAGAGTCAAATCGAGCTGGGCAAATCTTGCATTGCCCCAGTTCGGCAGCTCGTCGAAAAGAAACCTGAGACGAAAATTGTCTTGTCCTGAGAGCGACAGGCGTGGTAGATTTGTCCAAATTGTTTTTTGAGTCATTTCCCTTAATGGGGGGAGAGTCATTGGATGAGGAGTCCGACATATTCAGATTTAAAGTCAGAATGGTCAAGAGTCAAACAAAGAATGTAAAAGCACAATGTAAACACAAGACTGATGAAAGGAAGGTGGTCCGGTGAGCAACACGCATTTCAAATTAAACAAAACAAAAATATTTTACAGAAAGATACAAAAATAAAATAATTCAAAAACACATAAAAATAAAACATTTCTTAGAAAATGCCACAAATGAATAAAAACTGAGAACAATATATTAAAACAAATTAATCTAAAAGTGCATATATGTCAAAATTATGCAATAAAAGGTTTTCATAATAAAGCAAAATAAAACAAAAGATAAACCAAGGGTGTTAGTAAGTCCCTGACTGTTTGTCAGAAGTTATTAGGTTAGTAAATAAAATAAACACACTTGGAAAAACGAAAAACCCCTAGTCAACCTCGGAAAGAACACTAATAGCAGGATAAAAATAAAAGCAGGGGGGAGCCCAACATTGAACCCAAAGTCAAGGAAATAATCAAAGTAGGTCATGTGACCACTCTAATTAACGGGTAGACGACGGAGAATTCAAAAAGTAATTGTCTACCACAAAGTGGACACAGAAAGTGATCTGAAGGATGAAAATAATAGGAAAATCAATTAAAAATTTTAAAATTTGAAAAACAAAGAAGAGAACACTTTCAAACGATAGAGGAAGTTAATGCAATCCAGAAAAACAAAAAATTTTGTAAATAGGGCAATTAGGGACCGAGATATGGCGATTTTACAATTTTTTAAAATTATTTAAATTTGAAATAACTGCCAGAATAATTAACCGAAGGCAGTCGAGTGACCACTCTAACAACTGGAAATCACAAGAGGAATCCAAAAATGTAGGTTAGAGTGACCAGCGGTCAACAGGGGGGCTTGACCACAGCCCCTAAATTTATGGGTAAAATCACTACTGGCCCAGGGAGACACTAGCACACCCCCATTGACATCTATTGTAATAGGAACAATGACCGAGGGTCAATTAGGGCAGGAGATGGCTATTGTTCATTAAGTACCTTGTTTACGGACCACACTGTTAATGCTAAATGCCCATAGAGCGTTGGCACTATTGGCAAATAGCAGTCAGTGGGCAGAGTTAATGTTGAACCAGTACAGAGACTTTGTATAGGGAGGAGAAGTCTATTAAGACAAATTTGGAAGAAAAGAGTATATTACAAGTGGTACAATTAGCAAGGGAAACTAACCCTAATTCCCATAGGAATAGCATTAGACCGTTATAGTATAGAGCAATTTAAAAATTATGGCAACAATAGGAAAGCCCTCCCTATCAAAACGGAAAGATAAGTATTTAAGACAATAGAAAACATCGAGGTTGACCAGTAACAATGCCTGTCTGTTGCTAGGGGAAGAGAACAATGGTCAGACAGTGGCACTCCCAAACAGTAGAGGAGTAGAACACCGGGAGAGGAGGTTCTATATCTCATTACATCCTAAAATATAAGGAAGATACGCCCTCCCCCAGTGGACACTAGATAAAGGAAGGACAGGGCAGTCTGACCACACTATTATTTTTGTGGCAGGACCCCCCCTTCATGGGCTATGGCACGTTTAAAATGGACAATTTTGACTATTACTGCAGTGGAAGTTAACTGATAACAATAGGACCTTATAGTAAGGACAAACCGAAAACAATTACACGAAGGCACCCCCAGGAACAAAGGAAGATTAAACAATGAATCAGAAACAATCATTCAGGGAAAAATTTTTTAAAAAGAACAAAGGGAGATTGTATCTGAAGACAAACAATAGAGGAAATCGAAGGAAGTAATTTGGAAGACTAGGGTACTCAAATCCGAATACAAACAGATGTTGAAAATTTTTGAGAGGACAAGGCATCTCGGATCCACCTCTCTCCACTGCCTATAAGTAATCTGGTCCAAACCCGGAGCAGAGTTTTCGCAAGTTTGGAGACAGCAAAGCACAAATTCAGGATCAAGGGAATCCAAGACAATAGGCCTCTCTTTGGTAACAGAAGCTTCCAACATGAATTCTTCATTTGGAGCTCCCCAAGTCATAGTAAAGTAGTTTTGAAGTATATCTTTGGAAATGGAGCATCGGTTAGTATTTGGACAAGCAATATTTCTAACGCACCTGCGTCGATTCCACTTGTACAGTTTCTGGACCTCCTGGGCATTCATTGGGTCAAACTGTTTCTTATTTTCACCTTTGTTATTTGAGGCACGCTGGAGGGGAAGATGAAAATGTTCCTGGACGGCCTCAACAATTCCGCTTATAAGATTTTCAAATGAAGTTAAAGCGTCTGCAAGATCATCAACCTCAATGAGGGCATCAAGGGGGTCCAGAAAAGAGGAGAGAACAGAAGGATGAGGGAGGTCAATCTTAGGACCACAATCCTCATCCTCACCATCCAAAGAAGAAACATCATCGTATTTATTTTGAGTTCTATCCTGGTTGATAGATGTCAGAGAAGGTGCAATTCTGGTATCATCAGGGATCCCATGAGATAGGGATTCAATTTTTCTTTTTTTCTTAATTTTCTTCGAAGCGTTAGATTCAGGGATGATGAGGGGAGTAGCATCCTTTCGGATCTGCTCTCTTTTATGGGACGCAAGGTGGTTTTGCTGTCCAAGTCTTGAATCGGTAGAGAAATCCTTACAGATTGGACAGGTTCACTCAGAATCATTAATTGTAGGTGTTTTTGGAATAATTAATTTCCCCTTAAGGCAAGGGTGTTGAGACGGATTTTTCTTAATTTTCTTTTTACAGAAGAAGCAGAACTCCACTGAAGAAGCAGGACTTTTATGAAATATATTTAGATGTTTTTTGATTGATGAATTAGTTAAAAACCACGCTTTTGTACCAAACGAAGAAGTGCAGCTAGGAATAGGACAATTTATCTTTAAGGGTACAGGGAAGCAGTACTTTAGAATATTGTTTTGAAACGAAACATATGGATATTGAGGATGATCATGACGGTCAGAAGTAGAAAGAGGATTGGAGTCTTCAGTGGAGTCAAAATTAGAATTGGTATGTGATGTAGCAGAATTTTTGTTTTGAAATTTAGAGTTGTAGAATTCACGATAATCAGGTTGGAAATCAGATTGAGAAGAGGAGTGATGGCTCTGATTATAGAAGATCTTTTTCTGTTGCTCAAAAGTAACATGTTTCTTAATTTTATTAAAAAATTCAGGTTTGTCAGAGGGTTTATCTTCTACAGAGGCGTTTTGATCTGACGGTAAGACATGTATGACAGGCTTCTCAATAATATTGGGGTCTCTATTCAACAAATCCGAGGAGTTTGGAAGAATTTCAATTACCTCAGGATCTGAAGGAGAGGTTTTCCTTTTCGGAAATTTTTTAATATGGTGGACTTTAAAATAGTGGAGTTTTAATCCACTCATTTTATGAGCCACAAATCCACACTCAGAGCAAATTCTGGAGGAGGAATCTTCAGAAGAGGCATCTGGCATTGGATGTATTTCAGCATTGGTGGTGATTGCTGTAGTATCAAATTGTTCATTTGAAGATGGAGTAATCGTAATTGAAGAGAAGTCCTGAGAGACATTTCTTTGTTTTGGTTGGTTGGAAACAAAGTTCGAAGGAGAAATTGTTATTGTAGTCGAAGAGGCAGTGCAATCTGAGTGGACCTCCAAGTTATGAATGAGCCGGTAATGATCTGCCAACGTTTGTGACCCCTGTGGGGAGTGGCAACAAAAGTGGCAGATATCTTGACGTCCTTGTGGGAATAATTTGGCCGTAATTCTTTTCTTTTTGACACCATGGGCGCTATCATAATGAGAGTCAATCCCCTGCTTAGAAATAAAAGCCTTCTCACAGAATTCACATCTAAATAGACCCTTCTTGACCACAAGGCTGTACTCTCTTTTAGGAAAAGAGGTAATGGTGGGAGGACCAGTAGGAGGAGCCTTGAGCCAAGAGAGCAGAAAGTCTTGATCCGGAGAAGAGTTTTCAGAAGACGAAGAAGATTGGTTAAAGACAGGTAAGTCCGGGAATCTCTCACGAAATGTATTTTCGATTTCCGATCGAGTTGAAGTAGAAGGAATATCAGTTGTTTTAGTAATTACAGATGTCGATCTCAGTTTCTTGAAAGAAGCACGAGATTTTGTTCGACCTTTAGAAGGAGGATGGCTATTGACATTTTCCCGTCAGGTGGGTTACATAGATGTCACAACTCCAACGTATTGTGTCTGAGACGCAGAGCTTTCGCAAAAGTCCCAGGTAGCTCTTGGAGCATATTTTCTTCAGGAAGTGATCATTTTGTGTGTCCCAAGTACCCAGAGATCCAACCAGAATTGGGACAATTTCAACATCTTTATGTCCAAGATGTTTGAAGTGTTGGATGAGAGGGGAGTACTTAGTGGTTTTTCTAAGCCGGGCCATTTC
This sequence comes from Nephila pilipes, assembly GCA_019974015.1. NCBI lineage: Eukaryota > Metazoa > Arthropoda > Arachnida > Araneae > Nephilidae > Nephila > Nephila pilipes. The sequence continues at coordinate 13,343 of BMAW01022905.1, forward strand.
AAATGATCCATACTGGTTTTCAAACGGAACTGTTATATCAATTATTTTGATAGCACCGTTGACAAGGGCAACAAGATCAGGTCGCAGACCTTTCACACCACATTCCTGATTTTGCAGACAAGATGGAGCCACGGTAGGTGACAGCTTTTTTGATCCTGTCAACAATGGCATTGTGTCTGGATCTCCATGCGTTAGAATAGCTTCCACAGTGATTCAAGACATGTGGTAGAGTCTCTTCATTATACCCACACTTCCTGCATTTCCTGTCATGAGCGGTCTTCCACGGTTTTGCATTTAAAGACACAAGATTGAGACGGGCTTTATGTATAAAGCGCCAGTCTGCAAAACGTGTAAACTTTCCTTCATGGAAGAAGTGCGAGCTAGCCTTCGAGTATTGAGCACAGTCAATAACCTTTCCTTGAGATTTGTGCTCAATAAGCTTCCTGGTTTCAACGGAACGAAGGTACTTGTGAAGATTTTTTAGGAGTCTACGCTTCATGTGGGGTTTGATAGTAACCTCATCAAGAGTGGTGGAAGGGGTCCCATCACTAAAACTCCACGTGACTCCTAGTCTTCGTGAGGCTGCTCTAGCTCGGGTTCAAGTGTTTTGGCGAGCATTAGAAGTGGTCTTGAAGTCGCAATCCATGGATCCACTCATGAAGCTAGCGATGTCACCGTCAGTGGGAGACCTTTGGATCCTGTGACTTACTGTTCTCTTGAGTTGAGCAAGAGCGAGAATTTGAACCTCCTCATCGCTCGAGTTCAAAAGCTTGAAAGCAGAGTCCAGCAAGTACAGGTCAGAATCAGTGGCAGCAGAGGGCACTCCACAACAACCTTGGTCCCGAGCTCCCCAGATGTACTCATTAGCAGCATGAAAAGAAGGTAAAGAACTTCCTTCAATTCCTTGAGCAGTGCCTTGTCCACCAACTTCCAGTCGGATTTACCGAACTGGGCCATTCTCATAGAATGATTGAGAGAAGGGAAAAAGAAGGTTTTCAAGGCATCCAGTCTCTGCCAAGGAGCAAGTTTGGATGTGCAGATGGTATGAGCCACCTGGAGAGCATCGTTGATGGTCGTGAAATCCTTTGGAAGGCAGAATCCAACAGGTTTCCCCAGGTAATCGTAGTGATCACCATCAGAAAGGGAAAGAAGTTGGAAACCATTGAGAGAGAAGTTGGAGTTTCTCGTTCCAACCCTAGTGGAGCCAGAGAGGTGGAGAGTAGCACATTTGGCGGGATTGACTTGCAGGTGGATGTTGTTCATTAAGAGCGCCAAGGAGTTGATTTGGTCTTGAAGCTCTTCATGAGAAGAAGCAAGTAAAACAAGATCATCCGCAAATGCTAAGATCTTCTTCCTCTCCGCATCACCTTGGATGATCTTCAGAACATGGTCGATGGAGATGTCAAATAAGATGCCACTTAATGGGCAGCCCTGCTTGATGCCCTTAAGGATTGGCTCTTGGGCTGTTTTTCCATCATTTGTTAGGATTGAAGACGAAGAGTCCAGATATATATCTTTGACAAGAAGGATAATTAATTATTGAATAAAACGCGCAAAGGTTCACCAGTCGACTGTCCACCAATTAAAATTAAGAAATACAAAATATAATAATCTCGAGTATTTACTGAAAGATAAATAAAGAGGATAGTAAACGCGTTTCGAATGTAACAATAGGAGTGGCAAGTTCTATTGGTACATAAATTAGTAATTAATTTGAAGCTACATCAAATTAATACCAATTCTATGTGTCTAATATGTTACTTTGATCGGAGCACATTATAAAACAAATCACATTAGTGTTTTTTGTCAAACAACAATAATAGTGTGTGTAACAAAATACTTGTAAAAATGTGTGAATGAGAACATACTCTCATTAAAAGCATAATAAAGTGAACAAAATAATAATAAAACTTGTTTAATGATAAATAATAAAAGTAAAATAAAAAGTTTTGATCAAAGTAACTAGGCACATAGCGAAACGCGTGGTGAAAACATATTAAAATATTACAAAATACAGTATAAAAAAGGTAAACAACATTTTAAAAAACATTATAACATGATTAAATTAAAAGGTGAACCTTTGTAATACACAGTATACAATTTTAAAAATAAAATAAAATCATGCCAAAAACTCACCGGACCACCAACACGACGAATTAGCCGGACATATCCGGACTAATTTTTCCTAAAAGAGTCCAATCCCGGAGGGAAACACACTCCGAACGACGAAAGTCTCGATAATTATGAGCCACAGGATTGAGCACTAATTGCAGATCACACGCGATCCGGGGAGGGAAAAACAACTCCCACAAAACACAGTCTTGTTATTTTCCGGTCACGGTAGATCTCGAAAAAACACAGTCTTGGTACTTAATAGCCAAGAAATTCCACCCAACGAAGGATAGTACTAAGTCCCAACAATAGAGACTTAGCCGGAGCCTGCGTAAGAGGATCAGCAGGGAGGACAAAGAGGAGGGAACAATAGGACAAAGGAACCACCCAAAGAGGGCTCTCAGAAAGGAAGTAAGAGGATCAGCAACAGGGCAAAAGGTAAAGATAAAAGTGTAAACAAGAGAGAGGATTGGACTTAGAGAAATTCTAAGTCCAGAAAGTAAATAAAAGAAGAACTTACCAAGCTGCCGGGGAATGAATTCCTACTATGTACTTCGTCAGGAATGGAATGTCGTAATAACTTCTTCATCAAATTGGAAATGTTAATGTAATTGTTACTTATTTCAAAAAGACACTCTAAAAAACTAGGAGTAGTACAAAGAGAAAGATGAATCATAGAATCCTTATTTAGTTCTGAGTTCTTTTCAGTTCCTTTAACCTCTAGAAGATATTCATCATCTGAAACATCAGGATTGTCCTTGAAGTGTGGCCAGCTACTAGATGACAAGAAAGAGGGTCCATCCCACCAAATGTCTAATTGTTGGATCTTTGAAGGAAAAATACCTCGTGAGATTAAGTCTGCGGGATTCTCAGCAGTTTTAACATAATGCCAATGAAAATCCTTTGTATTCTCTTGAATTTTGGTGACACGATTAGCTACAAATACCTTCAGAGAGCTGGGTGGAGTTTTAATCCAAGCCAACACCACGGTAGAGTCTGAGTACAAATGTATTTCATGAAATTCAAGTTGTAATGATGATATAACCTTTACGATAAGTTTTGAAAGTAATTCAGCAGCACAAAGTTCTAAACGTGGAATACTTATTTCCTTGATGGGAGCCACTCGAGATTTGCTGCACAAGAGTGACACTTTAGATCTGAATCAAGTTATAGTGACATTAATGTAGACGGCACAACCATATGCATCTTTCGAAGCATCTCCGAAGCCTATAAGGTCAACTTTCAGTGCCTTAGAAGTTAAAACATGTCGTTCTACAGTTAAATTTTTTAATTGACTCAATTCAGAACTGAATTTTTCCCACTCTCTACTTAAGTGTAAAGGAACTTCATCGTCCCAATCAATTTTTAAAATCCATAATTTCTGCAAGAAAATCTTGGCTGTAATTATCAAAGATCCTAAGAGACCTAATGGGTCAAACAATCTGGAAATATCAGATAGCATTGTTCGCTTTGTTGCTGGACTCACAATTTTTTGAACACTAAAACAAAATGTGTCCTTTTTAGGATTAAATTGTAATCCCAAGGTTTTTAAAGTTGTTGAAATGGGATTATCAAAATTGTATTCTCGGTCCGACGTTGGAACATTGTGTAACAGACTAGGATTATTTGAACTCCACTTATGAAGCTCCATGCCCGCTGATTTTAACAACAGTATTAACTGGTCTTGTAGTTCAATGGCATCCTCGGTACCACTTAGAATATCGTCGACGTAAAAATCTTTACCAGCAGCGGCAGCTAAAGGATACCTGTTTTGTTCATCCCAACATAATTGTTGAAGTACTCTTGTCGCCAAGTAAGGAGCGCACTTGGTTCCGTAGGTAACACCCCTCAGGGGGCTCATCTACCTGAGATGAGTACGGGCTTCACAACCCCGAGGTACCTCAGTGATCTTTGTTTTCCTCTTCTTCTCCCCCTCTTTTTGCCCTCAGGGGCTTACCTACTTCAGGTAAGTACGGGCTTCACGAACCCGAGGGACCTGAGTGATCTTTTCCTTTCCCATGGGGTTTACTGTCTTTGGTAAACACGGGTGACGCGCCCCCGGGATACCCTAGCGATCCTTCTCTTATTTTCGACCCTCCTTCTTGTCAAATTGGCATCTTTTTTTCCCTTTCTTCTTCTCAGGGGCTCATCTTCGGGTGAGTACGGGAGGCCACGTACCCGAGATACCCAAGTGGAAAAAAACCCGTAAAAGAAAGAAAGACAAAAAAAATCTCTGTTTGGTTAAATTTTTATTTGCAGGTATCTAACGAAATTCTTTTTATTTCTGTTTGGGGTTGATTTTGTGGTTATTTTACGTTCGTTACCTTATGTTCTTTACTTTCTGTATTTACTTTTATACTTATTCAGTTGGGAATTTAAAAATGAAAATTTTATTTCGTAACTTCAACGTTAGATCAAGGTTTTCTTTCTTGACCTGACCCGCATGTTTGCCGTGTGCGGCGACCCGTGCCGGGGGAAAGTGGAGTCTGGGGATCCTGTTGCGTTCCCTTTGGCCCATGCTTCTCCGTAGACGGGGGGGCAGGAGTGAGCCCGCTCCTGTCAATCGGCTGGTGATCGCTTCTGAGGGGTTCTTCTAGAACCCCAACGACGTTGCTTTAGGGTTAGTATTGCAGTTAGGGGTGCCTCGGGTGAACCGACGGATCCACACCCCGAAGCTGTAATACTATACTTCAGTGCCACCTCTGGGGTAAGTGCCGTGCCTGGCAATAGCCAGATGACCGGCGGGCTGCCTTCCCTTGTTGGACTCCTATGGTGGGTGGAGGCGCACTGGAGTGAACCTAAAAAAAACCCTATGGATCCAAAATCTTTGTGCCCCGATGGAGGCCTTATTCCATCAACCACATCTACCTCCATGGAGGTAGCAACAAATGTTCAAATAAATAATAATTTACGTTTTTTTGTTATTAAAAGAGAGAATGAAACCTTTACCACCATATCGCCCTTTTTGATTCAAAAAGGGATCCAAGGTATGGTAGGAACGGTGAAAGATGTAAAAAAACTGCGTTCTGGAGATCTTCTGATTGAGGTCAATACTGCCAAACAAGCAGAGCTTGTTTTGGCCATGAAGGCATTAGGACCATACCCTGTTTCCACCTCACCACATAACAACCTCAATTTCTCACGTGGCGTCGTTTCTTCTGCGGACTTGGCTAATGTGTCGGAAGAGGAGATCTTAGAAAATTTGCAAGACCAATTAGTTTGTGGTGTTCGGAGGATAACGATTAGGCGAGATGGTAAGGTGCTTAATACTAAGCACCTCATCTTGACCTTTTCGACTCCTACCCTGCCACAGACTATTCAGGCCGCATATCTGAGACTCCCCGTCCGACCATACATTCCGAACCCTCTAAGGTGCTTTAATTGTCAGCGTTTTGGACATTCTAAGATTGCATGCAGGGGACAATTGACGTGCGCTCGCTGCACAGCAACAGGACACGAAAGTGCTTCCTGTACCGCTGCAGAGAAGTGCGTCAATTGTCAGGGTAACCACCCTGCATATTCTCGCTCTTGCCCTAAATGGGCAGAGGAGAAGGAAATTGCAACTGTCAAGACGCTGCAAAATGTACCATACCCTGAGGCTCGACGTATAGTCGCTTCCCGTACCCCTGTACAGGGAAAAAGTTATTTTTTTTTTTTTATGATAAGTATAATTTCGATATCTACACAATTTCCAGAACCAATGCCTACGATACAAACTACCAGATCTCCATCGACATCTAACAAAAAAATTAATATATTAAAGAACCCTCCCTCTGCGAAGGCGCAGCAGACCAAGCCTTTGGCTAGGTCCAAGGCCTTGCAGAGACTAAAATTAAAAAATTCTGCGAAGAACAGCGTTCCTCGCAAAAAAAGTAGAGTCTTTGACTCTACTGAAGGTGATATGGTGGATCTCCACCCATCACCGGAAGATTATGATACCGTGGGGGTCCTAGAACCCGGACCCTCTACTTCAAGTGCGAACATTTAATGGCCTTTGTTTCCTGGAACTGCCGCGGTTTACGACCCAGACTAGAGGATCTCAAATCCATTATATCTACACACCAACCTGTCTGTGTTGCTCTTCAGGAAACATTTCTGAAGAGTGATATGACAATCCGAGTGCGTGGATATCATTGTGTACGACGGGATGTTGATGTGGCAGCATCTTCTTCGGGAGGTGTTTCCATCCTGGCATCCCAGTACTGTCCTCATAACGTCGTTACACTGACCACATCGTTGCAGGCTGTGGCTGTGCGAATTCATACTCGCACATTAATCACAGTCTGCTGCATTTATCTGCCACCTAACGATGTAGTGTCACAAATGGATTTAGACCAACTAGTCGATCAGTTACCAGCTCCCTTCCTTCTGCTTGGTGATTTTAATGGACACAGCCCTCAGTGGGGGTATGATGGTACAAATTCTCGCGGTCGGCAGATCGAGCGATCGATCTCTGATCACAGTCTCTGTCTGCTGAACACCGACGAGAAAACGTATTTCCATGCTCCCACTAGGACATTTCATTCCCTTGATCTAGCCATTTGTTCACCGACACTGCTACCGTCGCTGAATTTAGAGGTTCTAAATGATCTCTATAATAGTGATCATTTCCCTCTCCTGATCTCCCAGGTTCATGGTAGTGGGGTGCGTTTACGTCCCCCCACTTACCGCTTCAACCGGGCAGATTGGGATTTATTCACACGGTTAGCGGTTATTACCGGTACAATGGTTCAAGATCAGGATATTAATAGCTCTGTCCAAAATGTCACTACCTCTATCGTGGACGCTGCTGATGCAGCGATACCGAAGAGTGGAACATCACAGAGGAAGATGAGTAAACCATGGTGGAATAAGGAATGTCAATCCTCCTACCGGGAACAAAGGAAATTGTGGGGTATCTTCAGACGGTATCCCACAACTGAAAATCTCATAGCCTTTAAAAGGGCAAGGGCGATTGCTCGCAGAGTAAGGCGACATAGTCAGAGGGAATCATGGATCAGGTATGTCTCTTCCATCACATCGTCTACCACAAGTCAACAGTTATGGAGAAAGGTAAAAGCTGCAAACTCCCTGTATCGGGAATTTTCTATCCCGATACTGGAAACTGCAAATGCTGTGCATTCTTCACCTGTCGAAGTGGCTAATGTCATTGGCCACTCTTTTGCTAGTGTGTCAAGCTCCGATTCTTACAGCGCTACATTTTTAGCGACTAAGAATCGTTCTGAGCAGACACCTATCAACTTCAGGTGTCGGCAACCACTCCCTTACAACTGTGACTTTAACATGTGGGAATTGAGAAAGGCTCTGTCCTTGGCTCACAATACCAGTCCAGGCTCTGATGGTGTAACATACGATATGCTTCGCCACTTGAGCGAGGATTCACTTGTCAGTCTCCTTTACCTATTCAACCGAATATGGAGGGAGCATGTGTTTCCTAGCCAGTGGCAGGAAGCAATCGTTATTCCTATTCTGAAGCCTGGTAAGGATCCAAAGAACCCTCTCCACTATAGGCCTATCGCTCTGACGAGTTGCCTCTGTAAGACGCTAGAACGTATGGTCAATGCCCGTCTCGTATATCAATTGGAAAAGAATCAATGCATTCCTCCGTTTCAGAGTGGCTTCCGTAAAGGAAGATCCACAGTAGATAACATCCTTCTACTCGAAAGTCAGATTCGTTCTGCTTTCGTACGGAGGAATCATTTGGTTTCTATTTTCTTTGATATCGAAAAGGCATATGACCGTACGTGGCGCTATGGGATTCTGCGCACATTACACGGTTATGGTATGAGAGGCAATTTGCCTCTTTTTATACAAATGTTTTTATCCTTTAGATCCTTTAAAGTTCGTGTGGGTAATGTTTTATCATCTTCTTTTACTCAATTTGAAGGAGTTCCTCAGGGAAGTATTTTAAGTCCGACTCTTTTCATCTGTCACCTGTCACCAATTCTTTTAAAACTTCAGCCATCTGTTCACGGATCATTGTATGTCGACGATCTGCAGATTTCCTGCGAAGGATCGTCCATGCATCTAATAGAGCGGCGACTCCAGAATGCAGTTAATAACTTGGTTACTTGGTGTGACGCAAATGGGCATAGTATTTCTGCCAGCAAGAGTAGTTGCGTGCATTTTTGCAGGAAACGGGGTCTCCATCCCGATCCTGACATTCGCATCCGTAATACGTCTATTCCTGTCGTCCCTGACGTCCGCTTCCTCGGAGTAATTTTCGACCGCAAACTCACTTTCCTTCCGCACATTTTACATCTGCGGAAGAAGTGTGAGAAATCCCTCAACATCTTGAAGGTGTTGTCCAACACCTCTTGGGGTGCGGATCGAATTTCTCTACTCCGAGTGTATCAGTCGGTGATTCTGTCTCGGATCGACTACGGATGTATCGTTTACGGATCTGCTTGCAAAACTACCTTACGGACACTTGACCCAGTCCACCATAATGCTCTGAGAATCTGCTGTGGTGCGTTCCGAACGTCACCTGTGCAGAGTCTCTATGTCCTCTGTAACCAACTGCCTTTGGCTTCGCGGCGCCTGAAACTGTCGCTCTATTATCATTTCAAAATGTCATCTCTCCCATCTCACCCATTACAGACCATTAATACCAGCCCGTCTTTAAGGAGTCTGTACAGTGCTCGTCCTTCCTTCATCCGGCCTTTTTCTGAGAGGGTGAAGGTATTCATTGAGGAACTCGGCCTACATGACTTGGGTATTCAACAAAGAAATTTTATTAAATTTCCACCTTGGAATGTGCCAAGTTTTCTATACCATAACCCTTTTGCTTTATTCAGCAAATCCAACACATGTCCCATTGTTCTCCAGAGAATCTTTGCCTTCCATCGCTGTCAGTATGAGGATTATATTCCTATATACACGGATGGATCGAAAGGAACTGGATACGTCGGCTGTGGTGTCGTTTCAAATGACATCAGGCACAGTTACCGGCTCGACTCTTCCTGCAGTGTATACACTGCCGAAGCAGTCGCCATCTACTGTGCCCTGAAATTAGCTGAGACATCCAGTTCTCGAAAGTTCGTTGTATATACTGACAGCAGGAGCGTCCTGGAAACATTGGTTAATCTAAACGATCGCTGTCACCCTATTGTGATGGAGATTGCAGACATGATTTGTTGTCTTTATAACAAGGGTTATATTATTAAATTTTGTTGGGTACCTAGTCATGTAGGTATTTTAGGAAATGAACAAGCGGACTCGGCTGCACGTTCGGCAACGAATCCTCTGCAGCTCGCAGTCCCATTTGAGGACATTCGACGTCATATTTTAATGCTCATTCATCAGACATGGCAGGAATCGTGGAATTTACAGATAAATAACAAATTACACTCGGTGAAGCCGATCATCGAAGAATGGCCTGTATTTCCAGTGCGAAGAGCCGATGTCAGATTGACTCGCCTTCGCATTGGACATACTCGTTTTACTCACAAACATCTTTTGTTTGGGGAAGATGCTCCCGAGTGTCCTTCCTGTCATGTCCCTTACTCTATTCATCACATTTTAATTATATGTCCGGTTTTTAATGATCATCGCCGTATTTATTTTCAGTCATCTGTTTTAAACCTATCTGACTTGGTGGGGAAAACCCCCCACCATAACTTATTTGCTTTTTTAAGACATATTGGCCTTTTACACCATATTTGATTTTTAACCTTTTATCTTTTATGTGTCTTTGTGTTGGTCTCTTGTTTTTAATGACATTAATTTCTAATCGATTTTAACAAATGTTTGGCGCAGCATAGCCTACTTTGGCTCTTGCGCCATAAAACCTCACTCTCACTCACTCACTCACTCACTCACTCCCCCTCTTTTTTTTCCTGTCATGTGTTTTGCTTTGGGGGGTTTTCCGCTTGATATTTTATATCAGGGGGAAAACAGTTTAAACTAACTTAGTTTTTTTTTTCTTATTAATGTTTGTGTTAACTGTTGTGATGAAAAAAAAATTAAAAATAAAAAAAAAATGAATAAAAATATTTAAAAATAAAAAAAAAATATTTGTGGTGTCTCTACTAAAACACTAAAAGGCCGACGGCGTATCAATGCCGATTTCCTGCATGCCTAGCTCACGCAATACGGGGCCACAGTACCCCTCATGCGGAGGTACCTAGTGGGAGACCGCATGGGCGTGATTGGAAAAGGCCCTGGTTAGAGAAGGGTGTGCGAGGAGAGGAGTTGCGTGCGCCGTCGGTGACAGTTTCGGAACGTCATCCTCAAAATGTTCCCAGAGGGGAGAGCCTTGGTTGCGTGTGGCTGGATGGTGTGACCTCCCTCCCATTGCGAGAAATCCTCCTTGGCTTCGGCCTTGGACCTGTGCCTCTGCCTGGGCACGTAATGGGGCAGGTCACATTGTCCGGCTGAAACGAATCTCTCCGGAGGTTACTCGTTTCCACGTTAGGAAAGGGTGGGGAGATGGGTCTGGCGGGGACCCATCGAACTAGAAGTCTGTCCGTGTTTTTCTGTTTTTTTCTCAGGCAATATGGCGACAACTATAATGAATTCCGATTTGGCTCCCAAAGCTATTAAAAAAAATGTTAAAACAAAAAGTGAATCATGGGCTGACCGAGTTGAGCGGCATTCCGAAAATGAAAATGTAGAGATAATAGACAAATGTACTGAAATTGCTAATTTTAGATTCTTCTTGATAAAAAGAGAGACTGAAACTTTCTCTACCATATCTCCCTTTTTAATTCAAAAGGGTATTCAAGGTATGGTAGGGACTGTTAAGGATATTAAGAAACTACGTTCTGGGGACCTATTAATCGAGGTATGTAACTCAAAACAAGCACAGCTTGTAATGAGTATGAAGACCTTCGGACCATATCCTGTAGTGACTTCACCACATAGAAACCTGAATTACTCTCGTGGCGTGGTATCCTCAAGGGATTTGGAAAACGTGTCGGAGGAAGAGATTTTGGAGAATTTGCAGGACCAGCTGGTTTGTGGTGTCCGGAGGATTACGATTAGGAGAGATGGTAAGGTGCTAAACACCCAGCACCTCATCTTGAACTTTTCGACTCCTACCCTGCCACAAACAGTTCAGGCCGCATATCTCCGACTCTCCGTCCGACCATATATTCCAAACCCACTGAGATGTTTCAATTGCCAACGATATGGCCATTCCAAGAACGCGTGTAGGGGACAGTTGACGTGCGCTCGCTGTACAGCAACAGGACACGAAAGTGCTTCCTGTAACGCTGCAGAAAAGCGCGTCAACTGTCAGGGCAACCACCCTGCATACTCTCGTTCTTGCCCTAAATGGGCGGAGGAAAAGGAGATTTCTACGGTGAAGACGTTGCAGAATTTGTCTTATCCCCAGGCTCGCCGTGTAGTTTCTTCCCGTACTCCTGTACAGGGAAAAAGCTACGCTACAGCAACCCAGAATGTTAAAGTTTCAAAGTCCATTCAATATCCTGAACCTCTTCCTATCATTAAGAAACCGCAACCTACAAAACAGACACCACAATCTAAAACTAATGATCTGCAAACCGAGAAAAAAATAAATATTTTAAAACCCCCTTCCTCTGCAAAGGCTCAACAGACTAGGCCATTAGCCAGGTCTAAAGCTTTGCAGAGACAAAAACTAAAATTTAGTGCGA
>BMAW01022906.1:0-16116 GCA_019974015.1 Nephila pilipes
GTAAATAAATATAAAGATTTTAGAACTACACCTTTATTACAAGATTGGAGTACGTATGTTTGGAGTTTTGTGTGTGTTTTATAAGTCTTGTTAGGGGTGATTTGCTTGCAAAAATATTATTCTTTTTTTTCCTTCGTGTTTTAAATAATATATATGTTTAAAATTGTTTTTGTTTTTAAGTTTTGGGTTTTTATTTATTTTACTTAGTTGATTTTCAATGTCTTTGAGTGTGCTTTTAGACTCTTTTCAATTGTATTTTTGGTTTCATAATAATTTTTTTTAACAATATAGTTTGTTGATGGGGGTAGTTTCTCCAATAATGTTAGAGTAACCAAACCAAACAGTGTAAAGCCTGTTACAACTTTAAATGCATTACTTTTTTTTTTTTTTTTTTTTTTTTTTTTTTAAATTCCTAAATCTTTTTATATATTTTTCTGGTTTTTGTCTATTTATTTTTCATTTAATTAACTTTCTATTGAATTGATAATTCTTCTTTTATATTTAAATTTGAATAATGTATTATTCGGTTTGGCTTATTTTTTAATAGCTCAATTATGATTTTTACATTTATTATAACGTTAACTTTTGAAATAACTTCTAAGTGAATTTGTGATTTTTAAAAATTTATGTTTTTCAATTAAATACAAATTTATATATATATGAAGAGCCCACGTTTTAAACTTTTTAACTTAATTTAGATTTAACACTCAATCAATTTTTTTGAGAATCTTACTACAACTTTAATTTTCTTCTAGGATATTCTGATCATAAATAACGTGATATCGGTATAAAAACTGCATTTTTTATATTGTCATATAAGGTAGGATTTCACTCGTGTAGCCATCTTTTGCACTTTAATTCTGAATGGTATGAATATGATAATTAAAATGCGTAAAGCTACTCACATTCATCCGATTTTCTTCGAAGATTTGACGATTCTGCGTTGATAGGAACTAGAATAAAGCATAGATATTTTTTTAATGTCCTAGGTGATTATAGGTTGGGTAGAATATTCTGATATCCGTCGAACGGCATTATTGTTTTTTTTTTATTTTTATTACATTTAAAGTCAATCCGGGCCTATCAAGTGGTGCCTATCAACATTTCTGTATCCTTTGGACCTGGGGTGCTAAGTACTAGGTAGCGTCCAGCCCGACGATGGATAGCTAGTTAACTTCCCAGATGAACTTGATACTCATTTATCAACTCGGGGGGAGGGGGGAAGAAGGGCTGAGTTGACCCATCACTAGATACCCAAGCCGAGAATGGAACTACAGTACTCCCTCTATAATTCGGCACTTAACCTTTTCTTCCCTGCCATTATTACGTCATTTTTAAACAAGCTGATAAGTCATAGAAAATTATTTTATTCCTTCCTCTCCGATAGAATAATGTAGGTTTACGATTCAAAGCTACGTTTTATGAAATTTTAGCTATTCTATGTGTTTGCGTATACTGTATTTAATTTTATGCAATATATAGCTTTCGTTGTTTAAATGCATTATTACGAGTGATTTTCCAATAATCTGGCGGTGTTTTGGTCCGATACCTGCCAAATTACCGAGAGAGTGCTGTATTATTATTGGGATTTCTATGCGTAAAATTCAACCCAGACTACTTTCTTATGTGGATATCTATGATAATATCGAGCTCTTATTCTCTTTATGTGAAAGGCGTATATTTTATACTTCAGTGGAGCCCTTAAAGGAGAAGGAGGTAACGTAATTTGCTGTGCTTGTTATAAAGATAAAGCTCTAAAATCGTTACATTTATATGCTATAAACGTTATATCGCCTTATATATTTGCTATCAATGTTATCTGGCTATATATATTTGCCTTATATATATCACCGCATATATATAAGGCAGACATAAATTTGCCAGGAGAGGATTTGTATTAGAGGGAGACTATATACGATTACTCGTAAGCCCGTGATACCTTTACATGGTTTCAAGGTCAAAAAAGTTTTTTTTTTAAAAGTTGAACAAAATAAACTAATTTATTATAAGTCAAGCGGAAAACGAAAGGAAGCTGTCAGCATTTCTCGAATCAAAATTTCGCAACATATGAAACTCGTCTGATATATTCTTAAAAATTGTAAATAAAAATTTAATTTAATTCGTGGTGTGAAGTTTCTGGAATACTCTTAAGTCATTTTGATCAACCTTAGTATTGAATGCCTTGTAGAATATCTGGATATTGTTTGAGGGTTTTTTTAATGCACGTGCTGATCAAAAAACTGAAAAACGTATTACTATATAAAAGATTTAATTTACCTTTTACAACTGAGAGGGAGTTTCGATATTATAATTATTCACCGTGTTTTTAATGTCTGCAGAGGAAAAGAGTCTTAAAAATTGTAATTTACGAGTAAAATGATTTTTTTTTATTATTATTATTCCTTGTTTTCTAGTAATTATTATTTAGCGGACGATTATTATTGCGTTTCTCTACGAAATTCTTTTCATAGGTCTCGTGACAGATAAACGCTTGTTGAAAATTAAATTTTTCGTCACTTTTCGCGAATTGGGTCAAGTATTTGCTTAATTAATGATAGATTGCTAATGAAGTTTAATCACGTGTTGTTTTCTGTTTCATCGTCGCTTTCCTAGCGATTGCTTTCTTTCATATCCAAAGAATTTGGTCTTGCTTGTCTTCCAATAATAGCAGAGAGAATTAAAGTATGAGTTTTAACATGTACTGAATTTTAATTGGAATTACTTTCTACTAAAATGAAACGAAAACAAAAAGGAGTTTTTGATCCATTTGAGAAATTTTATATTAATTTTATGGGTCCTTGCTTTCGTATCACATTAAAAATAATTTTAGTAGATTTTTTTGTAAAATAATGTATGGTTCTCTAAAATATCTGTAATATCGTTTTTGGTATAAAAAATACAAATTAAGTTTTTTTCATGTGTATTATACTTTTCGCATCCCTAAATTAAATTTTGCAATGGCTTATGACGGATGTAATGTGTAAATTTTCGAAAAGATTCGATTTTTTAAGAAATAATATTTCTCGCGCGATCTTACACTTGCTATCATCAATCTTGTTCAATATCCTTTTCTAATTTTTGCATCTACAATTGTATACACTTTTTTTTTTTTTATCAGACATGCGCTATCAGCAGCATTAATCAAATCATCTCTGCGCATTGGATGGTAGTTGTTCATCTACCTGCCTCCCACATAAATTTGCTCTTTGCTTTTCATTTTGATATTCAGATTAATGTTTACAGAAAATGCAACTGTACGAAGATAAACATTTTTTCTTCTGGTAGATCTTCAAAAAGATTTGTATTTCGCACATGTAGTAGATATAAAATAACTTTTTATTGTTTAAAAAAAATGTATATTTCTATTATTTAGTTGTTTCAATCAATTTTTTTAAAAAAAATATTATTTAATTCACTGTTCCCTCTTATAAAACCACAGGTAAGCAACAATAAAAAAAAAAGCAATTTCAATTAGAAATTACTTTTTCTGCAAATCCATTTCTACATGATAAGGAAAAGATGATGGAAAATAAATAAATCGTATTAAGCAATCGACGAGACTAAAAAAATCAAAACTCGTGACTGTATCTTCTCCCTTTTTATAAACCCTTCGTTCTGCTACACCTACACAAATTCCCGTCTAGAAACATAAATTTAGCACCTGCTCAGAGTGGGCTTATCGAGCAGTCATATGTGGAGAAGCCAAAAGGTTAGAATAAATTATGTGTCGACCTGTTTATCGATGGGAGTTTATATAATCGAGGGAATTTAGAATACTTTAACATGTGATAGAACATGTGTCTGTGTTTAGATTAAATTGACTTTAATTTTATCCGTTTTATTATATGTTTGCACTTACGCATTTGTAGTTAGTAATTGTTATTATAAATATTGTGTTCTGTTACTAGAGCATGCGTATCAATAGTTTGAAATAAGTTTTTAGAAAATCCAGTTAAACATATCAAAAGTACAGTTAAATGACTGATAAATTTTTTTTTTAGGAATTTGAAAGTAATGAATGCACTGAATTCACTTAATGTTTAGATTGTTTATTAGAGCGCATTCATTCTCTTTTTGAAGCCAATAGTGAGAAATATTTGAATACTTGTGGTAATCCAGTAGTCATGGTCACCAGCTTGTGACAGGTTCTGTTCTAGTCCTGGTTCAACTAAAAATCTCATGTGGATTGATGGGCAACAGGAAAATGAAAGGAGCTGGTCCTCAAAATCCACCAGTGATGTGGAAGCAGCAACTAAGATGTCTCAGTCAGTTGACTGAGGCTCAAAATTTAAATATTCATCCGTTACCCCTTAAAGAGTTATTTACATTTTTTAAAGTATTTGAATAAAAGGAATTGTTAATTTTTTTTATTATGAAATTAGCCATATTGTTATGATATAAAGATAAACTACGGATTGTTCTTCATTTATAACCAGGATATATTTGCAAAGTCTAGTATCATATGCACAATGTTTGCGTTTGTATAAAATAAACTCGAGTAATAAAGAACGATTTAGTAAAAATTACTTTTATTGTGTAGAGGCACAATGAAAATTCTAAATGGAAATATCATTAATTTCAAATGTAGCGTATCGCTTTGAAAATGTATTTACATGGCACCACAACCGTCCAGTCTGCTTCACTCTCATATTTTCGAATTGAAGTGAAGCAAATACAAGGGGGGGGGGAATGAAAAAACAACCGGGAGAAGAGTCGACTACCGGGTTGTTTGACGAGAAATAAGATGTCCATAGGAGGCAATTAATTAATGGCTAAAAGGTAATTAACTCTGAATCATCATTAGAGAAATGATTCTGTACAGTCTTTTTTGTACACTGTAATGGATGTTTATGTGTATCATAAATAAATACATAATCAAGATGATGTCAAAGTGTCTTTGGCGATCCAGAGATCATTTAGAGTTGCTTTAAAAATCTTTATCATGTGATATTACAGCCATTTATCATCATCCATACGTTTGATTAACGTATTCACTTTGTCGTGTGACTCCTCCAATCAGTGTTTTTCTACTGGCGGTATTAAAAGAGACGTTTTTGTCACCAAGGTGAGTCTTTTCTCTGTACCATTCTCAGACAACCTTGTGGAAAGCACGAAAGATCAATATAAAACATTTATCGCTACTGGAGGTGACTGAATCCTTAGTAAGGGTCACGCATTTTTTTTTTAAACATGAAATCCACGTGCCCGAAAACGTGAAGAAATTGGAGAATTTTATGAGTAAAACTTTTTTCCTTTAATTCTAGTTTTTCACCTTGGCAGTAGTTATTTTTTTTTTTAACTATTAGAAAGGTTTTTAATATGAGATGATTCTTCAATATGAACACGGAAAAATATGTTAATCGACGTGAACAGGAAAATCAGATATAAAAATTTTATCGGACTACGTTTATAGACAAATCAAGTATGTATTTAAATGCTGATGATTCCACTTTCAATTTTCAAAAAACTTCTTTTCAAACGTTTATTTTCTCGTGAACAGTTAAGTTGTCACGTTGTTACACCCGCGTAATATTTCTATCTTCTTCCATTCCTTATCTTGATAAGTCAATCACAAAAAATACACTAACAGAAAGGAGATCATAGCAATAGTAACCAATGAGTCCAATTATAATGACAAGCAATTATTTTTATTCACTCTCTTGGATATCCGAATAGAGTTACCTTTTTTAGGTAGGTACAAGCATCATAACCCAGAGGCGCCCAAGGAATTTTTTTCTTTCCCATGGGGTTTATTGTCTTTGGTAAATGCAGGTGACACGACCCAGGGATATCCTAGCAATCTTTCTCTATTTTCGATTCTCCTTGTCAACCGATTTTTGCATTTTTTCAAACGTCTGGATCACAGTTGCACCTTGTGTGGTGCAACTTGGCCACATTTGGTTCTTGCGCCATTAAACTCCACCATCCCTAAGTTTTAAAGTTCAATGATTAATATTATTTTCTCTGGGTTTTAACTGCCGAAACGCGTATGTACTGACGTTCATAAAAGCTAATTTTATTGATATAATCGAACCGATCGAGTTCGATTTCTGAAGCAATATTTATTAAGAGTGCTCGAGCGCTGAACCCTTTCCTTCACTCTCCTGGGATTCTTCTGATCGCTGCTTAGATTACGAACGGCTTTTTCGGACATCTGATTTTGTTTCACTCTCATTAATTCTACCGCTAACTTTCTAACTCCCGTATTATTCATTTCTTCACTGTTTATAGATGCAACTTAACTCTGTAACATTAATCTACTTATTATCAGAATTTTCGCTGATTGAGCGAGGTTTCATTTTAAGGGTCTTGGCAATTATGCGTGAATTCGTAGAAACGTGATTTTTCCAACCAATATAACTTAGCAATGAAAGAAAGTAGAGAGAAACTTGACACTTTTAACATATAATATTCATACATTCATTCTCATATTTGTACGTAATTGTAAAGAAATATTGAAAAGTTATAAATAAAATATAAATTAGGCACTTTATCACAAGTACGATTTCGAAAAACATCATTGATCAAAATGTACAAAAAATAATGTTATTTAGTAGAAAAATGTTCAGTTTTGAAATTGTACATACTTTTTAAAAAAAATTTGGAGAAAATTTTTAAATCTATTTTAATTCAGAAAATTTAGAAATGTTAAGAAAAAAAATCAACTAAAAGTTCAAATTATTCTTTTTTTTTTCTCCTGTTATTTACTTGACTAAAATTTGTTTGGTTAAAGAATGTCGTAAAGAAATTTATTTTAAACTTGTGTATAAAATTTCAAACTAATATGATATACAGTTCCTGAGAAATCCTGCACGCAAGCTAAAAAATTTTTTTTTTATTTTTATTTTTTTTTTTTTTAATAAAAAAAAATAAAAAAAAAAAAAGAAAGAAAGTTTAGAAGTTCGAGGGTCCTGAGACCCATTAAACAATAAATAAATAAATAAAAGAATATTCACCGTGAGTAGTTGTTGGGAAAATCGCGATAGAATATACCACAAAATGTTAATGCATCGTCTGTAGTGAATCTGCCAGTGAATCGTTGTGTTCTTAAAATATCTCCTGTCTAATTGTATGCGAATGCTTTCAACATTTCTTGTATGTAATTCTATATGTGCTGTTGAAAATTTCAGTGCTATTTCTTTTTTCGCTAGCTAGTATAAAGTGTATATATATATACATATATATATATATATATATATATATATATTTATATAAATTTTTTTTTTTTTTGTTAGTTAGTTAAATTTTATGCAGTTATTATTTGTCAAGTTTCTAGCTGCTTATTTTTCATCCTTTGAACAGTTTGCTTAGTATAACTTATATCCATCTTATTTTTGAACCTAACTTAGATGGTAGTATATTATCTGGACCTTAGCATCTTATCCTGAGTATCCACACCACGCTTTTTTTAGAGATTTTGATTAACATATTTTATGTGTGTTAGCACCTTTTATTCCACGCTACACTTTATAAATATAATATTATTAGTTTGTTATTTATTTTTTGTAATTTGTGAATGAAAAAATCTTTTTTATTTTCTTTTTATCATGGAGATGTGTGGTTTTGTAGCTTTCAAAATTCAGATTCATAAAAAATAATTCAGCAATGCGCAAATAATTAAATTTATTAATAGATTATGGGTTTTCTACAAAAAGAGGATTGCTAAATTAATTTCTAAATTTAATTTTTTAAAAAAAAATTAAACAATTTTTTTGTATATCAAATTACTGTAACTTGCTTCTCTAAAATTGAGAATATAACTTTTATATTTTTAAAATTCATTACTATATTATCTCGAATATTCTCATCGGTATTAAAATATTACGTTTGTTTCGGCGAGTTCCGCTGTAAAATCTAAGCTACAGAAATTCGTTGTTTGGTTTTTATTTGAGCATAATATTTGGTTTTGCATAATTTTTATTTTTATTTTAATTTTTAGGATAATTTTCGATGTGTCTTCTTCCGAAATCTGGTTGTGATAAATCTGAGGTTGATTTTGTTCTTTAACATAAAAAAAAGGAACATCAAAGTCAAAAAGGGTTCTTTTAGAACAATTTATAAGTGTATATGTATTACCCATCCTTATCCGTCATTCTGTCTCAGATGCTATTATATTTTTTTTCTTCTGTTATGTGTCTGGTGACAGTCGATCCGAATCTCCTGCGCGAGAAAAATCGAAACTATTTCGACCGTTCAATGGATAGTATCTCATATTAATGCACCTGATTCATACCTCCCTCAACTGACCTTGTCTGAGGTGTCTCTCTGTAACACGTAAGCTGCTTCGTAGCTTTTCAACTCTATTAATTTAAAATCAAACGAGCCAAATTTTATTATTTTTACTTTTATAATGGCTGTTTTCTGTTCCATATTTAAGTGAAATTCATTTATTAGCATCTGAATAATTCTCTAATCAGCAAAAACTTTTCTTTTTTTTTTTCTATTAGTCTTATTTTTTTAAAAAAAGTCCATGATTTGTAATTAAATTCTTAAATTGTAATCCATAAATTAATCTCTGTTCAGATTAAAGCAATCTAAAATCGAATATGTTAAATTGAAATTCCAAAATTTAGCCTCATTCTCGGTTTTAATCACTCTAAGAATTGATCTAATTTCCAACATACCGGTATGCGTGTATGTCCCTTACTGTATTCAATGGTAAATTGACTTACATTGGTTAACTACTTGAACTACGGTATGCAAAATTAATTGACCATTTATTTAATTCTGTAATAGGATCCAAGTTGCAATATCTCTGTGCTAAGAGATAGTGAATATGGATTTTGCTTGACTATTGGATTGTGTATAAATATCGTATTGTTTACATTAAGTAGAAGATTTTTTTTTTTTTTTTTCTTTTTCTTTTGAAAAGTTGTTTGTGTTGTAGAGGCATGCTCAGTTACTGAAAATATTGTACAGTTCTAAATAGACTGAATAGGTTGAAATTATCTTAATTACTAATTAAAAATCTATCCAAAAGTAATTAACTCTCATGTAAAAATTCAATTTCTGTTCGCGTGTCATATGCCTAGAATACGTACTCAGGGGTGAAGAATTCGTAACTTAAATTGAGAATGTATTTTCTACTTAGCTTTGTTATAAGAATAAGAAGACTATTTTTTTTTCACACAGTGATTAAACCATGTAAAGATAGTAAATTTATCATTTTTAATGAAATCGCATTTGTGATTGTATCACATTTTTCATCGCAAATAATTCTAAATATTCTCTAAAGCTGTACAAGAAATCGTATATTGATCGATTTATATCAATCCTTTAGATGGTTTAACATTATTGAGATTTTATTGTATGTGGAATTTTTAATATTTTAAATGTTTAAACTTGTACAGTGTGAACATTAAAAATGTTTTTCCCCCATTTTAATATTCCTATAGAAATGATAGAATTTTATTATAATTTTTCAAGAACTTTATTTTATAATTATGATTCTTTGCAAGCGATTATTATTATTTCCTCTCATTCCGACAATTCATCTTGAGTGCTATGTCAAATTAATGTGAGTTCAAAACGATTTTCTCTCGTATTCATTTCCCCCCTTTATTAGATTGAATGAAGTATTTGATTGATTGTTATTGGATAAAATTGTACCCTAACATTTTAATTACCTTCCTATCATAATGTTTTTTATGTTAGAATGGATTTCTTTTAACTGCGATTACATTTCTGGGACGTTAACTCGAGTAAGAGTTGGCTCATTAAGTGAAAAATATTTTTTGGATTTTCACATATTTTAATTGTCCTTTTAATTTTATAGTTTTTCACTAACAACTCACAACATGAGTTTCCCCCTAAATGTTCACTCTATCATAATTATCTATGAACACAACTCTTTAAAAAAATTAAGACTTTTACCAAATTCGTTTATTTTACTTTCATCGACTTACTCACTATATTTGTTAAATATAATAATTTGTGTTGTTGTGACTCATTCCTCATGGTCTAGTTGAAGGCTAGACAAACTCCACGAGACCATAAATTTTCAAGAAATAATATGCGAGTCGGTGGAGGTGATGTAATTATATAATCTCTTTTAATTAATGGAAAAAATTACATTAGGTATAGGTAGGAAAGTCTTTCTGTCAAAAATAGACTCCTATTGTTCCCCCTGGCAAGTTTACAAATGGTGGTTTGTGCGTCACTATCTCCATTAATGGTAAAGGAACCACCAGGAATTAGTCTGTTATACCATGAGTGAGTGGAATTTGTCTTCCATTATTGATGGTTTGAAATTTTTATTTTTGAATAGGTTTCTAGGAAAGTGAAAGAGGTATTTAGATCTGATAAATAAATTAGAATATACTTCCAAGGCTGGAATATCAATAATTTTATTACCATAGAGTTTTATATGAGACTAAACCCACCGAAAGCAGATTTCATGTTGCTGTGAAAGATATTTGAGGTTTTCATGAACAGAAACATCAGTTCTGTCGCCGACCTCAGTCCAATTTCTCACGTGTTGTATGGAGTGTACTGCGGCTATCTAACAAGATCTAGATATCGACGAATGAGGTTTCGGATTTAAAAACATTAAATGCCACATCAAAAACAATAAGCTCTGGTCCGAAATCTGAGAAAAAAATATGGATTCGAAATCTTGAGTTTATTGGCGAAAATAGGAACCTTAATGAAGACACCATTACTACAAGTATTTCTGTCATCAGTATCAATTTGAATGACAGAATTTGGAATTAAGTTAACGATTTCAAAAGCAAGATGACATAGAGATAATGCCGTCCAAACATGATTTTTGTTAGTTTCGGTCTCGAGTTCAATTTGGAAATGAATTCTTGGCAGATATTCTTGAGGGTTTGTGATTGACTTCAATAAATACCTCTAATCATTTTGGTCTAATAAGACCATCAAATGAATACGAGACTATGGACTATTTCTTTTCTGTCTTTGATTATAAGATCAATTTCTAAGAAATGCGTATGTTCGATTATGGTCACTAGAACCGTAAAGCTTGTTAAAATA
The DNA here is from genome assembly GCA_019974015.1 of Nephila pilipes. Lineage (NCBI taxonomy): Eukaryota > Metazoa > Arthropoda > Arachnida > Araneae > Nephilidae > Nephila > Nephila pilipes. The sequence continues at coordinate 10,996 of BMAW01022906.1, forward strand.
TTTAGAAAGTCCCATTTCTCTCAAATTTAAGGATTGCAGATCGTGAATTATTTATTGAATGGATTTTCTGAATTTAAAATTTAAAGAATACGGGTTAAGTTTCTCGGATGGCAACTGATTATTATTCTGCTACATCCTTTTATAAAAAAAAAAATTGCAGCTCTTTAAAAAATATGTATTCTCCACCTTTTATTTAACTTGAATTATATTATTGCTTTGTAATTTTAATTATCATGAACTCTCATTATAATTTTTTTCCTGATATTATTTTCAAGTGTTAATTTGTTATGAGTTGTGTAAATTTTGGATGTAACAATTCATTATAATTTGAAACTATTGTTTTAAAACAAGATTTCGATTTATGATTGTATCTTAATTTTTTTTAAAGTAACATTCTTGTAATTGCTAACAGCTATAAGTTTTCCTACCGTAGGTCAATTACTTTTTCCAATATTCCTTATTTTCTGATTTCTTAGTTACACGGAAAAAACTATATAAATTTCTTATGTTAGAATTTTTTTCTATTTAAGCTATAAAGTTATAATTTCTGTAAGTGTGAAATTATTCATTATGCTTTTTTTAAACGCATGTGTGCGCGTCTCCCTTGTAATAGATATTATGTTGGGAAATTCAAATTCTAGAAATTTTTCATTAAGTATTAATCTTATGAGTTTATGTCACAATTTAAGAAATTCGATGTTTTGAATACATGTTAACTTTTTAAAAGTCGTGGTATCACACAAGATATTAAATTTAAAGAGTAATAATTATAATTTATTTACAAATAGTAGGCGAGCAATCAGAATGTCAGAAAAAGAATTTTTTTTAAAAAAAATTTTAACCACCCAAGGGGCTATTGTTTAGTCAACGAAAAATGTTCAACCGAGCAGTTTTCAAAATTTTATCATAGAAGATTTTGCGTATATCTTTGCTGCTTTCACCAATAATGAGATTAATTAAAAAAAAAAAAAAAAAAAAAAAAAAATTTTTTAATTTTAAAATTTTTTTTATTATTAAATTAAACAAAAATTTTTTTAATTAAAAAAAAAAAAAAAAAAAAAGTCAACTTTTTTAATTGTAAAAGTTTTTGTCATATTAAATTAATCCTAAATTTTTTGCATTGAAATAAAGCATATAATAATTATTATTGCTTTTTTACTTTGGCAATAATTACATTTGGCTTAAATTAAATTCGATATATTATCGTTTGCTTTAATTCTAACATTAAATTTAGTAATTTGATTTTTATAGCCTAATCGTTTGTTTTATTCTTTTTGTTATAAAAAATTGTAATTGTTTTTGTTTGGTAGAAGTTTGCATGTTTGTAATGTAATGAAACGATAACGTTGGAATAAAGAATGCAATAATATACGTGAAAATAGACATTTTACTGTTGAATTTTTAGATAATAATTCAAGACAGAGTTATTTCACGGGTAATGGTATAATCAGATTATATAAAACTTCTTAGAATCCAACAATTAGTTATATTATTGTGATTATATATATATCTGTGTATGTGCGTGAAACTTTGCGTAGGGCTATTTTATTTTTATTTTTTTTTTATCTACGCAGCTGTGTCTTGATTGATCTTGAAATGTTAACTAAAGAAAATATACAATTAGAAAAAATTCTTTAGTCTTTTTAATGCTTTTGATATATTTTTATGCGTTAGGTCGTTGGCCTGCCATTTTCAATTTCTTTCTTAAATCTAGCCTATTATATTTATTGGAATGGAATAAAATATATTAGAAATAGAAAAAAAAAAAAGTTGCTATATGTTTAATTTCTTCTTCCATTTTAAAAAAAAATATCTGAAAATACATTCAAAATGGAAAGAAATTTGCAATTTATTAAAAATCATTTCAAACTCTTTTGTACGCATTTTATTGTTTTCTAGTAAACACAAGTTTTAATTCGAATTGAGAATTATAATAATTGATAATGAAAATCCATGGAATTCATATTTTATTATTCTATTCCTAAATAGCATACATGCAAGAGCTTAAATTACTTATCTATTTATTCATTTTTTTTAAAAAAAAAAATCTTGTAATACGTAATAAGGAGGGGAAAAAATGTTTCAGGAATTTAATTTGTATGTTAGATGGGTGAATCGTCCTAAGTGAAAAGTGAAAGGTCAATAAAAGAATGAGCTATCACGCATTTCGAAGTTAATGAAATGATTTTGAATGCATCTTATATTTTGTTGCTTGACAGCGTAGCTCTGCACTTTAATTATATCAGGGAAAATTGCTCTTAATTATCCCAAAATACTAGACGTACTTACATCTTTTTCAATGAAACACTCTGCATATTTATTTGTTTCTCCCCTTATTAACAGATCTCAAACTGTAATTTATGATGTCTGAAGTGGATGCAGTATTATTTTAAAAGAACGTAAGTGACATGCAATTCGACAACTGCACTGAAATCTTCATTCCAATCATACAGAAAAACTAAATAAGTTTTTTTTTTTTTTCAATCTAATTTTCTGCTGTTTTTTTTAACATGTTTCTTCATGAATGTAAGATGCACGAAATAATACACACGATAAAAAAAAATATTTGTTTCTAAAAATAATCGGTTTATTTTTAATAATTCTTTTACTTCACTTTTTATGTTCTATTGTTTAACTTTTCTCTATCCACAATGCTGAATTAAAACGCTTTAAATAGTCTAGGTGGACTTACGGTTCACTAAAATTAATTGGGTTGAAGTTAGAGAGAGAGTAGTTTCAAAGTAAAAATGTTGTCTAATAATGTTTTCGTGTGTAACAGATAGAAATATTTGTTTTTCTGTTGCTCTGGATATATCGTGCTTTTACTTTATTTAAACTTTCTTTTCGTGAAAAGTTATTCTTTCCTCTAAATGTAGTTCTGAAAAATGGGTTCAATTTATAATGTTTGTTTTCTGTTGTTGAGAAAACGTGATTTTAATTTTCTGGAATAAATTGTCCGGTAAGCTGGCTATACTGGTTTTTTGAAGTCAATGCCTCCCTCACAGAGGAAGCGGCAGTTTAACTTCTCAACAAGAAATAACATGGAAAACACAAAGAGTACGTTTTGGTTAACATACAATAAAATTAGACTGTTAATTTTCTTCAGATGTATTTGCATGCTATCGACGAACTTAGCGTGTGATTCTATTGTTTGTAGCGAGGAATAATTTTCTTTAAAACGTAGATATGTTTGAGTGTTTAAGAATTGGCACTATCTTTAATGGTGTGTAGTGAAGAGTGACTGAAGTACGAAGTAGATTATAGTGATTTGTGTATTTTTAAGATTAGTGCCTGAGTTAAGAGATTTTACTCTCAATTTCTTGCATCAAGTGGGTTGTATAGCAGCGAATTGGGTGCGAATGTTGATTTGAGATACGAAATATTCATCTTTTCATTTTCGTATAATAAAATTAATTCTTATAATGGGTTAAAATTTTGCATGTATATTTCCCTGTTAAAAAAACATTAAAAATTGTATATTGATTCTGTGTTATTTTAGTAACTTGAATTGATTTAGGTGGGGGGAATGAAAATATTATTTTATATGAGCATAGGTTTTGTTCTCTGTAGCGAGTTTCTTAAATTGTTACACATATTCCCTTAGAAATTCACAAAGGATTTGATAAGAAAAGGAAACTGACCTTGGGTGTTAAGACATTGTCTTCATTAAAAAATGGATTTTATAGAGGTAAGATTAAACTCTGTTCTTCAAAACAGGGACATTCTTGGCAAGTTTTTGTTATTGAGAATGAATAATAGCTGTAAAAATTGTATGGTAATTTTTATAATTTTATTTTTACAATAAAAATATAATTAGAATCATGTTCCATTACAAAATAATGAGACAGCTTCCGTGCATTCATTTTGAATTCAAAGGCTATCTTAATAACATGTTCCGCAGAATTTTTATAATTTGTTTCTATATTAATATTTAAATTTGTTTTATGTTTATAGTTGTTTAGGAATTAAAAATCTTAAAAATTGACTCGTTGCAAGATGAACGAATTTATTTATTTATTTATTATATTTAAATAAAAAAAAATTAAATTTTTGAAGGTTTTTTTTTTCAAAACTTTAAAGTATTTATTGTGACAGTTTATTAATTACGCGAATCTTTCACTATTAAATGGAAAATTTATATTTTAATTTTCAGCTAAATGTGTGATAAACTGCTGGTTTTTAATGTGATTATCCTGTCTGTCTCTAAAATCGAGGTCGCCGATTTGTCTTATGCTGGTGGTATTTTTATCCTTGTCGATCGAAAAGGCGAGGTCCGAGTTTTATTATTTTTCCTAAGTCATAAAAAAATCAGTAATGCAATTTGCGTCTGAAGCAGATACTGTAATCTCTCCATATTATAATTCACTGCAACTTCGAAACCTTTCGGACTAGATTTCACCCTTTTTTAAGTTTTCCTTTTTCTTACCGTAATTTTCTCTTCTTTTTTAATTGCATTTGAGTATGTTAAACGATTTTGCTTTATTAGAGTGGTAGTTAGAAACTACTTATATGAACGTTTATCAACGTAATTCATAGACTGGAACAGTACTTGAAAATTATATTGCTTCTTTGAAAAAAAAAAAAAAAAAAGAGCAAATATATTGATAAGAGTTTAATAAAACTTAACAGTAAGTTGCACTAATTATGTAAATGTTCGTGCATCTATTAATATTCTTAGGGTATTATTTATTTATTTAATGTTACATATTTTTATAGAAAACTTGACTCTATTCATTTTATTATCAACTGTATAAATTTAATAGCTAGATTGTCACTTTTTTGTACAAATCCATGCCGTTGATCTTTTCACTCCAAATTTTGCAAAATTCTTCACTTATGTTTGGTAGTTACCGTAAGAATATTATAGCCATTTCAAAATGAGGCATTTTTTTAAAAGTTTTTTTGTCCAACTTCTTCATTGTAAAAATGAATAATCCTTAGTGGTGTTTGTGTGAATACTCTTTTTGAATGTTCACAAAACTAAGTGGTTAAGGGAAGGGAGGAAGAGAAAGCACCTTATTATGGTAAAAAAAATGAAAACTTTTATACGTTGAAGGTCATTTTATCCTAATATTGTCTGATTAGTAATGTGTATCATTAGATGAATATCGCGTGAGTAAA
>BMAW01022908.1:0-47402 GCA_019974015.1 Nephila pilipes
ATCTGAAGCACTGCTTAAAAGAACAGATTTGTAGAGGATTTCTCACTTAGAAAGCGCTTTGTAGGTTCCCGATTTTGCTTAGAATATAGTGTTATGACTCGAATAAGTAAAGGAAATGCTTACTAATCAGGAGAATTGTCTATAAAGTGTATGAATTATCATTTCTAATATTCCCCGTCGCAGTGGTCGAAATTTAACCACTATCGTACTAATATGGAATCAATGTGTTGTTAAGGGTCATACTGAAGTATGCAGGATCTTCATGCCTTCCGATGAATAATGCCCGGGAAGACAAACATATTGTGAAGTCCATCCTGCAAAACCCTACAATCTCATTACGGACAATTGGTCAGGAAATGGGTCGATTTGTAACACTCCCTGTAACCGTTCGTATGATGCAATATGTTTGTAGCAGCATGGGCAATCACCATGACGGTCATTACATCGTATTACCTTCATAGTGTAGTATACAGAGAAACGGTAGCTCTTGTGCTCCGAACTGCAAAGCTGGATACAAGAGTGGCATATTGTTCTATTTTTAGAAGAGTTTCGGTTTTGCGGGTAGACGAATACGTGTCTGAAGTCTCTGAGAAGACTGCTAGTTGCATGCTTGTATTCGTTATCGGCATATGGACCCTGCAACAGGTGTGAAATTTTTCGCAGCCATTGGGTACACGACACGCACATCTCTGGATCGGTTCGATGGTAATTTAAACGCAGATCGATACATTTGTGACATTAAGGCCTGCCACACGCCATCTTCCAATAAGATAATGCAAGACCACAATTTGCACGTTGTTATCTGACCTTCTTGAATACACAAGAGATTTGACTGATACTTTGGCCTGCAAGGTCTTCAGATAACACATCAATCAATAACTCCCAAGACTAACATTGAAAACAACATTTTTTTTGCAATTTTTTTTTTATTAATCAACATAACAACTTTTGTTAATCACCTTTTAGGGTGATACAATCGTTCCAACGCTTTTCCAAATCTTTTTTTTTTTTTTTCGCAAGAAATCTTTTTTGTTGCGAGTAAATAGCGATAAACAGCTTTCTGAATCATCGACTCGTTGCTGTTTTTGTTCCATCGAAAGCAATCGTGGCACCCACTTGGAAAAAACATTTTTCACTTCACTTCAAAAAACCTTTTTTAGTAAATACACTTCCATATGATATCTATGTCATCTCAGTAATCTCACGGAGCTTCACTTTACGATCTTTCATTATAATTTTTGTCACTTCACTCACATTTTCCGGTGTAACGGCTTCCACAGGTCTACCCGAGCGTTCCGCGTCATTTGTGTCGGTACGACCACGTTTAAACTCAGCAAACCACCGACAAATCGCTGCTTTTGATGGACAAGAGTCCGGGTAACATTTTCAAATCCATTGTTTCGCTTGCACGGTGTTTTTACCCATTAAAAAACAATGTTTTATCAGAACACGAAACTCGGTTTTTTCCATTTTTTAAACAAACTACAAAACGACTTTACTCCAACCTCGATAACTCAGCTGTTTCTGGTCCGATCGACTTAAAATTTTGACACGTTTCAAGCAAAGGTTAGTACTCTAGAAAGACCTGGTTAGTCTAGAATTATACTGGTTTACTACGAGCGCCATCTCTGGGTTAGTCTCGGAAGTTATTGATTGATGTGTTATATATATATGTGTGTGTGTGTGTGTGTGTGTGTTTAACACATCCGCCTCATTTATATATATGTATATATTTATATGTGTGTGTGTTTATATGTTTGAGTGTTATGCATTATTTCAATTACAGAAAAATATTACTTAATGTAATTAAATGCTATTGTTCGAAAAATAACTAAGACATATATTCTGTACCTCCAGAATATATTCAAATGTATAAGTTCAAAATTTTAAAATAGCTGCAATTATTATTTATTTGTATAAAAAGGAAGTAAATTTTTATGAAGTGGCTTATTACATATTGTTATTTAATTAAAAAGAATAAGTCAGATTTTCTTTTACTTTATAATTATAATATATAGCAAATACATATGGAACACTATTTAATGGTACGTTGAATGTACTTCGCAAAATAGACAGTAGAATATTATACATGAAAATGTTAATTACGATATCCATACATTTACAATTTCCCATAATATATTTTATTCACCATGACCATTCACAGACGACTGATAGAGCAAAATCTAAGCACGGACCAACGGCTACGCCACCAGCCACTAACGGCTGTACATTGTTGAGCCAGATTATAATAGTGCTGATAGAGAGAAATAACGCTCGTAACGACCGCTACGCTACCTGCCAGTCACCCCTGCACACTGTCGAGCCAGATTACAGCGGTTCTCGGCTCAATCATTTTGTAATGATGCTGACTGGCGACATATAGCGTTGAGCGACGAATCCCGTATCCAACAGCGTCCTGACGATCATCGAAGACGTGTCTGGAGACACCAGGGCCGATCCTGCTTTCACTGTTGCACGCCTCATTGCACACAATCAGTAGTTATGGTCTGGGGTGCCATTTCACTTGATACCTGGACCCTTTCGTCGTCATTAGATTCACACTTACAGCACAGAGGTACGTCGACGATATTCTGAGCCCTGTTTCACTAATATTCGTTTTGAAGTACCTTGACCTGATTTTTCAGCATGATAAGGCCAGACCACATACGGTACATGTTGCAATGAACTGTCTTAATTCTTGTCAAATACTTCCTTTACCAGCCAGATCGCTCTCCAATCGAGCATGTCTGGGATATGATGGGAAGGCGAATGCATCTATCAAGGAATGTTGATAAATGGTGCGTATTTCGTAAGAAATACCGCAGGAGACCATCAGGGAGCTTTATTACTCAATGCCATGTCGAGTGGCAGCTTGCATCAAGACTAGAGGTGTGCAATACCTTATTGAGCTCGTTACTTTGTAACTCTGAAGTAAAGCATTCAATTTTTCTGAATTTTTAATCATTTTCTATTCTGTACATAATTTTCCTATCTAACAATTCTTTCTTTATTTGTTATGGAGTATATTTTACATAATTATTGCATACTTATTATTATAATGAATAATTTTTTAATAAGCGAAAATCTTTTAACTTAGGAGTTCTAAAATATTTTTTTTAAAGTGAATGCATGTAATTATAATTTGTAGCCAAATGTAGTAAATTAAATTAAATATTAAGTTCTTATAAGTCATGAGTTATTTTTATAGAATGTTCATATGACAAAAAAATATATTGGTGATACATCATAAGTATCCAGAAACGCCTTATATTTTAGATATTGTCATATAATTTAAGTTATTAAAATTTTATTTTAATCTTAGAAAACAAATTATTGCATCATATATTTCACTACTTCCTAAAGCAAATCATTATAATTTTCACAGAATCACAACTTTGAAATATTTTGTAGCCTTACTGTCTATTTTTGCACAATACACACCTTTACTCCTTAATTTTTTTTTTTTCATTTTAGTTCCTAAGTATGAATATTTAGTTCTTCCTAAACAGCATTTTCATCAAATTAATTAATGTTACTCAGTATTAGTAGACAAAACAAAGTTGACGAATAAAAATTATATTTTTATTTTAAAGCTATGTTATTTGAAAACTAAAGGTATTAAAAAGGTATATTTAATGAATGTAGTGATTTAGAAAATTTAAAGCAACTACAAATGAATTACTGGACTTATGTTCTCGTCATACAATTACATTAAGCTTTACATTCCTACTAGGAATCAGATTCTTGCTTGGCTGGATCATATTGAGAATCGTTATATTACTACTTGCTATTACAAAATAAGACACATTATTCTTGGTTTAAGGACACTATTTGATTTTTTTTTTTTTGAGTCATGATTCTAAATAAACTTAAATAGTCAAGAAAATAGACATCTGTCATCAAAAAAAGCATCAACTTTAGTATATAGAACGTTGTACTTTTAAACACTTAAAATTGTAATTTTCTTGGTTTCAAAAAAATATGGGTGCTACAAATTAATTAATTAATAAAATTACTTAGATTTTCAAAGAAATTAAAATATTTAAATAAGAGTTTTTTAAATATTTATAAATAATTGTGTTTCGCAATCATACATCTTTTAAGTTACATACCACAAATTCTTGACTATATTACTCACTTTTTCTCACATTTTCAACCGTAAAAATGAGAGTCCGAATTATACTCATATAAAAAATTAAGAAAAGACTTTTAAAATTTTAACAATGAACGCCTAGCAGCTGTAAGAAATTGTTGTAACACGCGTCCTGCGCAGGTGTTCTTTTACATAAACGGGAACTTACAGTACATGTAGCACAAGCGTACATGTCGCATATTGCGAAGGCACCAATAATTATGACTTAGTCGTAACAATAATATATTAGCTGTGTTCTAGTCAAAGTGATTCAGACAGAAAATTTGAATTTATTGATTGTTTTTGTGTTAAAATTTTAAGTTTTTGCTATCGAGTTTTGCTTCAGTACTTTCAAGGATTACATGGATCGTAACATTATATTTGCATTAACACTCGCTGAACAGTAGGTTGAGGAATTCCAGTTCACAACTGGAGCTAACAATCGTTTCTTTGGGCTTCGTAGAAAAGTGTTTATCACTCGTTCAACATATTCCACATTTTTATGCCTAAGCCCCTCTACTTGTTTCTTTACAAAGATATTCATTACTCTCAACATACCACTTTCGAATTCTCTGAGCTGTAGGTAGGTTGATCTGGTTTCATTTTACTAAATTCATGCTGAAATGAAATTCATAGTGAAAACAGATTCAAATTGTAGAAATGACAGCAAATAAAACGGTTTCTGCTCCACGGATGCAATTATCTTTTCTGTCGATAAAAAGCTTCTAAAACAGTTCTCATGAAATAACATCACGAAGAACAAAACCAGCGTCCTCTACTGGTTGCAACATAAAATTTTCATTTTTTCTCTTTGTATTTGAGTATTACTTATTATTTGGAGTCATTTATCTTAGAAAATGTAGAATTTCGAAATCAAAACATTTATTATGAATAACCATGTTGTTTATAGGCGGAAAAAGATTTTCGTCCACAAATGGGATCTACAGTATTTTCAAATATCTGGCCAAGTAGGAAGGAAGATATTTTTTGAATCGTAAGTAAGCTATCCCTCGTCTCTTAAAGTGCTTAGTGAAAGAAGGTGATTCTACCCAAAAATAGAGTTTGTACGGATATGAATACGTAAAAAGTCTTCAAATAACAATTTACTCCTCCAATTTTTCAGAAATTTACTATTTTGGGCATTTTTTTGTATTTGCATACTTTTGCTATATTTATATTTTTGTCATTATTTTCAAACAAATGGATTGCTTTAAAATATTATTGTAAAATAAAGAAATAATCTATTAGATAAAATTCTAAAAAAACGAATCGTAAAATAATTAATGTTGGTTTATACAATGTATTGTTAACGCTCTTTATTCAAAAAACACTAGCAACAATAATGTTGACGCTTAAGAAAATGATTTAATACCAATCTTGTTATTCAATTTCAAAAATAAAATAAAAAATTCTCATTTTTTTTCGTCAGCAATTAGTTTTATTTTTACGTAAATACTATAATGAGGTTTTGTTTTTTATGTACCAATTCCATGAATTGAGAACTAAACATCGAAAAAATATATTACAGCGTATGGAAATGTGTGATCTGCGTATACTGGATCTCATTAATTTATCATTGGTTGTCAAAACACTTGCCTGAAAACTTCATCGGGATTCTCTATATATTTATATTATATTCCCATTCCATTATCCCGTTAATATCGGATATTATACGTTTGAGACTCAGCTGTTACATGTAACATGTACAAACTGAATAAATATCAGCAGCTGCAAGAATAGCCAGAAATTTCGATACTAAGTAATAAATTTTGTTATGAATTCTAGATGCTATGTACTAGTATTTCTGAGTAAAACTGTTAGTTGGTGGCATTTAAACAAGGTGCCTTTATACAAGATAAGTTAAAGCTCTCGTCTACCACCCATTTTGTCTTCGTGAACGTAATTTTAATCCTAAGGAATTACTACCATCGTCCTCACATCTATACTATTTTAACTATTTGAATGAAATAAAATGCACCCGAAAGAGCAAAACTGAATGAAGGTTTTTATGACATTAAAGTTTCCTCCATTTCTGGATATATTTTAAAATAACTTTTAAAGCTTAGAAAGTCTCAAACAAATCATTAAAATAGAAATAATAATATTTTTAAGTTTGGAGGAAACTGTAATGTCGCAGAACCTTTCATTACAGTTTTCACCATTCCAATACGTCTTTTTGCATTCCAATAGTTCAAAAAGACAGTTTTGAGGATGGTAGAAGTAGTTCCATTGACTTAACGTAATGCTTTCGAAATCCGAATAGCGTTAGCGGGTTCATTAAGATGTTTAACATATTACGAAACACTCATAAGTAACAAACTAAAATGGAAACATAAGTTTTCTAAAACGAGAGAAGAAAAATTACAGAAGTAGAGGGAAATAATATTACAAAAAATACTCACTTGAACTAAGGATGAAATATTTCACATATAGTTTCATTAATATTATTTTCTTTACAGTAATATCTGCATTTGATAGTAAATAGTCTCCTAGCTATAAATATAAAATAAATTATTACTTACATGGATATGCATGTATCTTTCTAAACATAGTTGAATATTTTTTTTCATACTTTCTGCATTTATTATACTCCAAAAATATTTTTACAAACCTTCGTGTTTTATTTAATAAAAATAGATAAATTAACCTTCATTGCTTCGGACTGCTCAAATCTACGAGGTATTGAGCGCGTATAAATTTAATTAACTTTCAATGGAAGTCAAAGATTTCTCCCATTTTCCTGCCCAATCTAAAAGGAAGTAGAGGGAGTGTTGAATGAAACACATTATTTCAGATTGTAACAGATTGCATTTCACTTCCATTTTCTCCATTCTACGGATTGAATCATTTACAGCGATAAGAATGAAGAATTTCTGCATCTTCTAGTTCACTTTTGATTTGCATCAGAACTAAAGTTGAGGTAATTCGAATTGTTTGTAGTTTGTTTATCTTCAAAGTGAGTTCGTTAAGAATTGGCTTTAGTCTTTAATGAATATATCTTAGGTATCTCTTAGAGTTTTTATTTTGATTCTTCAAACTAAGATAAATAAAATTGTTGTCTAGAGAAATAAATATGCTTTTAAGTAAGCTAGTCTTATATGATTGAAAAAAAAGGATAAGCAATTAAAAGCAAAGAAACCTTCGTGAAAATATCTGATCATTCTCCAGGAACTACAAATATTGTTCATTGCCTTCAAATCATTTTTATGAGAACACTACTTTATAATATCAGTGTACTATTATTGCGTAGAATATTACATATGTATTCAAGTTCAATAATTAAGCAAAATAATTTTACTTCTTACATTTGCCCTCCAGTAATCTAAAAAAATTTATAATTCTTGAAAATGTTCAGTTGCTTGCGTAAATGACTGATTAATAATTTCTACAACTTAATATAATTACATATATATATATATATAGCAGACATGTAATTAATCAGTAATTTTACAAAGCAATTACTAGTCGGTAAGGCATCCATTGATTACAAAGCTTTTGCATAAAGACGAAAATAATAACGGGAAGATGAAATTGCATGATATATGAAACTTGGTACTGGCATCATCAATATTAAGATATATTACATTGTTAAGTTTCTGGGCTTTTTAGGACGATAAAATCATAAATAAATCAAAATGAAATATATTCTCATTATATAGGAAAATTGCTCACATATAAAGGAAATTATAGTGAAACAATATATGGCCATTATTTTTATTGATGCATTTTGGGGAATATTATAGAAAGTATTTGATCCATTAACATGAAAATAAAATTTATATCAGCAATTGATTCATCCAAATGTAAAACAATAAGAAAAATATAGCAGAAGGAAACATTATTTAATACATTTAAAATATAAGGAAATAATGGATATTTTATCAGAATACGACATCACAGACATAACTATGTTCTTTAAGAAAATTTTAAGCAGTTCAAACTTTTCTAAAAACTTATCAAATAGTAAAAAATCATTTTTTATTTAAAAAAAATAAATATTTCGTCTTATAAGTTTCAGCGTATGGTCTAATTTTAAGATCTTTTCCAAACAATATAACTTATGTTTCCAAATTTCTTGAAGTAGTTGAACATTATATCGCACTATATACACACTTACGACCATGCAAAATATTTGAAGGAAATCGTAATATTTCATTGAAAATGCCATGTTCCTGCGAGTGTTATGGTATCCATTATTTAAAACTGAAATTGTGATTGCCGTAATAAGTCTGAAAAATAATAATAATAATCATAATAAAAAACCTCGTTGGTATTCATATTATCTTTGTTTTCAAAGTAATAAAAGGAATTTCAATTTACACAGTATTATTTTCATTTAAATAAATATTTCACATAACACATCTTTTTTAGGTAATATGGAAAGTGAAAGTGAAAAGAAAACTTTCCGGTTGCTCTATAAATTCATCTCTACAAAAATTTATTTCATTTATGTAAAAGAAGCATTGTAAAAGACATGTTTTATTATTTTTATGAATATAAATATATTTATATTTGAAAGGAGAATAATTTGTGTGCTTGTAAAAACAGATTAGAAGCCAAATTCGCATTATCCTTACTTCAGTTCCTACAATTGCACTGCCTGTTTGAAAACATGGTGACTAGGTAATAAAACAAGAAAAATAGATAATGAGAAAAAGCATAATATAGCAGGTAATATAGCTGCTAGCAATAGTAATATATCAATTACTAACATTGTATCCAGAAGTTATATGTTTCCGAAACAACTTTCATTCATGTGTGAACCATTAGCGATTTGAGAACATTCATCAAATACTAATGAAGATATTTAAAATCCTAACAAAAACATAGCTACATTACATTTATTCCATTCCATACCAGTGGAAGAAAGGTAAGCTTACCAGATCAAAATAACATTCACTATTTTGAAAGGTCTAAAAAACAATGATAACTTATTCTTCAGAAAATTGCTTTCGAAAAATACTATTTCGAACAATAATTTAACTATTCCGTTGCCACCTTTTCAAAGAAATAAAGACATATGTTCGTTAGTTTTGAAATATCCACTGAAATTGTCAAGTGGCTCTACTCAAGTAATAGTCATTCTACTCTCAGGTACCTATTATTATTGAAAAATGCTTTTACACTAATTAACATACTGATATAGACTTATTACAAAAGAAATGTATATCAAATGCTGTCTGCAAGAAAGTTTAAGCATGGAATAAAATGTTTAAGTAATTTAATCTCTTTTTAGATTAAAACGTATTTTGTATTCCTTCGAAAACATAAATTTGTATCACGTTTCCTCTAAATTACTTTAGGTGTTTTTTTTACTTGCAAATATTAGTAGTTTTTAAATATAATAAATATACGTTCATTACTAATTAGCAAAGTATATATGACTATTAAAATTTAATTTTTTTTATTCCAGTGTAGTAAGCAGTAATGGAAAAAAAAGAGAAAAGAGAAACATAAAGAAACCATGAAAGAGAAAATTTTAATTTTCTTTTCACAAGGAACTTCAGGGTCAATAATCTTAGTATATATAATTTATATTTTTCTTAGAAATAAAATGATTAATTATATTTTTAAGTAACAAAATATTAGTTAATTTTTTATGTTCATGGCTATATAAATTTCTCAAAATGTGCCTTCAAATTTATTATCTTAATATTTTTCTTGAATTCATAATAAAATATATTTCATAAGTCATGTTTTAAGGCAAAATATCTCACAACCTGAGTTTAGATTCAATAATTCTCAAATATAGTGAATGAAATTACTTGTTCTACTTGAATTATTTTTATTTACATCTTATGCTTGCTTACATATTATAATAAGTAACAAGATTATTGACTCGCGCTGTATGGGAGAAGACTTTTGATTGATTTTGTTTATTTGTCGAGATGATTACTATAATTTAAATATTACTAGTAATCGTATTAGTTGTTATTTAATTAGAGGTTTTTTTAGATGTTGATTCATTTGCATATAATTTTAGATAGAAACACTTGAAAAGAAAAATTTAAACACCAATTCATTTTGTTACAAAAATCGAAACGCATATATTCATCATACAATATTTAAAATCATGGCCATAAAATTCATCAAAAAACTGTGAAACCAGATTATTTGTTGATTTTAAGCAAGTATTCAACAATGTAATACTAAGGAACCAATAAAAATGTCTGAAAAAATCCGATGTTACGAATAAGAGCTGAGATGTTAAATTAAAAGTTGGTAATGAAAGGAACAAATAATGCAGACGTTAGAGATTAGAATTATCTGTAGTTACTTTCTTGAAGTAAGATTAACTCCTTCATAATGCTATCTTATGACTTTTAATGAAGAAAACCGTAAGTATTAAATTGTGAACAAATGTACAGCAACACTAATTCAAAATTTTTCCAAAAAGAATCTATCATTTAAAAACGTAATGGTTTATAGACAAGGAAATAAAATTAACTTTTACTTTCAGCATTCATTTTGATATTATTTTAACTATAAAGATGCATATCTTAAAATTATTATATCCATGCTTGTGTTTCTTTTAGATGTAATCAATTTATAATTTACGTTTTACAGTGATATTTTCAGCACCGACCTCTCTTATTCCTACAAGCTTGAACAATTTACCTTTGAATACGTTCACAAAATACACATGGTACTGGGAGAGCATAAATTTAATTAACTTTCATTGAAGTCAAATAATTCTTCAATTTCCTTTCTAATCGATAATGGGGTTAAGTCAGTGCTGATTGGAGCCCAGTATTTTGATTTACAATAGAATTAACTTTCACTTCAATCTTTAGATTCTACATCCAGAAGATTGCAAACGTGAGATTGCGTAAACGATTTCTAGCATTAAGACCGTTGTTGTTCTGTATTTCAAAAATTAGAATTGATTTATGTGAAACCACAAAAAAGAATGATTGATCTAGCAATTAAACGTTTTCATATGTGTGCTCATTAAGAGTTTACTTTCTCCTAATTTAAAAACTCTCAGTACATTAGCACGTGAAAATATTGTCGCAAATTAGCTTTTTTGAAAATTCCAATAAATGTGATTTGAAAATAAATAAGAATGCAATGGTAAAATTAGGGGGGGGGGATTTATTGTACAAACACACGAAAAAAATAATAATTAAGTAAATTTGCGGAATCCTTTTAAAATCAGTTCCTGCATAAAATTATTTTACTGTTAGTTGAAGTTTGAATATTTATACATAAAGTAAAGAAAAAAGGCTTTATTTTTAGAAATCACAGAGAGTACATGAAAAAAGGAATTAAGAATTACGAAAACAGTTACAGTAAAAAACACATGAAAAAAGATTACACTGCGTGAATGTACGTAATCTTTTTTTTTTAAATTCAGTTCCTTCATTAAATTATTTTACTGTGATTTGAAGTTTGAATATTTAAACTTAAATAAAAGATAAAAGGCAATATATTTGAAAATCAGTGAGAACAAAAGAAGAATGAAGACAGAAAAAAAAAAGGTGCAAAATTTTGCTTTTACATGCCTTGATTTACTATAATGTTTTATGAAAGTGAACTTAAATGTATTTTTTGGGAGATTTTTAATGCATTATATAAACATTTAAAAATGTAGTAAGGTATATGGTACATTATATTTAGAATAAGAACTAAACATCTTAGGGGTCGACCACTAAGGTTTAAATAAAATATTGAATGTTTGATAAAATATTTCTTTACGTTTAAGAAAATTAATCGTTCTTTTAGTAAAAGAGAACGAATACAACTTGAATGATTCTACTTCAAAAAGTAATAAACGTAAATGTACCTCATTATTAGATGTGGAGTACTAATTAAATCCCAATATTCTCAAGAGTGGATATTGGCAAATGTATGTCTAAAATATCAAACCTAATCGTAGTACTCATTTGATGAAAAAAGTTTATAGAATGAACTTTGATAAAAGAAATTTATTTAAATTAAGCTACGTTAATATGTATATATTGTCTTATAAATAAAGGAATATTATAATAATATATAAAATTGAGGATCTGGAATAAAATAAACCCATTGTATGCAGAGACACCCAAGTTTTATTTATTTGCAAATACAACTGTACATGTAAATAAATGAAACTTGTTATTAAATGAATAAACAGTTAAAGCTATAATTTATCGTAATGGAGCATGCAACGGGAGTACAAAAGAAATAGGTTTTCATATGATGAAAAAATGTCTATTGCATGTATCTTGTAAATATTTATCTCAACTCTGATATTGCCTCTTTGATAGATTCGTAATCTTCTCAAGCATATGGCAGAATTCCATTGGAGTTGTGCCATAAAATTAAAAGAGCTTAGATGGTGATCGAAATGGCAGTGGCTGACCAAGGACCTTCATAGAAAGGGAAGATAGAATGATTGTTAAATAGGCTTTCAAGCAACATATATGCACTATTAACCATACCACATGTCACTCACACATACGATAGCAGAAATATTAATGGCAAACATCTTAGATAGAGAAATATAAGACTTCGACGAACAAACCATCGCTCGCCCCTCAAGTCTGTACACCTTCCGATTACAGTGATGTCTGTGTCGATCTGTTTTGAATTAAAATGCCTGGGAGGGGTAGTTCGAATTGTCTTTAACCTCTACGACCATAAAGCATCGTTTGACAATTTCAAATGATTCCATTAATCATTAATCGTAGTGGGGTATTAAACAAGTAAGCTTAGATATGTCAAACAGCAAAATAGAGCTTAAAACCATTTTGCAGAACTCTTCCCTTCACGTTATTGTCCCCGTCCCTTGACCAAGGTTAAAAATTATGAGGTCCGTCCCCAATAGCCCTCGTGTTGCTTCTAGAGAGAGGTAAATAAAAACTAAACTAAATTAAAATTCCATTCACGTAAGAGATCCATTTAAATTAAAGAGTTTGTCAAGTTTAACAAACTCTCAACAGACAACCACTTATGATTCTCGAAACGTTTGCGTCAGAAAAATTGGACGGAAAGATAATGGAAGTGCAGGTAAATCTATAAAAAGTTAAGAAAATTTAAAATTTAATTCGTTAATTATATAAACTCCTACTTGCCTTTAAAATCCTTCTCGTGTATGGTTTCGTTAATTTATATTTAACTTTTTCTTATGGGATTCTTCATCTCTCTCTATTTTTCGTGTCGCTTAGATTTTCACTATTTTAATTAGAGATAATTTAATTTAATTCGGAATTAATAGTCTCTTAAATATAATACTTAATTAGAGAGAGAAATTCCGTATCATTGTTGCAGCGGCAATCAACTAGAACTCAAAACGTTTTGTGAACTTTGGAGTAATTAGATCTCACTATCGAGAAAAATAGATTTTTGTCCATTGGTATAATGCCAAGGTTTTGAATCTAATTTTTTTTCGAGAATACTTAGATTTCAAGTTTTCAAAAATTAATTTTAAATATCTTGAAGAGATTCAATTTTCATGTGACTCATCTTTACAATTTCTGATTAATTCCTAATGTAAAACTTAAAAGGTTCATTTGAGTTTCTTATTTCAGAAATTTTTTTTAACGTAAATAAAATATACATCTTTGTTTTGTTACCTTTGATTAAATTCAGTTTGACATTTTATTTGAAGAAATTCCTAAAGCTAATTCATAATCAGTTAGAATATCAATAATCAGACAAATCTTGTTTACTTTCTTCATCTATTCAAAAAAAATAATCATTCCCTCATGCATAATTCTTAAATATTTGTTAAGAATTCGCTGAAATATATGAGTGATCTCATGTGTAGCTTTTATTATTTCATTTCATGAAATTTGTTTCTAATATTTTGTTTGTAAAATTGCGTTGAATTTATGTATTTGAGACATGATTATTTTTAAATATTAGTCTGCCAAAGCATTTTCATATTTTGTACCTTTCCAATATTCATTTAGAAAGTCGAATCAAATTGTAATTCTTTCAAATTGTCTGAAATGTAATATGCTTAGAAGGAGAGTTTCAAATTGGTTTAATTCGCTTCCGATGCCTGATCTGAATAAATTATCATTATATGTAAATTTTCAATATCAAAGTGCATTGCTAAATATTTATATTGTGCATATTTTATATATTATGCATTAAAACAATTTTTATTTATAATTACTGAATGGTCTTATTCGAATGCCTTCATTTAATTTAATTGATTTTTTAGTTTTAAATGTTATAAGAAATATAGTTTATTAGTTTTTGGGAATGTATTTGGGGATTCATCTCAAAACCAAGAATAACTTTTAGAATTTATTTCGTTCAACGAAAGAGCTATTTCGAAGATATTATCCTTCTTCAATTGTAAATTTTGGGAGTCTTAAATCCTATTTAAAAGAGAGTTTCTCCTCACGGTCTCTATTAGTGTCTGTGGGTCGCACAAAGTCTTCCAAAATGTCCCTCTTGCAATTTCACTTAGGAGGAGCGCTTCTACCATTTCGAACTTTACCATCTACACATACAACTAACGAGCAATGAGAAAGATAAATTTAGAAGGTTGTTTTAGTTAAAGGGGTTAAAAAGAATGACGATGAAGTACTTGATGTAGGATGTACAAGATCTGTTAATGTCAGTGTTCAAGAGAAAGGTCTTTTAAATTGAATATCAGAGTATTTATGATATATTTTTAGAAGATTATCAGGTTTGTTTCTTTTTTTGTATGAGTTAGGGGTTTCATCTGGGAAAAGAGAACATCATACTTTTGTTCTTGTTGTTCAAAATTGTAAATTTCTTTCACGTGAGATTAGTCGTTTCCATTTGGGTAAAAAGGAGGAGATCGACTTTTGGTTGGTACTGTGAAGTGGATATCTATCGCAGAAGAGTTCGAAGAAACTTTTGTCACAGTGAAGGAAATTTTAGCAGTGCGAATATTGGTCATTGTCTCATATGATTTTTTTTTGTCTTTTAGTTTGTAAGTGAATTACGTAGTCGGGAAATTGTTGATTTTCTCTTCTGTTTTGAGTTAGGGTATGTTGTTATCTATACTTTGTGATTAAGTAATGCTGAATCTTCGACTTATAATCTATTTCCATATAATATGCAGTTGATATTTTTAAAATTTCTATAATAAGGCATGTCATTTTGCGTCATGTGGAGAGTTTCTACGTTTAATTTTGAATTATTTATATGGCATTTGGAATTGTTTAATTTATCCTGCATATAGTTGAGCCTTACAATGACTTATTGCTTCCTGTTGCATGCATTCGAATTAATGGGATTTTGTTAGATTAAGAAGTGTTTTGTATCGTGTTTCATGTTAGATAATTGATAAAAGTTCCCAAATACACGGTTACAATTTTTCTGCGCTTATATGTATGGATTTAAGTTACTTAGGATATGCTTTGTTCAAGAATAGTTCCAAATATTAATTTTCTAACAAATGTTTACTATTTCTTTATTGGCAGTTGTATTGTTGTTGTTTATGTTTATTGTTGCAGCCAGCGGATTCAGTTTTTAGGTTATCATGTTAAAATGTATGGTTTACCTGCTTCTTACAGGATCGCCTGAAGATCCAAAGAGTATGCCGGGAATTTGTACTTGTTTGATTGAGCCAGAATCTCATGCAAACTAATTGATGTCATTGTTATTCATGATGAGTGAATACGGCAGTCTTAATTCGATTAATGAAGATATATACGAATATGTTTTATGAGGTTTAAGGTGATACTTCCGAAATCAAGAAGAAAGAAATAAGATTGGATCTGACTAAATATTTTTGCTACTCCTCTAAAAAGAATCCTTAAAATTACCTTCATTGAAACAGCGGTATTCTTTAATCATAAATCTTCACGTTATTGGTGATTCTACTTAACATTTGATTTGTGGTGTAAATATGTTTTTGAGTTAAATTGTTTTCAAGAATTGATAATAACCTTGAATCAGTGCCTGTTGAAATATTTGTTGTCCTCCTAAAATTCTTTAATTCATGGTACGCTAAATTTTGCATTCGGTCATCATCTTTTATGTGTGAAATAAGACAATCATCTTATATGAAATATATAGCATTTTGTTTGGACAAGTTTGTTCTTTCTCTCACAGTTTAATGAACGATTGCTCAAAGAGACATTACCCACATATTACTCAGTAGATGTATATATAAGTTCGATTTAGATTTGATTTAAATGTTACACTTTTTTTTCCAAATTGCATTATATTGGTTGATATTTTTAAGAATAATTAACTCAATATTAATTTTAAGTTTTGAATTTATATTCAGTTTCGCTTTGAATTTGAACTTAATTATGAATTTATTTTAGTTATATAAACTATAAATTATTTTTTTTTCATTATCCTTGAAGCGTTTTATTACAGTGTAGTTTCCACTATTGTTTACATAAATATTCATCTAAATTAATTTTGTTTCGTGTATGTCACTTGAACTTCATTTCCCGAGAAGTAATGTGCATTTATTTTTCCTCATAACCACCAAACTTTGTTCACTTTTATATTATTCCTTTTTTTTACCGGAGATTAACTGAAATTGTGACGTGAATATTTTTTTTTTCATTTATTTTCTTGAATTTTTCATTTCCTTGTTTACTCTGTGTCACAATGTATCGTAACATGTATTTTTGACTATATGAAACCTAATGCTAATTTTTCCTCTTACCGAAATTTAATTGAATGTTTTTTTTTCCTTTTGTCATTTGTAATTTTCAGTAAATTGGATTTATGTTTAGTGTCTAATTTTAAGGCAATTTATATTTTTATTTGAAATTTGGATACGTTAATTGGTTTTACCTGTTACTTATATTTATTCTCAGCAAATTTTGTTTTCTTGATGATTGATTCTAAATGTCATGATATATAACTGAAATTCGTTTTATGGCACATTTTCAATTATTGTGGCACTCAGTTAAATAAATGTAATTGTTATGTGAAAAGTTTGTTTTTTGTTTCACCAAGTTTCACAATTAGTTTTGAATTTTTTTTTTTTATATATTTTACTGTGCTATTCTGTCGAAGTTAACTGTAAAACTCGTTAAATTTCTGAAGTAACTTTCTTATTTAAGATTTCTGTAGGAAATCAACGTTTTTGTGTACGTTTACTTCTCGAATTTTGAAAATCAGTAATTTTTAATTGATCTTATCTCAAAGGACTATTTCGTTTGTCTTGGAAAAAAAAAATTTGTATCGTATCTATTTTAAGATTTTAATGATCAAACCATTTTTGATGTTAATGTTTTAATATTCATGAGCAAAGGAAAGAACATTTATTTTTGGATTCAATTATTAAGAATATAAATACTTTGTGTATGTATAAATGCCTATTTTTAGGAATATATAAGATGGTTATGTTTAACAATGAAAACAATTAGTATTTGATTTAATGAAGACTATATTGAGTTTTATTTTATTTTTTTAAAATTTAATCATGATTGTATTTACATTTTTTTATCTTTGGTAAACAAAACTTTTAAACAAGAGGACAGTTTAGTTTGAATTAGCATTTACTATAAACGATGACAATGATCTGGCTCGTTTGTGTTGCTGTTCGAACTATCAGTTTTCTTTTTCAATTTATCTAGTCTACTATGAATAGAAGAAAATATACACAAAACATTTCAAAATGTAATGCTTTTGTAATATGCAAAAAGTGTAATTTATTTATATTTAAGATTATACTTTTAATCTAAATAGACTACTCTACATAGCACCATCTTTATTAAATTTTACTCTATACCATTTTAGGATATGTGTGTTTTAATATTGATATTTTTCAGTTTCCCTCTCATTTATTTCTTAATAATTATGGAAAGATTTTAAATTCATCTTTTCTTCACTTACAACATTTTAAAACATTTCGTTTTAGAATCAATAAATAATATTTATTATTCAAATTCGGAACTTGAATATTTATTGTTTATTTAAACTTATTTCTTTTGTACAAGATTTCTGTTGCTGTTTGAACTTTAAATTCCTTTAACAACCACACGTCTAATAGTGAAGGAAATCATTTTCTGATTGCTAAATAGAATTCATTGAGTACATCAGCAATTTACATATTTGTATTTTCATACCTGCTACATGAATAATTTTCGTCAGAGTGTTAAAAATATATTAATGAAGACAACTACTTAATTTTCACTTACACTTTTAAGCTAACTGAATTAATTTCTAGCCATATTGATGCTCCTCAATGGTAAACGTAAGACAAATCATAAATTATTCATGTTGTTAGAGGAATATATGCATTTTTAAGTGATTCTTTCTTGCTCTTGAATTAAATGAAACTGGCCAAAGGATGAAATTATTATGCAGAAGATTTTAATATTTTTTTTCAGTTATAAAGCCCAAAGTTTGCGCATTCATGAGAAAAAGTTTAAAAGACAATAAATAAATAAAACTTTAAAGTTTTTAAGAGTTTTTTTCCCTTAAAAAAACCATGGGAAATGTTGAGAAATTCTTTTAATTATTAATTTTTTGGTTATATATTCTTGAAGTTAAATTTCTAAGAGTGCAAAGAATCATTAAGATTGTCGGGAATAAATTTTGCTCAAAGCAATATGCCCTATTATCCAAATTCTAAATCGTTCTTATAAGCTATGTTTCATCAAAAAAAAATTCTGATTCAGCCAAAAGGAACTAAGTTGCGAATTAATTAATTCCTTTTTCAAACTAATTATTTACAATGATTTTATTTGATAACTAATTTAATTTTGATACATATATGTATATATAAGTAAAACTATAATGATTGGATGAAAAAACGTGTTTGCATCTTCTTTCATTCATAACAAAGACGGAAATAATAAGATAAAGTTTGTATTTACAATTGAAATGATACTATTTACGAAAGAAACGAGAAATTTTTTAAATTTTTAATTTAAATGCATTTAATTCATGATAAATTGCTATTTTAGTTGTTTCTACAAAAATGACATAATTGTATATTTAAATTTTAAGTAATATAAATAATCTATATGGTAAAGGTTTAAATCGTAATACTGACGGAAGAATAATGTAACATTCAAATCAAAAATGAAATTGCTCTTTCATCACATTCATAGTATTGATGACCTAATATTTACTCAAAAATGCTGTCATTTTGAAATTAGTTGGAAAAAATTATTTTTGGCCAGAAAAACAAATTATTTTGTACCAAATTTCCTCAATTTATCGGATACCATAAACAGAACTGGAGAATAACCATTAACGTATGGGTAACAAATTTGACCATTAATAACACTAATCTACGGTAAAAATATATTTGAGGGTGCCCCCTTTGCGAAATTGGTGATTTTTGTTCGGGGCCATTTCTGTTCGAGCAGAACACCTTGCAAATAGGAATGACGGCCAAAACATAATGAAATTTAAATAAAACATCGGCCAAAACACAATAAAATTGCAATGAACACAATATAAGCAAAATTAATAATGCTAATAAAATGTATTTTGAATCGAAACAAAAATTAATGGAGTAAGCACAGAAAAAAAAAAGGAAAAATATTTAATTTACTTACTGAAGTCAATTTCAGTACCAGAAGCAAAATTAACCTTAACAGCTGACATCCAACGTAGAACTAACTCACCTTTGAAATTACATATACCGTTAAACATTCAAAAATAACTCAAAAATATAAGCCAATCAGAATCATGATTGGGTTTCCAAAAAAACTATAGACGTTCCCATACGTAAAACAACATCACCGAGCTTAGCGATCAACCGCGATCTCAAATTGGCGAGAATCAAGGGGCACCCTATAATATAGACTAACCCTAGATTTACCTTATACAGAAATAACATGGAAAAGGAGATATGACTTCCTATATCGGAGAGAAAAGCAGAAAATTAAGGCCCAGTTATTTATGCTGTTTCGCGATGCAAGGGAAAATCGCAATTAAAGCAGTTACCTCTTTAGAATAGAAGATCACTTTCTTTCAAAGATTCTCAAGATCTTAGGTATTTATATACGTCAGGAAGCATTGAAAGTAAAGGGTAAATTTTCTTTCAGTTACGTTTCAGCAATTATAAAGCCAATATTTTGCTTCAATAGAGTATAGAATATTTCATAAAATTATATGAAAGTGACTATTGTATAATGTTCAAGTGCCCCGTAAAATACATTTTCCTTCGAATATGATGTTCTTAAAACTTGTTTCCAATTTTCTTAACCTTTTAGGATAGACTTTCACATAAATTAGTGCCATTTTCTTATAATTTGGAAAAGAAAGCTAGAAAAAAAATATTTTTAATCTAATTGGTGAACATCAAAATGTTTTATTCAAGTTAAAGTGTAAAGAAATAAAACTTGAAACAATTTAATTAGCCAGTTTTTGATAACTTTGAGAAATTTTAATTCAAAATGGCTAGAATACCTACGATTTTAAGGATTTGTTTTATTACATTATTTCCTTTTTATTAACTTTGAGGTATAATATTTTTGTCAGGTTTATTCATTTATTGTTTTTAACGTCAAAACTTTTAGAAGAGACACAAGGTCAACTGCGGTCAGATTTCTTATTTTCGAAATGAGGATGACCCTTAAGTTGGTGCCTGCTCCCAAAATTCTTGCACCATATCATTGGGAAGATTTGGAGCCTACTCATATTCAACATATACCATCCCCGCAACATGACAGGTCCTAAGAGACTTCAGAACTGGAACTCTCGACACGATGAAAAGTACACGGGCTGACCATGAACACTCGGCTACAGTGGCCATTTATTTTATGTGGAATGCTTGGTAACTGCAATTATCAATTTATTCAAAATGAAAATACTGTAAACTTGAAATTAGTGATAACAGCTAATATATTGTTGTTGATGATTCTACTCCTTGCTGGTCCAACCAAAGGGCTAAACTAGATTCATGAGACTAAGAATATTCAAAAAGTCAAAAATAAGAAGTGGCTGCTTAATCAAATCTTCCCTGGAAAGCCTAGGAAAGGAAAGAAGATATTCAATCTAGGATTAATTATAGTTACAATTTTTATAAATGGAGAAGATCTGGCAAGATGCTGCAATATGAATTTTACAAAAGCTGCTATGACAGTAAAAATATATTGATAGCGTTCAATAGTGATTGATAAATGTCCTATAAATTATTTGTGATACGTGTTAAGAAGTACATCTATGACTGGAAGTTTTGATATAGAAACCCCTTCTTATTTCCAATTTAGTCTATTTACTGAGATAAATAATACACAACTTATAACCACACTTTTCAACGATTTATAAAGAGTTGGGGGAGAGATTACTTGCTTAACAACACTGTTGATTTTGTAGAGGCAAATCTTATTTTCGTGAAGTATTTTGATAATTTCAATTTGTGTATTTCTTGGAAAAGCTAATAGTTATTTACCATTTAAAGTTTATATAATATATAATTTTGAAAGAAATAATTTTAATGATTTTCACCTAATGCAAATTGGCTTAATGTGACTATGAAACCATTTTGTGGCTGTGCTTCTATAAATGTAAAGGTAACACTTTCTAATATTACTGTTAAAAGCGGATGTTAGCTTAGATCGTCACTATGCTTCATTACTTCTACTGGACAACACACTACATGCATTTACTAGTAGATATCTTTAAAAAATAATATCCATCTAGAAGTACAAATTATAATATCTCTTTTATCTATTGTCTGTAGGAGAGTGGAAATTTCTGTGAAAAACTTCAAATTTTTGCCTAGCAATTAGTTTTTGAAACATTTTGAAATATTCAATATTATCTAAGATTTTAGTTTATAGCTATAATACAGGTTTCAGATGTAGATGATTTTTAGCTCATGTAATATACTGGAAGAGATTAGTCACCTGCTTTTTGAAGTAAACATGCTCAATACCTATGCTTAATTGGATCTGTTTACATTCCGCCCCTTTTGGAAAGTACAGTAGTACTTCTTGTAAGAGCTACCTCTATTTAAGGGACAATTCTGTTAGTCCCGTGCCTTGAAAATGTATAGTACATATATTTAACTCTTATGAAAGGACATCTATATTTAAGAATCAAAAGTGTCTAGTCTTGTGGGGGTTCTTATTTAAAGTTTTGGAGAGTTGGAAATAATCTCTTTCAGAGCATAACAAAGTTTTATGTTCGGCTCTTTTTCAAAAGAAAATTGCTTCCCAATCCTCAATAATTCTTTCTATGGGTTAGCAATATTTGAGTAATAAAATACATAAGATCTAGAAAGAAGAAACGATTGACGGAAAGACAAAAGAGAGATGAAGCAAATCAAAATGTTGTTGCAGTCTTGGAAATGAGAATACATGTTTATGTTAGAATTATGGATCCAACTTTATGCATCCAGCGTGTTATTTTTAACATTTTCTTACGTTATAAAAATATTAAACACTGAATACTAATGCAAACTAAAAACTTTATTTAAAGGAGTAATCAATACATAAAAATAGAAAAAAAAATATGCTAAGGAATCAAAATTCATTTAAGTTCACTTAAATTCACTTTAATTTAAAATTTCAAAATTTTTTATTTCAGCAAATAATTCTTACAAACTGGGCATATAAAGTAAAATAGCCGGAATATAGACATTGGATTATAAAAGATAGATAAAGATAGAAATGAAAAGATTCAATTATAAAGACAGCAAATCTTACTGATTGACTTAAAGAAATAAAGATAAAAATTTAAGTATCCTACACATTTTATGCATTCTGAAGAAATTATGACACTGATCAAAATAATTTTAAGAAACACAAATACTAAGCAAACTTTATTTATATAATAAGTGAAAAATTATATATATATATATATATATATATATATATATATATATATATATATATATATATATATATATATATATATATATATATATAAATGAATTTAAGACTAAAATAGAAATTCGTTACACAAGAATATGATCAATTAATTTAATCATCATGGAGTTGCTCAGAAATGTGTAAATGAGGTTTAAGTTTAAATTAACAAAAACGAAAATTCCACCACATAAAAATTATTACAGATAACAATTATTAATATAAAGTAAAATAGACACATACAAACACACACGCACGCATGCACACACACACACATATATATATATATATATATATATGTGTGTGTGTGTGTGTGTAAGGAATTTAATTACATAATTTACTTAAGGGAATATATTCTTATGATAAGTAAATTGTTACTTATTAATAAAAGTAATAAACATATATCTAAGAGTCTTAAGATTATTATATATTTTGAAAATGAAGGAAAATTAAAGGATATTTAAATTAAATATATTGTATAAGGATAATAAAAATATTCTTAAGTTTTTCCCATTAAAGGTCTTCCATTTGAAACAATTTTCTTGCAGTCACTTTATCAAAAAGATAAATGGTTTTTGTTTTCACATCAAACCAAATACTTGAGAAAGAACAAGACCGGCACTTTATCTCAAAAAACTATAAGTTTGTAACATTGGTTACAAAAACAAATAGCGAGTTTCCTTGCAAGCATGTTGTAATAAATTTCTTCAGAATCAACACTTCCTTAGTTAAGAAAATAACTATAAAAATTCTTTATACGGAAGTTTATTCAACTACTCAGACAAGAGCGATAAATTATAAAGTATAAATTTTTAAGAACAGTAGTCAACTAAAAATGCTCTAAAAAGTAATCAATTATTTTATTTTTTGCTGCAAATGCATTATTCTTGAGACTCTTCCTGATGCATTTTTCTCACGTAAGTTTCTTCATGGATAGTTCTTAATAGTTTTGAATTTCCAACACCAATAAAACGTTCCGCATTGCGAGCACAATTGAAAAGAAAAACAATAAGAATGAAGTGTTTTTATGATGCATCTATTGTGAGAAAATGCACTTTACAATCAACAGATTATTTTCTTGACACAGTTAAAATAAGACGTTTCTTATTTTATAAAGGAAATGTCGTGGCACATGAAATATTTATTCGATTTTCGCAATTCAAACAAATGCTTGTATTTGTATTTATATACAAGTATACAATTTATGTTTCCTACTATATCTAATAAATTTTATTTCTGATTTTTATGTTGCAATCCATCCAGCACTTTTATATAAGTTTTCATGCATATAACTTAATGTACGAGAAGGTTATTTGTAGTTAAAAATGTATAGAACAGTTCCTCAAAAAACAGTCTATTGACAAATATTATTTAGTTTCGCAATATTTCTAACATTATAACTGATTTGAAAAAGCGAAAAAAATTAAAAAAAAAAAAAGATTATTATAAAAGGCAATAGCCACCTAAATATTTAAAAAAAAACAACGACAAAAAAAAAATTAAAAGAAACCCTCTAGTTTTAACCTGATTACAGAAGGAAGAGAATAAAGCACTGAATAAATTTATTCATTTCGTTTTCCTTTAAAGGTTGAAAATAGATTTTTTTAAGAGACCAATAATAAAAATGAAAGAGAACACATGTTAAAAGAAAGAACATGTAGCATAACTTTGTTTTAATAATTTATATAAGAACTCAAGTGAATATATGTTTCTTATTCAATTTATTCAAAAATTTTAATAATTGATACGATTAAAGTTCATTAGAAAGAATGCCAGGGACATCTTGCTAGATTGAAACTAAATAATTTTTGAATCATAGTCTAATCTTCTATTTAATATGAAAGAAGAATTAAGTAAATGTGATCAAACCTACATCTCAAGTGTAATGAAAGAAAACGAGTTTATGAGCTTTCTTGGTATTCAAACATGTGAAAGGGCTGTACGAGAGTACACGCTGAAAAGTTAAATAATGAATGAAATGAAAACAATTTATTTGATTTGTGAATTTAAGGAATCGAGAATTGCTGTATGCAAAATTCTAAATGCAACGTAACCTATATTCAAAAAATGTCTTTTACTTTATGTTGAAATGTAAATGAAAGTGTAGTTTTTCTAACAACTACTGTGAATATTAAAAAAATATTATAATCAAGTTATGGATCAAAAATTAATTATCAGTCTTTTAAAAAAATTCAGAACCAATTATAAATAATGAGGCTTGAAACTTTCTAAAATTAAAAGGGAAACTGTGAATAAATGTGTTTATTAAAATAATACATTCTGATTTTAAATAAATTAATGGAAATGACTGAAAAAGCAATGTTTTATCATTTTAAAAAAAATGAAAACGAATTTACGTTAATGCATTTTTCACAAAAAAAAAAAAAGAAAATCTTGTTTTCTATATCATAATTTTTAATAATTCAATATAGACAGTTATCCAGTAAAAACGTTTCTGCGAAGATATATGAAAAAATTAATTTTATTTTATGTATTTCTTACATCATGACAGCCTCAGACCATCGAAAGAATTATAAGGAAAATGACACTGCTATAACCCGGTAATTCATCACATACTTCAAAAACCTGTCTTGTCTTAACATGTTCAAGAACCATTATTTTCCAATTCTTTTTACCATGCTTTTTTCCTAACAGCATTTTACTCCAGGAAATCGTTACGTATAAATTTAGTTATAGCATAAGAACTTATCACTAAAAATGAATTTAACAATTCATTAAGTTTGGATGTATACTAATATGTTTTTTAATATTCCAGATTATTTATATTTCAGAGATATTTCATTATGATTATAATATTTTGAAAGAAAGATCATTTTTAATTGAATGTAGATTTTTATCAACAATTACATATGTATAACGTTAGGGACGCAGGAAACGAAAAAAAAAATGTTGTTATTGAAAATATCGCGTTATACAATATGATTTCAAGAGTTGAGAAATTTTAATTAAGTATTTCTTAAAATTCAACAATATTCATTTTTCTTTTACACAAAATGTATAACGAGCAAAATATGTCTTCATTATGAATACTTTTAAATTGAAAATTAATCTAATAGGACAAAACATAAATTAAATTTGAATAGAAGAATTCTATTATATTTTAATCATATGTGTGAAATCTAAATTAAGAGTAAGTACATTTTAAGTGCAATATTTTTACTCAAATATACTATTTCTTGTTTATGCATGCACTGGACATGCAACTATCCGAATTAAAATAGTTTCTATTAAAAATAAAATGTACATTTTTATACATTATTTAAAAATTTAATACTTTACTATGGAAATGACTAGAATTCTTAGTCGATTTATAGTGCTAGAGTTCCGTTACATGATATAAAACGACCAAGACATTTCAAGTTCGTGGCTCCAAATGTCATGACCTTCGAGCCACGAAGCCACTAAAAGTGTATAATGTAAATGAGCTCTTGCATGTGAAATCTGTCACTGGATTTAGTCTTTTTGTTGCCTTAAGTTTGTTGAAGGGTGCCAGTTCCTGTTTCATCCTCGTCAATTGACATAGATTCAAGATTACTAAATTCTTCACTAAAATCCCTCATGATGCTTCTAAGTGCAACATAAATAATGAATTAATGAATAATACTCCTAATAAGGCTACTACTTCTGATATAATCACTGATTATATTTTCCTATATTCTACTTAATAAATTTTAAAATGCAGTTATTAATTTTAAACACGATGGAATGTTACTTTTACATTTATAAAAAATAGATAAAATTAACCTAGAAAGTAATTCAGAATATTCGATCAACATCTGATTAGAATTTTACAGTTTAGTAGCTTTGACAATTATAATTGTCCATTTGAAGGAAAACTATGTTAAATGATCATATTATTGCTTAAAATAAAGTTTAATTTCATCTTTTTCTAAAGAAAATATGTCCCATTTAAGAAGATCCGAATTGAAGAATCATTTCAAATTTATCTTTCAAAAGATAACCCTAAATATTTTTATTTCTAAAGAAAACTTGCCGTAAATATCTTATTTAAAATAGAAAAAAGTAACAATGTAACATTTGTTTTTTTTTACAATTGATGGAAAAAGGAGCACATCCTGAAAAATAAGAAGAAAAAAATCCTTGTATATCAATTTATTGCAGTCATAAACGGATTTAGAGCAGATGCATAAATCTTATGTAATTCATTCTTAAAACAAATATCAGTTCGTAGATTTGATAAAAGAAAATATTCTGTTTTATCGAAACATTTCGTTTATTTGTTCATCATGTTCTACATTGTATGCTCTTTTTAGGCGATTCAGAAAGTATCATTACTAAACTGAGTTTATTGGCATAGCTTTTAAGGAAGCAAATTATTTGAAATATTAAACTTGAATCTGTTTCTTATCTTTCGTACACGAAAATATGATTACTTCAGGAACAGTAAGGTAACTATTGTTTCCGTCTAGAATGTAATCTTAAGTTTTTTTCATCTCATTATAATAAGGAAGCTTAGATTTTTGTATATCGTGAATAAGACATCATTTATTAAAGCACAAAAAGAGGATTTTTTTTTAATTTCGACTTCAAAATACTTTAATCAGTACATGAAAGCACAATGAGTATCAAATAAAAAAAATCAACTGAATGAATATCAATTATCTTCCATGACATTTGGAGCACGAATAGACTTGTTGAATCAGCATCTTTTGTTTTCAATGAATAGTTTACACATTTATTCAAGATTATAATTTAAATGTTGTATTATCTGTCAAGCTCAGTATATGAAATAAATGCTTGGGTGCCTTATATATAATACGAATTATTACCATGAAGCTCAAATACATAATATTAGTGGTTTTATCAGCATTTCGAGTCTCCTTGAAATTTAATTCTGAACCCAACAAGAGCAATTATAAATATACAATGAAGAAGGAATTATTTGGTATTTTTTTACAAGTTTATTTAGTTTTCTTGTTGCATATATATATATATATAAAGGAAGATTAGGAAAATTTTTTCCTTGCGTTACATCCTAATGTTTATCAGTAAGAATAATTACAAAAGGTTGGTACAATAAGGAATTATTTTTGAGCTGTCTTTAAATGGATGATGTCAAAGGTTTACATTTTTGAAGATGAATTCATATTATATTACAGTATGTTAACTAAGTTACTTTATTCCCATATGATAAAAAACTGAGACAATATTCCATTTTTAGAAATGAAATTCATTATTATGTTATACAGATATTTTAATTTTTGAAGTTCCTTTTCTTGTAGTTTTATCATTTCTTCAATTTTTATTATTTGCTTACCCTCTTGCTGAAGATGCGTTATTATAATTACGACCACGTTTTTTCTTCGTTTCCTTGAAAAATTAGGTTATTCTGACTTAAGGTAATTGCTTTGTTTAAAGATTATTTTCACTATAAATGAGATAAAAACTGTAATGAATTATGACGGCATAAATATCCAGATGAAAAATAAATTCAGTAAACATATGCTATTATCATATATTTCAGAAGAATAAACGTCCTTCATTTATATAGTTCTGTCAAAGTCTTACGGTTGTAGGATATATCCGTCTTATGATACCACACCCAAACTATTAACGGCTTATGTGAATTTACTTTAGATCATCGATCATGCTTTGAAACAAACATTATTTTCTTGCATCTGGCAGCTCTTTCTGTATAAGCCTGTGCCAAATTATAAACTCATATATATTTACAATGATCTTCATTGTAGATTGTATCTTTAATTCTGACATTTTTTTTACTATAAGTATAAGATTCCTTTAAGTATGAGTTTAATAATGGAACCAAAAAAGGGAGAAAAATGAAAAAAGCTACAAGTTAAAAATCATAAAATATGCTGCAGAATCAAATACCTCTGCTACAACAAGAGCTCTCGATTCAACAAAGAAGATGGTAAGAGATAGGAGAAAGAAGGAAAATTCTATTGAAAAATACAAATGAAAAAATTCTCCTATGAAAAAAGAAAGAGCTGTCTGAGGAAATTTAGAAAATAACGTTGCAGAATAGGTACAAGAATAGAAGCAAAGTTATTATGTTGTTACAAGAAGCGTAATTATGAATTATGCTTTGAAGTAGGAAAGGGCCATTTCAGAATAAAGCAAATAATTAACTCAGAACTCGGCTGATACTATGTCAAAATATCCTTTCCACTCGGCGCTTTTAGGGTTGAGGAAAAATTTTCTTTTCCCCACTGGAAAGTTCGAAAACACCACATGTGATAAGGTTAGTTTTCTAGAAAAAAAGGGGAGATACTAAAGGTTGCTGATTTTTAGTCAGCAATCATTGACGAGTAAGACAGATCCTAATATTTGGAGTCATATCATATCATAATAATTTTTTTCTGAATTCCTGGTTCCCATTTTTAAATGAGTGACTTACAAACTTTCAAATGAATATTTATCATAACTTAGAGTCTTAGTAATGTGTATTGCGTAAATTAACATTTTCAAACAAAACAAATAACAAAGAAAGCGACAGTTATACCATATTACTATATTTTCTAGAAGCAAGTGCGTTAAAACAATATTAAATTAATAGCTTCTGTAATCTCATGATTATACTCTTTGAGAATGCGATAGTTCAATCATAAACACGAAATAATTTATTCGGTGCTTGCTTATATATATATATATATATATAGGTGTGTAATCGCATAGCTTAGTATGCAGGCTTTCTCTGGTCTTATTATAGCAATTTACATATTTAACTAAATCAATGAAACCATGTAATAATAATAAATCCTCATGTTTTCAAAATTATTCGACAAAATATGTAAAAGTAGGAAAATCTTAAGAACAAGATGTTGAACACTATTACTAAACATTTTTTTTTTAAATTAATGCCTTCTTAATGCACAAAAAAATCAATGCAATCCAAATATTTTGATTAGACATTTTAGTAACATCACCTTTTGAAACAATAGGAAAGTTACTGGTGTCAGACTTTATAAATCTGAACGACGTTCAAGCAATGAAGACAGCAACCACTCACCTAATTTCCACACCACACCAACATCAGGACATAGAACCTAGACAAGCTTAACATCCGGTTTTCAATTGAACAGGACTCCAACTCACAACTCAATCCTGGCTACGAGTTTGCTACCTCTCTAGTCGGTTACCGAGACCCTTTTTTGAATAAATATGATCAAAAGTGAGATTTAAGAAATAATTTTTAACTAAATTGAACACGTTTCAAAGCTGCTGAGTAAATCTTAAGTACGACAAATTAAGGCAAAACTTTCAGTTAATTCAAACATTCCAATGAAAATAATATGTAACACTTTTTATATCAAATGATTCTATGAATCTTTAATGTTGAAGAAAAAAAGTACTAATTTGTTTTTTTTTTTTAATATTTTTTTTTGTTTTTAAATGAAACTTATATCTCAAATTAAAAAGTTCTTGTAACAATGCTTTTTGAAATGTCTGTTTTAAAAATATAAAGTGAATTCTACCTTTTAAGATTTTTGGCTCTTAAAAGAGCTTTTTTGTTTTATTTTTCATTTTCTTTTTATTAAAAATGTATCAGTTTTAATCTTTTTTATTCTAGTCTTGTTTTTTTTATTGGTTTATGTGTTAAGAGATTTTTAAATAAATTGTGTGCTATTCTTCGAAACAGTTCTGGTCAATACAAAGAACCAAATTGCATGCCTTACAGATAATAGTTGTTCTTTTTTTGTATATTCTTTTTCGCACAATATGTGTACTTTCTTCTTTTCTTTTCATCAATTGGCCAATAAGATTTATCATCATATGCCTTTATTTTTTTATTACTGAAAGCTCTACATTTTTATAATTTAATTTTCATATTAGAGATTATATTAAATTAATTCTAAACTCTTTTAAACTCAGTTTTTAACTTAGTTTGGCACGACTTAAATATCAGAAACACAATAATATCGATGAGACTACAGAAGGATTTTTTGTCACTTTCCTAGTTCGTCTAGCAAAAGTGTAGGTAAATGCCTTGCTGTCTCCTAAATCACCATATCCTATGTGCTTGTGGTAATCTGCCACAATTTTTTGAATTGGAAGTGGTTAATTTTTCTTTTTCCCTTTCAGCAAAGGCGCCATCAGATTTTTTTGGGGTGGCTATCAACAAAATTGTCTTCATCTAAATCTTTCATCAAATTCTCAATCTCAATTGGGGCGAGAAATTTCAGATTTATTCTAAAACATCGAAGAAAAAACAAGAGAAAAAAAATTTCATGTCATAGACAGGGTAAAGTCATCTAATGGAGTATTTTTTCGAATTTGGTTGTTCCTAAAGGTCGCCAATGATAAGGAATTCTTACACAACTGATAACGTTGGCGAAAAATATTCCCACTTAATTACGGACAATAGAAGCAAAGTCGTTAAAAGGGCCAGGGAAAGTTGTAAAAGGGTCTGCTGAAAAAAAATGGAGAAAGAACTGTCTCTAGATAGCTTGGTACAGACGTTGTACCACAGCCGAAACGAACGACAAAAAAGTTTTTGGTACAGCATATGTATCGCCGATGTTTAAGGGTTAAAAGCATTAGTAGGTTAGTGCAATCGTTTTTTGAACAGAAAAAATATGGTAATACAACAGGAAAACAAAATTTGAGCAAAAATTACCACAAGATCCTGGCCGTAAAATGACGAGTTTCTCAATTTGACTTTTTAGGTACAGAATGGGATCCATATGAAGACCTTTTAAAAACGAAATGCTTGAGAAGTTATTTGTCTTAGGTTATTAATGTGATTATTTTGAAGGATACATGCATTGGTGAGTGATCTGTTATACTTTATTATGATTTCCATATATATATAAATTTAAGTCAATCGTTTCTCGTATCTGATATATAAATCCATTCCGGATTTTGGATCCTCTTTTATTAGGATATAAATATCACCTTATCTAAGGAAATATTCGGTATACCATTTAATATGTCGAATTCGGGTAACGCTCGGATACGCAGGTTCGGATAACGCTTTTGAAAATAATCTCCAAACAGTATATGTTCTAAAAATTGTCATTTTCCGAAGAATTCAAGAAGTTACTCCCCGAATATTGAATTGAGTTCCTAATAATATGCCCAAAAGTGTAAATAAAGTATTACTTTCAAGAAAGAGTATGTGAACATGCAGAGTACCCTGAAATAACTCCAAGTTTCTCATTACCATTTTTTCGATTGCCATTTGTCCGCCATAAATTGGGAACTGGCTTTGAATAGCAGATGTTTTACCTTTACAGTAGCCAACATGATGGGTGATAACAACATGGGTGAACATCCTTCTTCCGTGATTGAGGCATATTTCAAAAATGATGACTGTGCCTGTTGAAACTCACTTTCATTTGTTTGGTTTCGTGAGCAAACATAGCGTTCACTACTGGGCTTCAAAAAATTTAAGACAAATCCATGAATGACCTCACCATAATGATCATGATACTATTAATTTAGGTGTGCTGTTGTAGAGTTTAATGTTATAGGCCCATGATTATTTGAATCGTATGAGAAAAAGTTACGGTAGTTAGTTTGTTATATAACATAAATCCCCCCCCTTCCCCCCAAATAAAACTAGACGAGCACGTTAATTTGCTTTCCTACCGTGAGGGGGGGAGCTAAACAAGGTGATATTACAACCCGCATAGCCAGAATATCAGTAGATTTGTGTAAAGTATTAGTTACCGGAACCTTTGATCTCAATACTAGGGGATATTTCATGGTCATTAAGTTCCCCAAATATATCATATTGTGACTACTTTTTTCTGAAAGCATCTGAAGACACAAGTGTACAACAAAAAGCACCAAGTACCAATGGAACTGAAAGCTGAAATTTGCCAAGCATCTGAAAACACAAGTGTGCAACTATAAGCACCAATTACCAATTTAACTGAAAGCTGAAATTTGTCAAGCATCTGAAGACACAAGTATACAACAATAAGCACCAAGTACCAATGGAACTGAAAGCAAAAATTAGTAAAAAATAATAGTGGTTCAGAAATATATAGACACTGAAAATTGGCATTCAGATGCTATACTTTTCAAAAGAATGTGACAGTGAATGTAAAAAAACAGAATGGTATGTATTCATCTTCTAATTTATGAAACAAAATAATTTTGAATAGCATCTATTTAATTAATTTTGAAATTAATTTTTTACACCTAAAATTATTTAATTTTGAAATCAAAATTATTTTTTGCCACACTCTGTATATTACAAATTTAAATTCAAAATTGTTTCCTACGTTCTGTTAAAAAATTCTTTCACTTCCAGGGAAAAACATAACTGTATTAAAATTAGTTATATTTGGATAATAAATTCAAAAATGACATTTGTTTGGGAACCGTTAAGATAATGGGTGGCTATAATTGGATTTATCAAAGTTAAGGCTCCATTGAATAAATATTATTTACATTTAGCTTTGAACAAAATTTTGAGGATGAAGTAATATTATTTGATTGTCATCTACGAGTTAAGAGGGTCATGGAAATGCATTTTAGGAAGAATATTTAATCTACTTTATAAAGTAAGTTCAAAATTATTATTGCTTCAGAATGTGAGAAAGTAGTTTTTTGAAATATATCTATTAAAACTTCATCAATAACCTGGCACAGACTGTGAGTTGATAGACAGCAAAAACGTTTGTGTAATCTTAAGAACCGATGTCTGTAAGAAAGATTAAATTGATTGATGAGACTCAATAACAAGCGAGTACACTCACGAAACTTCCTTCATCAGTCAGATCTTCTTATAATGTCCATTCGGACGACAACAAAATGGTAAAAGCAAATCCTGCTGTGAGATTAGTGGACAAGTTAAAAAAAAAGCTACCAATAATGGGATAAAATGTATGTTAGATGAAAAAAATGTTTTATGAATAGTTTTCCTTACAACTAATAATATTAATAGAATTGCTCGTAAGTATATTTAAGGACTGATTTTTTCTAAAAAAAAGTACTTTTTCTTACTGTGAGAAAAACTAATCAATCAAATGAACAGACTTTTAAAAATACTAAATTCCTTAACACGCATAAATCAAATGCAGAAGAAAAGAAAACCAATTTTGTATTCATTTGAAAAAAAGTGATAATTTTGGGTCACTTTCTTGATCTATATTAGTTTTTTAGAAAAAAAAAATTCATTTTTTTTTCTTTCCTTTGAAGAAGGAAATAAATTTTTAAAATCTGAGAAAGAACAAAAATACACAAATCTATAAAAATAAGGTATTTATAAATTATTTTTTTATAGTAAAATATTTTTTTTTTTAATTTCTGATGTAAAATATAATCATAACACATATTATACCAAATTCATTCCTGAAATATATTCACAAACTACCTATTTTCGAAAAATTATTTTGATAATAGTTTAGAAGAATTTATTATATTATTATTTAAGAAGACAGTTATAATAATTTATAACTTTACAAATGTAAATGTAAAAATATTACATTTTAAAAAATGAATTTTAATCCTGCTTTATAAACTTTTTTTTCATCAAAAACATTTAGTTTTAATTTGTTTAATACTTTAGAAACCAATAATTTATTTCTTTAATATCACTTCAAACATTTTGAATGATTTAACTGCATAATTAACAATAGAAATTTAATGATATGTTATAATTCCTATTTTCATAACACATATTATGCCAAAACATGCTAATCTGGAAATAGCTAACAGTTCAATACCACAAGACAAATTATATAACAAGTATTAGTTCAAATGAAATAAGATCATAAATTATTTGGTAGTTAACTTACAGACATATTTTGTGAGAAAATTTGTTCCTCCATTCATTTATTCAAAGCAGGTATAAGCTGAATCATCGTCTTTAATATGTAGTTAATTAAGAATTTACTTTGCAAACACACAGAGACTTGTACGCACATAGATATATAATGCAAAATGTATTTAAAAAGCACGAGTACGCCATGTATATAAGCTAATGATAAGTTATTTAGTTATGAGAAATTTTAAAATAAAATAAATGAGAAAAAAATATTAGATAAATACATAAGATTTATAAGAAATTAATATTATAAAAATTAGATCACCTTAATAAATAAGCGAATTAGCAAGAAATCAGAAATTATTCTTCTGGCAAGTTATTAAGAAGATTACATTATCATTAAAGAAGGTAAGTAATTTACAGTGTAGTTTCAGGCTTTTCGAACAGAAATGCATGGTTAAATATGTTTAATGAATCCAAATTATCACACTCAGCCAAATAAATCATAACAAATTGGCGAAGTTATATTTCAGAAGAGCGTGTATGTAAAATCTAAAATAACATACAAACTAACATATCTAAATAAAATTGTAATTCTAAATTTAATTATTAAAAATAGTCTATTACATAGAAAATATTCTCTATTTTAGTTACCAAGAT
The DNA here is from genome assembly GCA_019974015.1 of Nephila pilipes. Classification (NCBI taxonomy): domain Eukaryota; kingdom Metazoa; phylum Arthropoda; class Arachnida; order Araneae; family Nephilidae; genus Nephila; species Nephila pilipes. The sequence goes on from BMAW01022908.1 coordinate 35,225, forward strand.
GAATAAATTATTAATAAATGAAGTACTGCCTGACCATTCTACAAGACTTCGTCTCAGCTGTAACTAATATATTACAAATAACGTGAATTTAGTATAAAGAAGTCTTATATAACTAAAAAAATTATAACAATGATACTAAGAAAAAAAATTCAAAAAACAACCAATATTATCTTTTTATGCAGCTGTGATACAAGAAACCAATTAGTATAAAAATCTGAATTGTATTAATTTATAGCACTTGGCTCCAATTATTGAGGTGTAATGAGAAAAGCTAATTTAGACAAAAATACAGTTTCCTCCATTGAAATATGTTTTTATTTTTTGAACATTTAATAGGTCACTTGGCTTTAGATGTATTCTTAGGATTAGAAATGAAATTATTAATATGTAGAATCAAATTAAAAGCAACTTTGCTATAAATTACAATGCATACTTTTATTCCAAATCAGGACCTTATTGACATCAAAATAGGAATATTCACTTTTATTAAATGTATTATGAAATGTTTTATTATCTAGTATTTATAATTTCATATCAAAAAATTCTTATTCTATTTATTTTTATCCTTTTAATTTGATACAAGTAAGGAAGATAAAAATAATATTTAGTTTGTTAAAAAAAGCTTATTTAAATCAAAAGTTATAAAGTCATCAACATATTTATAAATAATAAAATATTTTTATCTACATAATTATATTTCTGAAAATTCAAATAAATATTACTTAAAACATTCCTAATTATTTTTCCTTTCGTTCCACATTTAATTTGTTAAATTTTACTATCATTAAATTTTACATAATTTTCTTTAAGTTCCAGACTAAATAAGCAATAAAGTTTTCTTGATATTTTAATATTATATTATGCATTTTAAATATTATATTTTTTGAAAATAATGAAAAGTATATGATGTATATGATTCTATATGTATACAATTGAAGATCTTCAAAACCATAATTTAGTATTTAGAATACTTTTCTATAGTTTTCGAGAAATTATCAGAACCGACTAAAAAATGCTGTCTTATTTAATTCATTTATAGTTTCTTTTAAAATTACTTATAATAGCTTACGGATTCTTGTATTATAAATATTAAAGACCTATGTAAAACTTTTAAATTTAATTGGTTTCCATGAAAAGTTGGAACTGAGAAAATAAATTGATACTTAGTGTAATAAATTTGAAAAAGGTTATAATTATCTATCTATGTATATATATATATATATATATGTTACGTTTTTAACCTAATTTAGTATTAACGTCCAAATAAGTTCATTTTATCCATTCTCCACCCGAATGATTACTACATCTTTAAGTCAATCCTAATCAGTTCTACTCAAAACTGACATGTTTGATATTATAACATGTTCTTATCGTAGCATTCTATCTGCTTCTCTCTTTTTTTGTATTCTCTACATTAACACTCTGTGCATCTGCCAAAAACATACTTTCAATTTATGATTGAATGAAATTGAACAAAATATTTAAATCTTTGACAGGATGCTTTTATCCCTCATGGCAACAGAAGAAAATATATATATAGTTATATATATAGTTATATATAAATATATATATATATATATATATATATATATATATATATATTTATGCGTGTGTGTGTGTGTGTGTGTGTGTGTGTTTATGCATGTATTAGGATGATTAATTTAAAAGAGTACCCAATTTGTTTGTATTATCCACATCTATAATATTTGTAGTAAGAATTTCAAAATCATTACTTATTTAATATGTCTATATTTAATGTGTGGGTATTGTTTTATGCACATTCTAAATGAGATAAAACGTGTTATGTTAGAAAATCTTTCGGTTTTCCAACATAACACGTCATTAGCAATTTTTAATCCGATTCTGCGATAAAGATTTGAGAAAACCGTCGGCTTCTTTCAACGTTTTTATTATATATATATTTTTTTAAAAAACTCATTCATACGGTAAGGAATTGCAACAATAAAAATTATCTGCATGAACTAATTCTTTGATTTTAATGAATTCCGAAGTGTACCTGGACATAATTCAAATTTTTATTACTTCACTTGAGACGAAGGACAGTTACCGCTGATTGCAGCAAGCTGGAACCACTCCACATACGTCAAATCTAACAATTGATGTGCTTAAGGGATTCTTTGACAACCGTTTAATTTAATAGGCCTCTTACGACCAAGGATTCCTGATCTCGCCTCGCTAAACTCTGTTTATGGGGTTATCTCAAAGATAAAGTTTTTCATAGAAGTCCTGCAAACATAGATGAATTAAAACAAATCATGACTGAAGAAATTTTTTTAATAATACCAAGAATATTGCGCGAAGTGTGTCAAAGAACTTGTTTCGATATGTTCGTTTTTGCATTTAAAGTGGGGGCAAAGATTTTTAACAATTGCTGTAAAAAAAAGATTATGTAAAAAATTTTAGTAATCAATTATGTTTAATTTTAGATCAATTATGTTTTTCAAAAATAAAATTATCACAGGAATAAGGGCCAATGGGCGTCTCCATTTCTATTTTACCACAAAAATAAAGTTGCAACAGTCCAACAATGTTAGAGACTGTTTCCCAACTTAAACAAGGTATTTAAAGCATTATACTTAAGTACTATAATAGTTCCCACTTTAGTCATATTTAAGGATAATAAGAAAAACTAACAAGTACACTTTGAAATTGATCATCTTGTATATATATATATATATATATATATATATATATATATATATATATATATATATGTCAGTTAATTAAGAATAGTATAGATACATAAAATAAAACTAAACACAATTCTTTAAAATTGCAATGAAAATTTACATATAATTTATATAGACAATAGAAAACAAAGATTTTTATTTGCTAAAACCCATATACGAACACAAACCCATAGATACACTCCCACACACATATAATCTTACATTCTTTCGTTCTTAAGTTATAAGCTTTTGATTAATTCGTATTCTAAATACTTGTTTAAGTAATGGGATTTTCGTACAATTCTGAAGACAATATATTAATTAAATTTTTCCAATGAGATGTTCACATCTTTCTTTACATGAGAGAAACTGAAAAATTTAGGTGAAACCTCAAGGTAAGTCTTTGACTACCTCCTCGCATAGAGTTTGAACATTTACGAAATGTGTGGAAATGGATTATTAAATTTTAAATGGAATTCGTATGCCTTTCATGAGTTCGTATTTTTAACGAAAATATGTTCGTTCCTGTACAATCTCTTTCGGTTTCTCATTTCATTTAATGTTAAGAAAGATTTTAACTTCTAGTTATTAAGATTTTAACAAGAACGTTCCGAAATAGCTAATTTCCGAGATCATTAACATCTTCCTAAGTAATCATAAATATGGCAACATTTCTTTATACTTGCTAGGCCATGTTAACAATGCTATCTTAATTTTGCTTCTCTAGAATGCCGCTTCTTCCCCATTGTGTTATTTGAGTTATAACTCTACATTTTTGGTATATAACTCTTTTTAGTTTTTTTTTGGATGTTTACTCTTTAGATCTCCTTTTTGATGTAAACATGATGACATCGAAAAATAATGATTAATCTTGTAAAGATTAAGCATTGATAATTGGTATAATATTTAAGCAAAAAATTAAGTTACCTACCCTGCAAAAGCAAAATAAATAGAAAAGTTGCTCTATTCAATCTGTTTTGTTATTTATATATACGTAAATCATTTGTATATTTCTCCTTTGATTTTTACCTGACAAGCAAATTTTCTTTAGATAATCTTCGAACGCTTTTATACCTCCAAGAACATTAATTTTCTTAATTTTAATTTTTGTTTTTGCTTATAAAAGTGATAAAAAATCGCAAAGAATTTTGTATGAAAATTATAAAATATTTAATAGATTTAGGATAATACTTTATTTAAAAGTTCCTATGAAGCAGAAGTGTCACTTTCATGTTAAAAAGGGAGCTATCACGCACGATTTCGTAGTGACTATCAACTGCTTTAAAAATCAAACATGCTCATACTCTTTTTTTTCTGTGGGAATAATTTTCTACAAGTGTAATAAAACCAAGAATATTCTTAAATATGCTTTTTTTGTAAATTATACTAAGCGGTATACGATATTTCTACAAGGTGATATTCATATATAAAGACCAATGTAATAAACTACTTATGTAGACCTACGAACCTGCAATCCACTCAGGATGACCGTGCAATGACCATAAATTATGCATACGAAACATAAAACCTAATGTCTTACTTTACCCTGAAGCCATTGGTGATTCATGAATTTAATAGATGATAATGCCATACTTCATACAACTTGTCTTGAGGCGAACATGCTTGAAAACGAAATAAAAAAGCGTATAAAGTGTCCAGCATATTCGCTTCATCTAACCCAATGTAATATGCTTGGGACGTACTCAGAAGACACATGGAAACGAGACCAGAAACTCATTTTATGGAAACAGAACTACTTTAGGATTGGAACAGTAATACCAACATCTTATCAATAACTCTCAACCATACGAAACAAGTGTGTTTCAGTCTCAGCTGTTCAAGGAGACCAAACCACAGTAAGCATTTGCGTCATTTGAAAATAATACTTTTTGTCATTTACTTTTTTTCAAATTGTTGTCCAAAAGCATCCTTTTATTTTTTTTCTATAGTTATAAAGAATTTTCATGGATCCCATTAAATTTTATCTCATTCAATTTATTTATTTTTTGTATCCTTTTTTCTGAATTGCGTTTTGTTACAAGAGTATTCTCCATTTTATACCCATGGATGGATGAATTCATAGTTTTCTTTATTTCTTTGTCCTTCTCCTAATTTTTTAAGAAGTGTATATGAATGATTATCTCTTACGAACTTTCTAAGGCACATTTTCAAAAAATTATTATTGATGTTGTTACATCTTCCAGTAAAAACTAAAACCATATCAAGGAACATTTATATGGTTTTAGTTCACATATAAATGTTCCTTGATATGGTTTTAGTTTTATAGTTTAGTTTTGACATTTTATAAGAGACATCTTATAAAATGTCAAAAATAAAAGTATAAGGGAATACAATACGTTTGAAAATGAAACCAACTAATTTCGGAAGCATTAAATTTTCCTTAGACTGAAGAAATAATTGTCTAATTAAATTAGTGGAAAAATAATAATGTGGTTAGGAAATAGGGTAAGATAAAACTCAAATATCCCCGTGACTCCTACCAAGAATGCTGCTGAGGCTTAAGATAGAAAGTAAACTTCACTCAATATATTTGCACATTTCTAAAAAAAATATTTCAATAATTAATGAATTCTAAGTAAACGATGAAGAATAGAGTAACGAAATAAAGTAATATTTACACAAGAACGTAAATGAAATGGTATAGTGAACTTCATAATATTAAACTCCCATCATTCAATATTAAAACAGAACAGGAAGAAATTATTTTATGTTTGAAAAATATATATGTCATACTTTTAATATGGAGGAATGTGTGTCATGGAAAAATAACTCAAAGCTGTTAAAAAGCTGAAATAAAATTTATTTGAGTTTCCGTTACACCTAAAAGAAACAACATCAAATTGGTATATATATATATATATATATATACATTAGTTTATTTAAGTCAAAATTTAATTAGTCAGTTGTTCATGTGTCATTCAAATATCAAATATCTCGTATGGAATGAATATTTTCCAAAAATTTAAAATTAATAAAATAGTTCGTTTAAAGTTATTCGTTTCAGAATCAGTCTCAATGTCAGTATTCTTATTTTCTTTTCAAAAAATATTCGGAACATTACTTTTTCTTTAAAATTTAAGTTGACCGGTTAAATAGATTAAGCTGAAATTAGTGATGAAAAAAAAAAGATTTTAGTAATATTATTAATTACTGAAAATATGAAACAAAAATGTTTATTAATAATATTTCCTGGTTATCACAGATATTTTATTATTTTTGCTCCGTTTATTATCGAATGATTAAAGCATCCACCTCTGTCAATAAATTATTTTATTAAACACATTTTATTCATGCAGATATATTTGATATGCATTTGCCCTTTTTTATGTCGTTCACTCAAATGCAAATTACATTCACTGCATTTAATTCCTTTCAAAAATTTACATCCTGAATTTGCGTTTTTTAGGAAATATGATAGTAATTAATTTACATTCATAGCAGTACATTTACTGAAGATTCCAAGTCACATCAAGCATTAATAAATATCAAAAAAATATTTCGCACTTGCATAACAGATGGTTCCAAAAACTGTAGAGAATTTAGAATGTTATATATGCTTTTTTATTTTCATAGATTTAATATTAGTTTACGTTGTCAATTATCCTAATCTTTGAAATGAATTAATTGAGAACTTTAATCCTTCTCGTGAAAAAGTACAAATGTAATTACCATTCGGATAATTATGTGATATTTGTACTTTTAAAAAGTATAAATTGTAGAGGAACGTAAAAATATTAGTATTATATAATTGTATTTACTATCAAATTATATTCAAACAAAGAATGCATCAATTTTTTCTTAAAATATTGGAAGTATTTCAAAAAGAATTAAAAGTGAAATGTTATAAGCATTTATGAATTTTCTAGTAATCCACGTATACCTTCGGAAATTTCGGAAATGGTAACTCTAAAATATCATGATTATATAGTTAACAAAACTTGTGTAATATTGTTATTATGTTGTTACTGAATGATATTAATTTTAATAAAAAAAACTCAATTTAAACAATATTCACTTTTTAATATTTATTGTTATTAATGATTTCGTTTTTTTTGAGAGTTTGAATTTATTTAATATCTAATAAATGAACTGAGTGTTGAATGCAGTGTGAAAGAGGGTATTCTGATCACATATTAGATTGAATATTAATTGTCATATTTTGATATTTAATTTCATAATTAAACATATTTAATTTTAATAACCATCAGGATAATGTACCCTTTAAATTGTTTGAAATTTTTAAGTAAAAAATCGCTGCTTGATTTGCATGAATTATAAATTTTCATACATGTAATGATAAGAGAATTTATCTATTAAACAACAATTACAAACATTTAAATTCTGTCATTGTATAATAATTTTTATCATTCCACCTAGAATAATATACGACGGGCAGTAAATTAATAGGGGCATCTGGCTGCTTCAAAGTATATTTAGTATAGTAAAAATATCCAGTACAATATTAAATAAAAATTAATAGAATTCAGCAAACTAAAGAATAGATACATTAAGTTGAAATATTTGTAATTCAGGTTTAGTCATTAGGGCTTTTTCAAATTTTACAAAAGAGTCCTGACATTTTGAATTGTATTACCAGATAACATCTTTCTTTAGCAATTTATTTAAATAAATTTTAATACATCTGTGATACACATTAATTGAGCCAAAATTTCTTTACGTTTATTTTCATTTTCTCATAGACTTGATTTTTTGAAAACTTCAATAATTATATCAATGTAATGTAATCTGATCTGATTTTACTTCATAACCCAAGAAATTAATTTGACTTTGTGCAAAGCTAAATTTTGATTTTTTTTAATTTAATCTTTTGTTTATGACCAAATTCAAATGTTCTATGTAAATGTTTCACATGCCCTCCGCAGGTGAGGAAAATATAATCAAATCATCAAATTATATATAATTGCAAGCATAATAAACTTTAAATTTTATCCAATACTCTTCGAAAAGTTCTGTTAAATATTGCACTTGCATTATTAAGTTCAAAAGGTACTTTTTATCATTTAGCTAGCCAAAAATTGTTGCATATTGTAGTAGCCTCTTCATGAATTTGAATGTGCTGATTCTTTTGAATGGACTAATAGTAGTATTGAAAAAAAAAATTTACAATACACAAATTTTCTAATAAACTATCGATTCCGATTAAATGCAGTATATTAATATTGCATATAATGCATTTAAACACTTAAAATCATTACGTAATCGCGTTATTTTTCTCTGAGATTTTATTACATTCTTAAAGTTATAAGTTATTACTTTTACAAATTATGCCTGCTTACAAAAAGCCATAAATGTGTTTTCTTAATTTTTGATTCATCATTTTTAGAAGCTCTATATGCTTTCATTGATGTAGGTACATCTCAACTCAACTCAGTAGACAGAATTTTTATGTTATTGTATCCACACCAAAGAGAGTCTTAATGCGAACAAATATGTGATCATATCAGTGTATGGTCATATTGGTAGTTACCTTTTTATTAAAATTTATTCTTGTTTTTAATATCAATATTTTCACTGACCTTATTATATTTGTGATTGTTTACATATAAATTCTAATTTCCATGTAAACTCATGGCAGAAGATCGATTAATTGAGGTTTCGACTGTCTTATTTTTAAATGTGTTCATTTTTATATAGTCTATTATTAAGTGAAATATTTTACATTTATATAACCCTTCTAAAATATTTGTGAAATAAATATTGATAGCATATATTTTGACGGTAAATTTCTCATCATATCTTTAAGATTAAATGACATGCATAAATTGACTGTGTTAGTCCAACAGTGTGTCGTTTGATGAAAGTTTCATGTCGGAACAAATACCTTAGACTCAGTGATGTTTAAATGAACTCAAAAATATTATCGACAATCTCGACTCAGTATCGATTACACACTCCAGTGATTTTAAAAAAATTCTAATTACATATTTTCTACCATTTCTTGAATTCATAGTGGAATTTTGAGTCTTCAAGTATATTCGTAATGATAGGCATCCTTTGTACCTTGATTCGCACAAACTTTTCACACCTGAATTCTGAGACGATCATGTTGGTAAAGAACGTTGATAATTATTCCTCATTGGCTGGAGAAACATTTTAGACCTCACCCCATAATTATCATTAATATTTCGTATATTTTTAGGATGAAAAATAGCTTAAGTCAACTATATATGTGTTCTGGCCTACATGCGGATTGATAGGTTGAAAGTACAAGAAGTGTTATTTTCTCAATTATTTATTCTTTTGATAAATTTCCATCTCACTTACGCTCTATTAAAAACAACAACAAGATAATCAGTTTAAGAATATGAAGGATGAATCAATACACTTTTCTTGATCTCAATAGGAAACATTTTAGTTAATGTTTCCAAAATGAATTTCGTCTTAAATTTTAATTCTCGTCCTATACTTGCTTTCACTCTATAATATTCGTCTAAAACCTTATAAGTACTTTAATTAATCCCCATGAAAAAGCGCTAAATATGTTGTATTTTCATTTGAAAGTCTTTTCATAAAACAATTCACATATATCCTCCAATTTATTCCCTTCTACACAAATATTGACTCATTCAGTTACAGACATTTCCTGCAAATATGAAAAATGATTTTATTATTTTTTTATTTTCCACACTATTTCTTTCATTGCTTTCGAGAAACAGAGGTAAAAATACTAAAACCTCAAATTAATACCTTTCCCATGTCTGGGTCAAATGTTAGTTTATAAAGGTCAAGGCAAGCATTAATCTTTAAAGTCTGCGTGGCATTTGTGATATGTGTTGTAAATTTTTCAATATCTCCCTCACTATTTGTTGCATTTAGTGTGTCTAATTTTTCATTCATGTTTATTTGAGTGATCACTTTACCTGACCTTAGATGCATAAATTTTACTTATAGGATATTATTAAAATCATCAACTTCTAATTTATACATAAATATACTATATAGGAGAATAATTTAAAAAGTGTGTAACATCAAATTAGTTTTAATTTAACAAATACTTCTAAAAATTAATTAATGTTATCATAATTAATTTTTAAACTTGATGTACAGCCCAATAAATTCTCAAAATGTAATAAATTTGATATTTATTATGATATATATAACAAAACAATCCACACGAGATTTAAAATCCTTATACAGATAGAATTAACTTTTAAATAGACCTTTATTCATTTTTCTGTAAAATATTTCTTACATTTCATATTTGATTTTCTACAACATACTCGGTCATCCAACTGCATATATTTAATGAGAAATACAATAAACAAAACCAAATTAAATGATTTAAAACATAAGCTTAATTGAAAATATTTTGCTTCATTATTAAAAATGAAAGGACATATTGTGAATTAAACATAATTTGCAATTTTCCAATAAGATCCCCATTTATTTGAAGTCTTAATTTTCACAAAATCCGAATCACAGGACAGAAATGTTTAAAGTCGGTGGGTGGTGATAGCTCATTCCATTTTTCTTGCTTTGGTTTGGACACTGTCCTTCTACATTAGATTGTATCGCACTATCTAGAAATTGAAATTCTGTTGAGATCACATTTGATTTATTTGAAGAAAGTGATATACAGCATAGTCTACGTTTCATTTTATGATGTAAAACACTTTTGGAAAAGATTCTCAGGTGAGACTTTGCATTTTAGAACGTTTAATTCCATTTTCAAGATTTTGTATTAGCACATTCACAGTCTTTTCGTTCCTTGTTATCACAATATATGCACTTTCAAGAAACATTTTAGTGTAAGAAAGGTGCTATAGAATCATGTATAGTAAATATCAAAAGTATGCATCACGTAAAAAGTTCATCTCAAAACATCTGACTTGGAAAAGAGCAACTCGAGGAAAAAGAAAAAAATGTTGTTACCGATTAGTGAACGGCTTTTATCCCGGAACAAAACGAGAAACTCATATAATTTTAATAATTCAGCACATAAAAAAATGTTTGGGCTGAAGCGTGATTCTGAAAAAAAATGGAAGTTCAATATTCTAATTTGGAAAATTGGATGATTCTACTGATGTCAGATAATATATTAGAGAAACTTAAAATTTGAAACAATACAAATATTAATATAATTTTATTCTTTGATGAGTATTATGGACAGGAAAAAAATCAACGTGGAATAGATGTGTATACATTTTTAACGTAAGATAATATTATCCTATACCTCTACCCAAGTAAAATAAACTTCCCAGTTCTGCAAATTATAAAGTATGAAATAAATCGTTTACTCATTTCTAGTTCAAAAATTGTAAGCAATGTTGATTGAATAATATTAAGGTATGGTGATTGAGGACATCAAGACACCTGTTTCACTTCCTGATGTACATTTCTAAAAACCGGGTGATACATTTTGCTAATTTTTCACCCTAAGCAAGGATTATCCAACATGTCTGTATCATTAGATAAACGTGATCGTGGGGTACTTTTAAATAGCTATAGACTGTTATCTAATAATAAGAAGGATTATTGATCTAAAGGAGTGTCAAGAATTAGCCCCCTCGACCCCTCCTTTCATGTCTTTAAAGGCCATGCTTCAAGTCGGAACCAATATAGTACAGAGGGCATGAATTTTAGTGACATCACTAAACATAAGTCCTTCCTATCTTGGCAAAAGAGATTTTAAGTTCGTTTGTGACACCAAATGATATAATTCCAGTCACTAAGGTTCTAGTTTCGATGCCCTCTGCATCCCTGTATGTGCTTTACGACACTGGCATTATTGATGAGAGGTTACCTCCCCGGGATCCGGTCAAAAACATACAATTTGTGAAGCTTCTGCATGGCTGTTTTATTTCAAATGGAATCGCCTCATGAGATATTTAAATTTATTGATATTTATTTACTTGATGTGAACTTACGATTTTGGCAAAAGAATCAGACCATTATTCGTATATACCTGAATATTTCTATATGCTAAAGTCTTTCTTCCATTCGTAATTTCTACGTTTAGAAGTTACTCAATGTTCTAATTTATATCTAGAAATAAATTTAGACTCATTTTCTATTGCACTTCTTAAAGTTTAGTTTTTCAGATGTTAAAGCTCCTACAAGATTTCATCAAAAATTGGGTCTTTCTGTAAATTGAAGACATCTGAAACTTTACTACTCAACAGATGTGTAATTTGTAACTGTATTCCTGATGATTATTTGAAGACTTCCTAGTCAAATCATATTTAAAGCATTGAACTATGGCCTGCCTCCAGACAAACATTTGTATATGTTTCTTCTTATCTTCAGTAAAAGTATGTGTTCACTATTTTACCTATTACACGCACACACACCAGATATATATTTTTGTTTTACAAGAAACTAAAATGGATTTATCTAGCGAAAATAATTTAACGTTTTCTATTTTGCTAAAGATGTCTATTTATTTTAAAGGCTATTTCTGATTTTAAAGGAGGCAATAAAATTTCTACTTTACCGAAAGTGCAGGT
>BMAW01022908.1:52225-87982 GCA_019974015.1 Nephila pilipes
CCTGTTTTTATATGGAACACAAAATGGGCGTGAAGAAGTAATGACTTAGTAATTACTTTCATTAGACTCTAACTAAAGTTCCTAACATTAATTTTCTTTAGTAATATCACAAATGATTTAATCAATATGCGCTAGACATTACTAATGATATTAAAGAATGGAGAATTGTGTTTTTTGAAAAACGTGTTATTCATTTCATAAATTGATTTATTTAACACAGAAATTCATGATGTACATATCAGAAGAAATCACGTGTCAAAATTAGTGTAAACTTATATTTCAAAGTCTCCTAAGATAACATGTAAATTAAGTTAGTGCCTCTTAATTAAAAGTGTTTATGTAGAATTAATTAAATATATGTTAATTTCCTTTCGTAGCAAAGTTCTTGTAAAATATAATGGATCCCCTGTTTATGCTGAGCAATAATCCATACATCTTATTTTTTTTTATCATTTTTATCATTACTATGGTTAAAATGAAACTAAAAGTGTCCGATTTATGCAAGTACATTCTTAAACTTACACAAATGAACAACCTAGCAAAATATTATTACATAAATATATCGTTAAAAATTCTTCATAATATTATACCTTCTAGATGGTTAGTATTTATGTTTAATAAAGCATGATATAACATTTTTTTAATTCGTTTGCTACGAATTAAAACTCTTTATTGGACTGTATGAAGTTCATTTGCCATTATTAAGCATTTTATATAAGTTTTAGTTTCAATTTTTTTCTGGAAATTGTGTTTTTAATGAAAATTCTAATTTATAAAAATAATTCCTTTTAATTTGAAACTAAGCAAAAACATAGTGTGTATTTCCTTTTTATCATTGTTAAAGAAAACACATCCAAATTCTTTTGAAAAATATAATTTTAAGATATTTCTTCAAAAACAATACATTAATGAACTTATCAGTTATCAGTTTAATAATTTTGAGGAGAATTTTTAAAGCTTTAACAAAATTTCTCAGATCACCTCTGAGTACTCTAGATACAATAAACAAAGATGTACAATTCATTTAAATATAATAACTGATTATAAATATTAGATGGATTAAACATTTAATAGACTTATTATATAAATGAAAGATAAACGTGAAATTTCAGAACATATTGAATTAAAATGATTATAGGTATATAGTAAGAATCTTGTATGTAAAATCATTAACTTACAGACATTAAAAATATTTTAAACTGAATTATATATTAAATCTATATTAGTGATATATAGTAATAAAATATTTCTTAGGAAAATCAGAACTAGAAAAAAACCATGAATATAAATTACTTTATTTTATAATTTTTTGACTTTTTCGATAAACTGTTAAACAGCGGAAGAATATATTTCTTCAAAAATACCCAAATATTCTAGAATATTTTTTTTTATTTTAACTGTACGACTCCATATGACATCCAGCCATATTTGAAATTCAGATTTGGTGTTCCAAAAAGCGACGTTTTCCACAGTTATACGTATTTCTTTCCTCATATATTCGCTCCTGGCTACGTGATAGTGTTTCCAGAAGGAAACTCGGTTACTTCTAATGCAAAGAAAAGTCGACTTTCTTTAAGATCAATAAGATCTTTTTACATCAAAAAGTTCTTAGGACTTCAAGTCGTTAACTTATTCGCTTCGTTTTGGTATCAGTAAGAAAAATCGAAGCATTTATTGGTCAAGTGATATCGAAAATATTTGGCTCATACTGACTTTGACATTTAAGTATCACTGTTCACAGTGGTCACCAGACGAAAAACCGCAGTCGTAAAAAAAAAAAAAAAAAAAACTATTATTGTTGATAAATAGTCAAAAGCTCGATGAAAATTTATTTTTAGTCTTTTATTAAAATAAGTATTTTTCAGAAATCACTGATATTTATTTAGATTATTGAAATTTTGTTCCTTTTCCTCATTTAGTTAGAAATTATATTTACATATGTCTAAAAACATCAGATCGCCTCATTATTTCATTAATGACTGTGGTCCCTTTTAATGTCATTGGTTATTGTGATGTGAAGAAGAGAGAAGCCCAGTAGTTTTGTAATCGAATTTTCAAACTGAGGATGCATGTGTTAATAGCGTGATAGGAAAATTATTAACGGTTTTTGGTTTAATAGTACGAGATTTCCATTATATTCAATTCATTTAATGAGAAAATTATAATTAATTCCATATACTGTTTTGCTATTAATAGCAATAATTTTCTTTTGAATTATTTTTATCGATTACCGGTAAAGCTTTCTTTGACTGCCAAGGACTGGTAGCTAAACGACGAAATAGTTGTTCAATAAAAATATTATTGTATAAATATCATTTTATCTCTGTGAAACTCGAAATAAATCATATTAAAATATTTGAAATTTATACGGGGTATACAATGTGTTTCGAAACTCGTAGATAAAAACTTAAGAGGTGATAGAAAATATTCAAATAGCAATTGTCAGCTCTCAATGAATAGGGGAAGATTAAGCACCGAAAGGTTAGACGGTGCTATAATGGAAATCAAAAAGTGAGAGTTTTCTTACATATCATTCTTCTTACCGTGGATTTCAAGAGGTATGGCGACGTACTGTAACCAGGAAAAATTGATTAAAATACATTGAATGGTTAAAATTGTATACTTAGATGTTTTCTATCACTCCTTGTGTTTTTGCTTATGAGTTTCGAATTAATCGGTATTAAAAATTTAGAATCGGTTCGCAGTCTATGCATATGTGTCGCTTTCACTGCAATTTTTTTCATATTACTCAAATGTGAAATATTTTGGAATACGAATTTAAAACTCTTTAATTTGGAAAAAAAATAGCAATTTAATGCCTTAACATTTCAATTCTAAGAAAAGGTTTTAAAGCATTTGATGTAATATTCCTTTTGAAATAATTATGCTTAATACGGTTTTCTACTACACTAAAACTTAGATATTTTTTTGACAGAATAAGGCTTAGTATTACAACATTTAACAGTATAATATTTCACATATATGTGTGTCCATAATGCAAAGAATTTAAGAAAATAAGACAGAAAAGAAATTTTAAGATATATTTCATTTTCCTAAAATGTTGTAACTCTGAAATTCTGAGATTCATTTTTACATAATATATAATATGAACCGTAGATTCGATGTATTGCAGTACACATTGATGAAATTGCGTTATGCAGCAGTTTATAACAATACAGGTTGTATATAAATTTTCCAAAAAGTATATAATAAGCCAATAATCCTTAATATATATCATACGTATAAACAGAAAAATTGTTATATACTATATTTTATTGACACTCCCTTACTTAATTACCTCATTAGCTCTTTTTTCATGCATCAGTTTTGTGTATCATATTTTTATGTTAGATATATGGTTGTAACATTGGGCTATTTACGATTTTAATACTATCAATTGGCATCCCATTGCATTGTTACTGATCTTAAAGTTATTCTTTCAGTTATGTGGATTTAACTAAAATTCACTAATCACATAAATCTACATAGTTACTTCTAGAGAGAGCCCTGAAATCAATAAAGAGTAGATAGGCAAGATATTTCCTATTGAAATTATAAATTAGGACTTTGAGTTAAGGGAACTCTAAGGAGAGAGAACCTGGTTATTCTGCATTGATAATAAATAATTTCGCTTGTTTAGTCTCATGTTTTCTCAATTTGCCTTTTCACTTAGGTTTAATATACTAAACTGAAATAATGGACTAAATAATAGAACCGAATAATAATGTACAAACACAACAAGATAACTCTTTATTTACAAGATCTCAAAACTAAAACTTACATCTGTTTTGTAGTTATAACAAAAATGCGAATGCATCTTAGATTTACGATTAATGATGGATTCTAATTTTATACAATATATCTGTATTTTCCGTGAGATATTTCGTAAATATTATTGTACTCTACAAATAAACATAGATATTATTTATATAGAATTAATATCATATTAAAAATATACACCGTCGTTTGTTCATGACACATATCTCGATATACATCCAAAGTGTTATGACAACAGAAAAATTATTAATTGATTTTCAAATCGACATAACGTTCCATGGGAATATGGAAATTGAATTAAATTTAGCATTCAAAAGTACATGGATCGCATTTAAAGTAGTTTGGTGGCATTAAGACTAGATCTAAAGACTAACGAGCCAAAGTACTATGAAAGCCTTAGGTCTTTGCGCTCCGTGTTTGTCAAGGCAAACCGTATTTGTCAGCAAGATACTAATTATAACTTGTTTCTTATAAAGTTCGTTCTACAAACGACAGTGAATGATCTTGAAATATTATCAAGCCTTTTTTTTCTACATTTTTTTTATAAAATTTATTTACAAAAACAATTTTGAATAACCTGTCATTGATATGAAGTGTTGAAAAGTATTATGTCTAGTTTTTCGCAACTAACACTAATTGTTTCGGAAAAATTAAAATATAGTCTAAAGAGTGATAACATATAATAAAAACAAGCTTAATAATTATATATTTATGTCTTAAGATTAAAGGGAAAATGAAATATGATTGATATTGAGCTTAGATTAAGGAAATATTAGTACACTGTTAAATCTACAAAAAAAATATTTGCGTTTCTGAGTAGACGAATACAAATATTTTTTTATTAAAGAAAGAGCGCATAATCATTGTTAGATTAGTATAATATACGATATATATTTGGAAAAAGACCACTTGCATATAATTATATGAAAAGATCATCCAAAAGAAGCTGAGACTGATTTTATTCATGAACCCCAGATCTATAAAAACAATATATACATAAATTTTATATATTATGCTTTTTTTGGGATTATAAATATCGATATTATGAAAATGCATTAATAACTTAAAATATAATATGATAAATAACATATTATTCACTGTATAATTCATATTAAAATATAATTTGAAAAATAGATTCATTTTAATACTGCATTTGCTCAAAAGAATTTGTTAAATGTTACATGTCAGTTTACTTTTCGTACATATTTTACTCTGAAATAATTTCACTAATCAGCCAAACAAATTATTTTTACATATTTACATGCCAATAATTAAATATTTATTAAATCACTCCTAATTATAAATTACCACTTGTAAATAAATTGTTGGAAATCATATAATATTATTTGTTCCAATTTCCGATACACCTTTTCAAGAGTTTAGAAAATGTAGAGGAAGGAATAAGAAAAAATACTTTTGAATAAAACTACTACAACTGAACCACAACTATATAAAATTATGCCTTCAGAGAAATTACGTTTTGTGCAGCAGTGAAGCTTATCATTTGCTAAAGTGCCTGAAGCATACTTAATTACTTCACAAAGTACTTTAAATTAAAGATATCGTGATTTCAAATTATGCGTGAATAATGCTCAAGAACAAATATTTGAAATGTATCCTTCAAATCCCTTTCAAACTTGCAACAATTGTAAAATGAACCATGATCTTTAATTAATTCCGTTCTATTACTAAAGATTCTCAAGAGAAGCAGAAAATGTGATTGTTCTAGATAAACATCTCAACAAATGCTTTTCTAAAGAGTCTCAAGGGGAAATTTTATCGATGGAAGGAATACGCGATCGATGGTGTCTCTGGTTGAAATGAAGTAAATGTCGATTAAGTGTCAGCAACTTTTCCTCTTCATATTTTCCCCCGGGTATTTAATGTGTAACTAATTAAACAGACTTGTTTCAACGTCCACATTTCTGTTCCAAACTAAAACTGGGATGTCATCCGACTATGAATCTCGTTTGAAATAGGTTAACGATGAATTAAGTCCAAATCGATACCTGTCCACGTGTCTCTTCGTTAATCCATAAATCGCTTTTGGATATGAAAGATATATTTGTCTGTTAATCCCTTTGAGAATTAATATTGTTTCTTCAATTGGATAACAATGATAGTAAATAATTTTATAAATAATTTCTCTCCTTTGAGAAATATTTCAACTTTTAATGTCATGCTAATTGAAAGTTATATATTTCATATTTTCTTGGGATAGACTTTATCGTTAAATTATTAAATCTAAGACATTTCGAAGGGTGGAATACATACTTATTTAATATTTCAAGAAAATTATAACTTAATGCTACAATCTGATACAATTAATTAATTTTTTCAGGAAAGTGAAATGTTATATCAGTATCAATAATTTTGAATAGAAGAAAATATTTATAATGAAATATATACACATAATGCCAAAAACTTAAACATTTATAAATAAATTAAAAGCATCTGCTCTATTTCCATAAGAGCTAAAAGTGAAAACATGAAAATAATTTAGTGATTAAAATAAATGTTATAAAAGACTAATATATTGCTTAAGTTAACGTATTGAATTTCAATTATTTTATTTTCGAGATGTGATTCAGGAAATATGTAAATTTAATCTTATTAATGAAATTAAATTTTAATTTAAAATCAGTAAATTATGTAACTTTTGCTGCTATATAACGAAATAAAAGCAAACATAAATTATCAATGAACCGTTATTTGTATTATCTTGATTACTTCAGCATAATTAATGAAATATTTTCTGTTTCTGGTTTTATATGGGAGATAATTTTAACTGATATTTACAGCATCATATTTTAAATTGAAGTTAATATTTGATTCTTACTTGGGCAGAATAAAATTTCAATTGAAATTTACTACCAAAATTTTAAAATTATATTTTATTACTCTTATTCAGAGATGAATTACGAAGAAACTTTAAGAGTCTATGAAGTAATTTTATCCAAAACTGTACTTAAAAAAGAAGAAAAATAGTGTTACAAAGTTCGACATCAACAGTTGGGTCAGAATTTTACAGGTAATAATTATCTCTAAATCATATAAAGGATTAACTTTATTGTGTGTGTGCGGACATGTATTTCTAATATTTCCAAAAATTATCTTAAATTCCAATGCAAAGGCTATTATACCCACAAATTAATATGTTTGATAAATAATAACTGTATTACAGAAAGGTTAATGAATTTTTTTTAAATTTTTGGCATGGTATATCATAATTTTTTTATGTGATATATATTTTTTTTATTTTGATGTAGTATTCCTTTATTTTCTCAACTTCTTGATATATAATCATAATATTCCTATAGTTTAGTGTAATTTTGTCACAAAATATTACGAAGTAATTTAATTTATTCAACTTAGTATGCATTTGTAAGATAGTTTTTTTTTCAAACATTTGTACAAATATTTTATAATCATTTGCTGTATCTCACTCATTAGAATAGAAATTGCAAGAGTGTTAATTATTTTACTTAAATGAATTTAAATCCATTTCAATTTTATTCACAAAATCTTTTATCATACAATAATTACATACTAATTGAATGATCAAAGTTTTAAAAAAATTATTTCTGCTCATTAAAATATTGTATTCATATATTTATTGAATATCATTAATTAGATTCAATATATAAAACCGCACAATGTGCTAACATGTGACTAATTAAGCAGTTTTGAATATTAAATTATGTAAGAAGCTCTTTTAAGAGAGTAGTTCTTTTGCATAATTTCACGTTTCAGAGTTATTGTGAGTAATTTATATTGAATAAATAAAATTACTCAATAAAATTATTTAAAAAAAAGGTACAATATGTTTTTGAACCTAAAAAATAATTCCTATCTTATGAAATTCTTTTTTAAAGAGAAATAATCAATTTTATATGCATATGGAAATCATGGGATAGTCAGTCAATGAGTGAAGATTTATAGATTATATTTATTTATCCGAATTCATTTACTTTAAATGAGATTTTTGTTGTTGCGATTTATGATTTTGATAGTTGAAAAGTATCTTTTTAGGTATTTTTTTTTTTAAAAAAAACATCTTTTTAGGTAATTTTTTTTTAAATATCTTTTTAGGTAATTTTTTTTTTAAATATCTTTTTTAGAAAAAATAGTTTGTTCATTTCAATCAACTGCTAAACGTAACTACTCTTTTCATTCTTTTAAAAATAAATGCGGGCAATTTTGAATTTGTATTCTTAACATGAAGATATAGATTTCATTACTGTTTTTAATATATTTCAGGAAATGTACATGTAGTTGATAATACACGCACGCACACACACACACACATATATATATATGTGCACATTTCGGATAATTTGTTAAAACACATCAAATGCTCAGTGCTTGATGTCAGATTAGCTTACCCGATACAGAAATAATTTAAACTGCGGAACCCATGACCATTCTTTCATATTTCCCATTCTGATGTTATGTGATTTCTGACATTAATACTTATTAAAAGAAGTTAATTCTTCTTAATTTAGATTACATAAGTAGGTGAATTAATGTATTTTTCTTTCTGTGTTATCTCCTGTCTTTCCCTGTTGTATACCCGAAAGAAATTATGATTTGCTTATAATGTTTCCTGATAATGGTGAGCAAAAAAGAAAAAAAACAATCTCTTACGTGCTTGAATTTTTTCGAATTATTACCAATTATTTTTAAGACACCCCATAACGTTAAAAAAAAACCACTTCCTTTTTTCTGTAGAAAATTATAGAATATTCTGACATTATTTAATTAAATTTGTTAATAAGTTTATTCCCATGCTCTTATCAATGATCCATATAGTTTTAATTCATAGACAAGTAAAGAGAATGACACCTGAAGCACTAACTACTTTAAGTTTACACAATAGCATCAAAAGGCTTTTGTGTAACAGTGGAATACAATGCAGGAAAATAAACAAGTAATTCTACTCAAACATGCTTGATGAAATCCATTTATAATGAGTTCTTCAGATTTCTAATATAATTTCTAATCTAGTGGCTTTCTCAATATAGTGATCTTTTTTATAAAATATTCAGCGTTGATAATTATTTGAGGCAACAGCTATCTTGAAAGTAAATATTCATAGTTTATTCGCTTATTGCTAAAGGCTAAAATAATTAATCATGCATGGTACATTTTTATATTATTATTTACTTTCACAATGATGTATCATAATTTTATTTGCGGAATTTAGAAATACTTAGTAATTTTCTATAGATATTCTCTTGGAGTAGTGCATTCTAGTTATTATGATATTCTAATCAACCAAAGTTCTGTAGAAATACCTTAGTTCGTTTACTTAATCTCGTGTTGTATTAATACTTTATGTCAATTATCGATTTTATAATAAAATATCGCAAGAAATTTTGATTTTATTTATGGAATTGTATGGTGCACACATCTTTTTTAAATGCAAGCAAAATATTTGTTTCATTAACATACTAAGATTTAAAAACATTTTCAAACCAGTTATATTTTTCTTTCTCTCTCTGTTTTTAAATTACATTTAATACAATATATAGCATTTAAATTTTAATTCTTCCAGCTTTCAACAACTTTAATAAAATTAAAGAATAAAAATATGAAGTTTGGAAGATATATATTAATGTTTCAGCTCTACATGTTGAAAATTACTTCAAATACACTGGTGCTTTTCTTCTTATTGAAACATAATCTTCATTGGGATGACATCATGTCTTTTTCCATACGTCACATATTTACATTCTTATAAAAATATTTTCTAACATGCTTTTAATAATCATATAACGTATCATAAATAAGTTAAAATAACTAATTAAATATTAACAAAGCAATCAAATGTCACATATTCACATGTAACTTGTTTCTTACTTCTTAATAATGCGCTATTATCTGTACAAAACACACCATTTTACTTCATCCAGTTTTCTTCAACAATGTCTAACGTTACACATTCAATCTACCTACGTGTAGTTTTTTTTTATTATTCAGATAATATAAGATTATGTTTTTGCTGTATCTTCATCTTATTATTATTATATTAATTCTATCTTATTAAGATATTTGCATGTACAACATGGTGACATTGACACGTATTAAAAGAGTATTTTAGTCGAGAAAAATAGTTTAAATAGTTTTTGTGACAATAAGCATATTTTTGAGCTTCGGTCGTAATGAAAAGAGTAATAATATCTATTTCAAGTACTTTTATGTGATTCAATAATATGGTTAATTATAGTTAAATTGTAATGGATTACCAAGCACGTTTCGTTTCAATTAGCCTAAGGAATTTACCACTGCGTTATTTAATTTTATAACTTTAACTCTTGAATTAATTTTGCATTATTTAGATCAACATTGCTGTATAAAATAGAGTAATTAATAGAAACCATATAGAGGGAAGAAAGTGGAGGAAGAGCAACAGTAATAGGAAAAGGACGATAGCAGATGGGAGATTGAAAGTGGTTGGAGAATTCATCAAGGACCAGAGGTATCACCATCATTATTATTGTTTGTAGTAATAGAGATAGAGAAATAATGGAAAGTCTGAACTACGAAATTAAACATGAGTCTTTAAACTGAGATTGACGATAAATCAGCTTTGGGCTCTAATCCTTCTTTAGAACACTTTCAATAGGTAATATTTTCTCAGAACTTTTAATTGTGAACATGTAAGGAGTTTGGTTCACTTATTATGTAATATAAATACTGATAACTAAATTATTCTAAAAGTATAATAAATGCCAGTTAATTTTTGACTTGGTTCTTAACTGTGTGAACTTATATGACTTTTTATAACCCGAATTTATGATAAAAAACCAAGTTGGGGTCATCACAATGGCATCCATCCTTACCACACATGGATTCGAATCCAAAAATGGACATTTAATTTGGCCAGTACTAATTTTTTCATAACAAAGGAAATGTTGTTGGGTTTATGAATAAAGCTGGATAAAATTAAATGTTGTAAAATTCCGACAGATTTTCTTAGTGTGAGCTTATTTAAGATATATATTTCACACGAAGGTCTACACACTACACATTCATTGGAGAATCCTTTGTTCGAAGAACTGAGATGGACTTTGAGAAAAGGAAACCGGTGCTGAGAGGTCCATTTACATTAGTGACCGCAAGTCAAATTATATGCATAAAAATGACAACCTAATTCATTGCAAGCTTCATGTAATGTATGTTATAATTCATGACCTATCAGATTTAGTGCTGACAGAAGAACAGCTCATTATTTACCAAATATTACAACACATCCTGGACTTCTTATAATTGCACAAACCCGCAGTTAAAATACGACTCCATCATTTGGTATCTCATTATTAAGATCGATATTTCATAAATATATAAACAACCATTCCAGAAATAATTCAAAATTCATAGTATGCACTAAACAAAAGTGGACAGAAAAACTATAGACAGAATTATCAACAACCAGACGGAAAGTATAGGTCTTTCCCCTTTGAATCATATTTTCAACTGACACATTCAATTTAATCAAATTCCTCCAATAGTCCTCTGTTAATTAGAAGTGAATCAGTCCAATGGAATAAAAACTTCAAAGGTTTCATGTAAAGTTATGAGCAAAATTCTGAAATGTCAATTAAAGGTGGGTGAAAAAGAATTTGCAAAAGTTACAAATTGGGATTCGAAAAGTTCTGAATGAACAACATGTCTATTAATAAAATTTTCATTTTCCATATGGTATTGTGAAAGCAACAGTTAAGGCTAGAAACCCTAATCATCAAATAGGTTCAAGTGCCCTGAATTGCGAATCATTTCACTACAGTAATAAAGGGAAAGCTCCTGGAATGGATCATCGTAAGTGTTCCAAACTAGAAACCGATTTAGAGAGCCATTTTGAAGTGATAGTTACATTACATAATTCACAGCAAAACAAAAGAGTGGTAGATTCTGTATATCACTCCACAATGCAGGAAGAGGACTTCAACTACTCCCTCCTCTCATATGGCTATGGTAGCCTAGTGGCCGCTGTAATGAAACAACGAAAACACTATGTCTCTCTTGGGAGCAAACCCTGATGACACAAAAGATTTGCAGTGTAAGCAGGATGATTCTCATTACTCTAATTCCTTGTCGTGAAATTCCTTGCGCAAGGAACTCCCTGCACAAGGAATATTACGAAATTCCATGCTGATGGCTTGGAAAGACAGATAAATCAGGTTTCATTTACAGCAAATAGTTGTAATGGGTTATATGACAAGAGTTTTTCCAAAAAGAAGAACTCAGAAAAAATGAGGCATGCTATTAACCATTTAATGTTAATAGTTAATTATGTATTATAAATTTAATGTGGTATGACATTAACCATTTAATGTTAATAGTTAATTTTTTTTATTACAAATTTAATGTGGTATGTTATTAACCATTACCTATGCAACACTTATCACGAAGTGATTTATAGCTGGTGAAAACTACAGTTAGAAACTTTAAGTTCCTCTTCTCTAGAAAGGTATGGGCCAATTAGGAATTTAGCTGGGTAACTGTTTTTACTTTCAAAGTAGTCCTTTAAATTTTTTTTATTGAATTCATTTAAGAAGAGTACTGGCTAGAATTTTAACTGAATTGCTTCCTTACAAGAAATTCGTGAAAGAGGCTTACTCGATGTGAACATACATTAACGTTCATAAATAAGAAATCAGACCCATATTCATCTCTTAAAAGTCTTATATAAGGATCTACGATATCAACCCGATAAATCTGTAAGTTCAAAGGACAACTGTTGAAAAGGTATTGGAGCGTCTGTTCATCGATTATTATTTCTCTCTTCATCATTAACTACATTTTCCCAATCGAAACGGCTACATTACGTAATATTAGTAGGACGATTTCGCGTTCTTTACTCTCTTTAGATGTTACTTTCTATAGAATGAAAAGTTAAATTAAACAATTCATGGCTATCCTGTAACATTTCTAGAGTCTTGAATGAGCGAGTAAGTGATTGTGAAGCAACGTTAGGGTTATTGTTGACAGGCCACATAATTTTGAGCTTCGGAGAGGTTACGAGGACGATACTGAAGCTGGAACCTCCCTCTGCAAGTTCTTCACCATACAATCGGGAGAATTTGGAGAGGATTTGGGTCCTTAACAGATACAGCGTACTTCCGTTCTTATACACGGATGATCTTTAGTACTCACAGCCCAAACCCTCGACTCCACAAAATCCACCGACCTCGTGTCCGTAATCTTGAACATTAGCTAAAACTGTCCTAAAGTTATGAAAGTGTTTTTACTTCGTAGTGATCTGTTTCTTGAAATATATTCACATTTAGCAGTTTGTAGGAATGCCTGTGCAGCTTCTGAGCGTCCTATAATTTGCCGTTTAACATGTTCTTCTAAAAGATACTTGGAATCATAATCTTTTGTGTCCTTAGACACTGAAATCCAATGTTGTATTGCATAAATTCAGATATCCGATTAATGCAAAACGCTTGATTCTGCATCAATTGGTGTAACATATATCAGGAACTGTTTGATCATTTTTGATTAAATAATGCTAACGAGGCATAACTCTTTCACTCATTCCCTGAAATAAATTGAATTTTGCTAACGGGTTATTTCATGAAACGTTATTTTTGTGTACATTAAAATGACTAGAGTGTGTAACTACTTACTTTTACTAGTTTATTAATTCTTGTTATTTAAGAGTGTGTAAATAAATTCAATAATTTACATAGCATTAATTAAATTAATTATTTTCCTCTTAGTTTTAAAATTTTCGTACAATTCAAAGCATTCTATACATCACAGCAAATCGGAAGTACTGTGGTGCCGTGAGTAATGACTCTAATCTTTCCTGAGAATATCGTCATTATCCAAGTTATTCCAATCGTACGATAATGGTAATAGATTAATTATTTCTTAACTTGAACAGTAGTTCTACGTAAATGAATCTACTGATGAAAGGATCTCTTATATCATCACATGACTACTACTAGATTGCACTGAAACAAAATTTAACAATGAACAAATGATTATAAATGAAAATCTATGTCGTGAGTCAATGCTTTTTTCATATAGAAACTCGTAATAAGCCAAGTGTGTCATTAAAGTATATACCACTGCAATTCAAGTAAAATAAAATTAAGCCCCATAAATGAGAAAATATTATATTATAATTGGAACTTTATAAATGTTTATTTTTAGCTCATATGATATACACATTTATTTAAGTTGTTTAATTTCAATCTTAAAAAATCTTACTCAAAGATAAAGGTTTTAAAAAGTTAAAATTATTGCACAAATGATCTACAATATAACGCTTTAATAATTTAATTTCAAAGCATCTTCTCACGAATGCTACGATACTTAATAATATTCCATAAAATCTACTAGTTAAGTTGAATTAAAACTATCTTGAAATGTTTTTTGTTTGTATATCATTACTGAAAAAGGTATTAAATGTTTTGCAGATTAATGGTTCAAAAACTGTTATTCATTTTTTATTAACCTTGCACGTAGAAAATACACGAAATATGTTGGCTACGAGTTTTATCAATTTAACATCGGTCATATGACGAAGAGGACAGCTGATCAGGCATACGCTTATCAAAACTTCCACATCACGACTACGGCTGGATCGAGATCTCGACAGGTTTAACGTATGTCACCCTCGCTTTCCTTAAGGACCTTAGTGACATCATGGCCTGAATACACGACTGTAAGAAAACAAAGACAGCAGGGAACTGAGTACCATGGCCACTAGGCTACTGAGGCCGTGAATCGAAGTCAAAATAAGAGATTTCTTATAAAACTTTTAACAATGTTATTTTAAAAGTTAAATTTTGGGCTTATAATAAAGTATATCTGTATTAAATTTGATTTATTTGACCACTATAACTCTAAAAGTTCTTTTTATAAATAAGATATTTTAAATGCAAGATGTTAGTATTCAAGAACAAGGTTTGATTTCCTTACTTTTTGGTAAAGGGATCGTTGAGGATTCTTGGAATTCGCATCACGTATGAGCCTCTGACTAAAATATCTTACTAGGTATTAACCTACTGCTTCTATAACCTCCAGACAAACATATCATTTTTTCCTTTTTCTCCATTCTTCCGCTTGATTAGCTTAGGTACCCATCTGCCTCAAAGACGTAATTGCATCCCGTACAATTTCCCCCTCTTTATTAGGAAGCACACATAAAGTACTCGGCTGCAGCTTGCATTTTCTTTGTACCGTATCAAAAGGCAGTTTTGTTTATTACTTGCATTTTTATTACTTTCGTCATTATTAGTTTTGATTGAGAGAAGTTATGTATGGAAATATTTCTCGACTTTTCAAGTTTTCTATAATCAAAACAGTAAAACCTTAATAAAGTCGTAACGATGTATTATTCACATGGCTCTGTTAATTACCATGGTGAATCTTTATCAATTCAATTATGAACCATAAAAATCTGGACCCAATCAGATTAAATGAAATACAGGCAATGTGGACTAAAGAAGTGTAATAAAGTGATAGAGAAAAACGGATATATCAGATAAGTCGAAGCTTTCAGCATAGAAGGAGAAGTGAATAGTGAGGAGAATATATTTGTTTTTGCGTGAAATTTCATTTGAAGTTTCTGAAGCAAAACTCTGACTCCACCTTGTAGAAGTTAAAGCGTTGCCATAAATGTAAAATCATATACTAGAACCTGAAAACAAGAATAAAGATGATATTTATTATTTATGTAAAACTTTTTTTAAACGTGTTGAGGAACT
Organism: Nephila pilipes; assembly: GCA_019974015.1. Lineage (NCBI taxonomy): Eukaryota > Metazoa > Arthropoda > Arachnida > Araneae > Nephilidae > Nephila > Nephila pilipes. The sequence continues at coordinate 67,729 of BMAW01022908.1, forward strand.
GTACACTAATAGAGAACATTTAACTTAATAACTTAAATATTTAATTAAGTAGAATCACATACTTTGTTAGTTTAAAATTTCAGATGATGGAACAGATAAGTAACAGGGAGCCATTACAAAGCTATAACGATTCTAAAATTATTTCCCATTGGTATTTCGTTGGTTTACCAATGATCTTAATGCATTCGTTTATTTAAAAATAAATTATATGTAATTTTTTTTATTTAACTCGAGATTTACTATTTTGTGTATATTTTTAATATGCTAGATTGTCTAGTTATGATAATCCCTACATAGCTTAAAAAATGGATCTGTGTACTTTTTGTGAATAAAAGAGTCACGTTTTACATGTTTTCAAAAGAATATTTTTGCAACTAATTCTAAGAGTTTCTATATATTTAATGAAATAAAATAAATTAGGGAACTTATTCATTTTTTATATTGAATCAAAATTAATTCATGTTTTAAATGGCATTTTATCACAGTTTGAGTTTTAAGTTAACTTTTAAGTCATGGAAGGCTAATTCACATGAAGTTCATAATATCATACGAAAAGAACACCAGTTGTAAATTATACATTAAAAAATACGAATTAAATAGAAGCTTAACTTTAATGTAATTATGTGTCTCATCTTAAAGATTCTTTAAAAAAATCTTATATTTTTTCTAGTCTAAAGAGTTTTTATATGAATAACAAATTATTAAATGCATCTCTTTTAACATTTATTTAATTAAACATCCAAATAACACTAATAAATCAATTCTTAAGACCACTTCGTTTCAAAATCAAAATACCAGTTTACGCATGCAAATCAAAACATTTGGATTATTAAATTCAAAAATACGTATTAAATCGAATTAGTTAAATAAATTAGCTAAAATATATTGCATACGAGAGAGTAGAATTTAAATTATTACTACAAAATATAACCGATATATTTAGATAAAATTTATTCTGCATATAAACTTACCCTTAACTAAATAATATTAATCATAATTATAAATACTGATTGATTGGATTCAGTAAGTCGTAAATTGAGATACCATGCACTATAATACGGTTTTAGTAATAACTAAAATAATCTAATTCGAAATTAATTTATATTTATTCTTCTTAACTTTATTAACATAGAGACTAAAAAGAGTTATTTGAAGAGTTTTGACCTTTTAAAGTCAGTCACTTTAGCCGCCAAATTCGAACTCAACAGAGTGCTTCTTTCCATACTCTTCAGTATTCCTCAAAACTCTCAAATCAACAAAAATTACTGTAATTTATAGCATTATGTACATAATAATTAATTGATGTATAGAATAAATTTTATCGAGTTATCTTGGTTGCTTAGTAATAATAATTGAAATCTTACGGTAACTCATCGTACTTGCTTTATCGGTTAACGTTATTCTATAAAATAATTTTCATACATGCATATCCCCGTATACTAAGAAGTGAACACGTACAATAATTAATTTCCTTTCGTTCTAAGATGGATGAGCAAAATGTTTTGTTTGTGTGTGCGTGTGATGAACAATCTATTCATAAGACAAAAGATTAAATAACACATTTTACCTCTTTTTAAACGCTTCGAGACTTTAAAATAACATGATCTGAAATCCAAGTTATTTATAACGTGCAGTATGTATAAGATAGTAGAATTTCATTCAGATGGAAGAGCGACTAAAAACATACAAATCGATAGCTTACAACAATGCTAATAGTTGAGAAAAGAATAATGAACCACTTTGATTTCATTTTGTAAGAACTGTGTAATTATAACTATATAACGTGTGAATGCGTATAACATGTTCTTCCTTAAAAAAAGTATATATAAAATCGAAAATGTATGCTTATGTGAAACTTAAGTGAAATTATTTTGTTGAATAGAATTATTCTTAATTTAATCCGTTTGTTACAGCAAATCCCTTCTCTTAACTTAAAAAGCATGTTCCGAAAAAAAGTTCCGTTATTTTTTTAAAGAACACATAGCACACCGAATGAAACAAACAACAGTAATAAGAATTGACACTTGTTGCTGGCTCGACGAAGGGAGTAGCATATTTAGAGGAGGAATGACGCATGCGCAGAGAGATGGGAAAAAGAGAGCAGCAGCAGGAGATCGTGCCTAAGATGTGACTGACAACGTGGTAAACAATAAAAAAGCCTGCTATTATCCGGTATGATTGGGAATTTGGGATTAGTGTGTTTGTCATCCATGAACGCCAACGGACTGTGTATGGTGTATAGGTCATGTCTCGTCAAATGGATGGACGCTGGTGTTGCATGTTCAGTGAAGGAAGATAGAATGTGGAGGATGAACATCGAAGTAGTCGTCCCTCCACATCCACGAAAGAAAACATCACTACTAGGATATGGTGTTAAATGATAGATGCATAGGTGTCAGACGGGGTGTCTACACTGCGTGTAAGTCCATCCAAAACAATGCTGAGGTAGTACAGGTTGTGTGGTAATTCTTGCGTCTCATGGTACCAAGTCTTGTCCTGGTATTTTTTTAAAATTAATTGCACACTACAATAAATGCCTTAGTGTCAGCCGCGACTATGCCTAAAAATTGTGCAAAGTACGTACTTCATGCTAAAATGTTTTTTTTTTAATTGGAATACAAATTCCATCTTAAAAAAATGACGAAACTTTTTTAAGGAATATTCCTAGGAATTAGGCTTTGTGTATTTTTATTTTGACAGATTAATATTAAATGTCATGCACGTAAGATAAAAAGAAGTAATTTAAAAAAAAAAAAAAAAAAATTAGTCAATTCCTACTTATGTCAACAATGAATGATTCCTACTTATATTACTTTTTATTAAATAGTTACAATTAATATAAATATGTATACACGTATGACAGAATCACATTATTAAATGGCAAAAGAAATTTTTTCCAACGATCTATACGCTTCGTCACTGACGGTATTTATTCCTAAATTTATGTCTCGTTAAATATCTTACAAAAGAGAAATTTTTTCTCCCCTATAATACTAAAATTAATTACTTGAAAATCAAATAAAAAACTTTTATGCTTCGATGAGATTCGATTTGAAGGCATGACGATTCTATGCCAACGCTTTACCAACTTTGCCATTACAAGACAAATGACACAGCAATAGCATTGTTTTGTTTCTTAATTCATCCTGTAAATTTAATGTTTAAAATGCAGTTTAGCCTAACCACATTTGGCGACAGGAATTATTTGGCGGTATTTTGCCAAATGTGGCTACCCTGGTCTGCTTCGTGGACTTAACGTTCAGCCAAAAAAAAAAAAAATCGCCAAGTATGGCAATTTTTGAAATTGCTCCAAATGGTTGGGCTAAATTGCATTTTCAACAGTTAAATTTAATTAAATTAATTAATATATTAAAAAACTGTATTGACATCAAGTGTAATTCACTACAAGTTTAAAAAATGTATTTGAACTTCAGAGGATGAATAAAAAGTATTTCATAAACGATTGAAAATTTCAACAATATATATAGGGAGAGTGTAAACTAATAGTAGGAATTTAAAAATAAAAAGTCAAACTGATTAAAAAAATCAAAATTAAATTGTATAATTATTTTTAAAGAAAACATAATGCTTTTGCAAATATATGAAAACAATTCACAATGCGAACATATGCTTTTATTTTTCAAAATTTAATAATTTAGATAGATTATATATTATATGAATTTGACATGAAACATATTTTTTAATTATTTTCAACGTTAAAAACGTTATTAAAGCATAATAAACGTGACTACATTAGGACAACTTACTTCTTACTTACAACTTATTTCTTAGTCTTTTAGCGATTTTCTCTTCACTAACCTCAGGAACAGTTTTGGTAATTTGAATTTTATGAAAGGAAAAGGCTTTGCTAAACAAAATGAAACATGACTAGGTGAATTAGATGAAGATTAGAAATGCCAGGAAATGAATTAAACATACTGATGTATAAGCGATATTGAGTTGAAAGGTAACAGAACAAAGACACATGATAACGACAAGTTGCAAAATGTTTGTAAATTGGAGAGAATCATCGTAATTCGTGTTTTGCTTAGGAAGTAAATTGAAGTGATTCCTAGTTTAATTTATTAGCATTGAACTAGTTATGAACAAGAAGAGTGGGGAATCGGAACGATTGATTTGGTAAGCTAAGACTTTATAATCAGAATTTAAGCTAGGATTAACTGGGTTAAGAAGGATTCAACAGATATATCTATCTGCATATTCTTAGTTAATGTACAATAAATTAAGTTGTCTTCCTCTGCAGTATCTTCAATTGGAGTGTTGAGCTTTTTGACTATTTAATTACTCTTTAAGAAATTAATCTGGAAATATGCGAATCTAAATCAGAAATGACAGTTGTAAGAAATACTTTAAATTTTTAAGTTATTGAATATTCATAACGAAACTATATAAAGATGATTTGATTTAAAACGGAACTAACAATTTTATAGCATTCGTGTTTGAAAACCTTGTATCAGTTTTACTTTTCTTTTGTAAATGAAATACATTTTGACATGTTGATATTTCTTGTAAACATATAAATATGAAAATACAAGAAAACAGTATGCGAGCTGGTTTTTAATTTATTTATTTTCTATTTTGTCGCTTTTATTAAAAATCAGTCTTACTGATCATATTATTAAATATCTGAATGTCTTTCTGAATATCTTTTCTGAATTTGCTACTAATGCCAACCGACTTCTTCACAATAATTATTTGTCACTCCCTCAAAATGCGATCGAATATTTTACATGAGGCTTGTCGTATTTAAATACTCGATCATTTTGAAAATGATATTAGAGTTAGCCTAATTTTATTTTAAAGCAAGAAGAATATGCAAATTGAACATTTTCTTAAAATTCATCATGAAGACTTGAAAAATAGATTTATTCAAAGTACATTTTCATTGGAATTCTCAAAACTCTAAATGGTATTAGAGATATGTATTATAATTCAACTGAAAAATCTAAAATATTGCACTAATAGATAAAACATAGATCCAGAAGCATTATTTATAAATTATATTAAACATTACCATCATTGAATATGTCGGTTTATATGATTTTATTTAACTATCTCTAATGCATGTAAATTTTTACGAAAAGTTTCATTTCATTAATTTTTCGAACAAAAGATATCATTTCTTATTTGTTGTGCAAAAAAAGATTTTGGTTTATTTTGGGCACAGTTAAATAGATTTTGATAACTGCTATATGTTTCCACGAGTCAAATATTTATGCAGATTTATTTTGAATTTTCTAGAGATCTCTAGGTACCAGTTTATAACAAGTGCGAGGAAATTTCATATAAAACAGTTAATGGTTAAAAATTATACTTTTCTATTTTAGATAATTACATCTAGTTTTGAAGAATACTCTTCTTTAATTAAATGATTACATCTAATTATTAATAACTTAGTAAAAATGTTAAAAATTCAAGTGGATTCATGGACATACCTTTCATTTCGAAATATATTTTCCTAACAATAAGAAGGTAATTTACGATCAGTTTTTAAATCCATTATTTTGTTTAAGTAAAATATTTCCTCCTGAAGCAATTTAATATGACCAATGGATAATGAATGAACTTGGACGTTAAAGAGGATAAACAGAATATTTGATTAATTTTCATTTCACTCCTATTAAGCGTAATATAATTCAATTATCTCTTCATTTTTTTATTTTACAAATCAGTGCAACTTGTATTGTTTTATCAGTATTACGATTTCGAAAAGAGTAAAATGATAACTTTTATTAAAGAAACAAATTCGATCAAACATCTAATAATTTATGTAAAATTAATTACTTATCAATTAGTACTATTTTTGTCCCTTACTTGGAGCTAATTAAATATAAACGATAAAAAAAATCTTGGATAAAATCCTTTATTTTAATTGACATCTTATTTATAAAGTACTTCATTAAAGTGTGGAAGGGTATACACTGAATAATAATGTATTTTTTAATATTGTAGTACATTAATTTATCACATAAGAATTCAATTGTAACTTCCAAATTTAAGGAGAAGAATTTTTCACTGATCACTTCTGAAGACGTACTGTATGATTTAGAAAATATAATTCACATTGTATCCTGAATCGAAATATTCTTTCTGTCGAAATCATACATGTGGTAAAAATATGTATTAAATTTATTGAAAAAGAACATTCAAAAGTAAGTTTTCACGCCAGAGTTTTAAAATTATATTTAAGTCTCTTAACTTAAATTTCGAGATATATTTCCGAAAAGTTTATTTAGATTTACTCGTACGTTAATTTTAACATCTTTCAGGTTTCATTTATTTCGTGAAGAAGAAGGATCACTACAAAAATTTTACATTCGAAACCAAAAATAAATATTTTCTACTCTCTTTAAATTCAAATTCAAGTTGTAATGATATTGCTTGGAAAAAGGTAAGTAAAGTAATTATCTCTAAATACAGCAGAATAAAAAAAAATGTTATTAAATTATATTTTCTTAACACTTTAAAGAAAAATAATTGTAAAATAAGTTATATAAAAATCATGTTAAGAGTCATAATGCAATCAGGGAAGAATATAATTGGTTTTTAGTAGATGCAAGATTGAAAGATGTTAGAGATCAAAGTTAGTGTTATTTCAAATAAATATAAAAATAAAAGAAAAATTAGTTCTTGACTCAAGACTAAGTTACAAAAGTTGTATGCTATGAAGAATTCAAAAGGAAGTATTTTAAGTTCTGAATCTGAAATTGTGTATTTTATGAGGAAATATATGAAATTTTATTCCTTCTGTAAAATAAATATGAAATTGCCCTCATTATGGTAAAATATATATGAGATTATATCCATTAGGAAGAAATAAATATGATATTGTATTCAATATATAATACGAAAATATGGTAATTGAGTGGAAAGAACTCATAGATCATTATGTACATTTCCTAAAGCAATACTTATTTGTAAGACAATTGATTTTAAACTTTTTCCTGTAAAGATTTATCTTTACTGTAGCACATATTTCACTGCAATAAACCATATAAGTTTTCTTTATCTTTGCCGATAATCTTTTCACTTTGCCAAATATAGGTAATAAATTCAACAAAGCGAACAAGATAGAAGAACAATAAATATTACAGCTGAAACACGATCTTCAATGCTTTAACGCTCATTTAGTTTTGTTTTTTTCAGACATATACGATGGAGTCCGATACGAACGTTAGAGATCCAATGTACATTTATACCAAAATTTACTTAACCATCCTTTAAAGAATTGTATAACAAAATACATTATTTTTATAACATCGGGAAATAGCACAGAGTTATTTGATATTAAGATAATTTCAAGAATTTCTGAAATCAAGTGATAGGGAAAATATTTGAATCGAAACACAGTTTCTGTTATTCACTAGTTTCACAAATATTCGTATTTTATTTATTATTTATTAAGAATCATAATTTTGATAGTAAAATAAAATATTGATGCTATGTACGTTGTTTATCATAATATCTATTCTAATGAGTATTAGGTTAAATAATAATGTAATGATTCTTTAAAAATTGCTATACCATATTTTATTTTAAAATCTTTGTTTTTTTCACTTAGTGTTTCATGATGAAGTATAACGAGTTTAAGGCCTGCAACGATTCTCAAACTGCTGTAACACACATTTGACCAAAAATTGTGTGTTTTCACTTAATGTTCCATCGATTATTCAGCCACATTAGACTATAGTGCATCTACCGTAATTCGGGATAATAACAGAATCATTTTCTTTTTATAATTGATAAATGAATAGCCATGTTAGATTATCGGAAATTTTTTTCGGGATTTAACTAAGTTGGAAATTCTGTATGATATTACATGGAAGCTAGGAAAGTACAAATGGGTCAGGTCTCATTCTCCTCTTCTGAATAAAATTCAAATATACTATACGGTATAATAAAGTAACCAATAGTTATCGAATACCTCAAAAGTGATGTTAAGTTTAACATTAAAAATCGTTTTTATATGTTCATCTCATGTAACTTGTAACTTATTAATAAATAAGAATATTATAATTTTGATCAGAATAATTGTCCTTAAATAATCATACACAAGCCTTGTTCTAATACACTTATTTATAATATTTTACAATCATTAATTTTAATAACTTTAATAATCAAGAAATGTTTTGGAAAAAATAATACGTATGCTTACAGTTTTATGAATATTTAAAATACGGATATTTTAACCTAGTAACTAAATTTAAACGTAACGTATTTCCTATCATAATTAAAGAACTGCAGATGAAATTTTATTACAATGATATTCCTTTCAATATCTGAAGTATTTTTTTATTTTAATTTTATTTCTTAATTCAACCATCTGCCCATCTGCCATTTCACGAATGTCTTTAAATATTCGATTCAACTTTGTCAATCTTATAAAAAGTGTATATTTGAAATATTCTTAAGTTAACTGCTTTATCTATGACATTTTTTAAGAATTACAATTATTGATATCCAGCATTGATGTCCCAATGATGTTTAAATTTTAAAAGCCTAACAAAGCTAAATATTTAGATATTAATTTGTGATTCATTATAACACACAAAAACTATCACTCCGATTAGAAGAATATAGATCAGGAAGGAAAATTTAATTTGATATCTAGGTTGTATAAAACTAGAATAACATTAAAATATTTCTAATTATTGATTTTTATGTTTATTTTATATAGCATAGTTGAAAATAAATAATAAAAAGTATTTTTATCAATTAATATATCGGGATTTTTTTTATATTTTCCGGAAATTTTATTTCCTTATACAAGAGATTTTATATATATCTTAATTTTCCTTTCTTAGATTCACTTTCTTGATGCATATCAATCTGCAGTATTCCATTGACGTCAAGATTCCCAGATAATAACGAATAATTTATGACTCACTCCCAATGTCAGACTGCTGGCATTGGCTGGCCTCAACTTTAGTATAAATAATGCACATAAAAAGCAAAATTACAGTATTCAGAAATGATGTACTAGATAAAATATAACGGAAAATACAAGGAATAAAATTATAAACACAAAATACTGGAAAATTGAATATCTAGAAAAGTAATCAAATAGTTAAGCAATTGTGAAATTTGTTGGGTATTTTACAAGTCTTAAGAAGACAAGATTTTAGTTTGAAAATCAAATTTCGATTTTCAAGCATGGTTTTCAGCCAAATAGGTTTTGCTTCAACAGCAGGAGATTTTAAATGAAAAGTTTTGCTACAAGAACAAGATAAAAATGTAGTGGTCTACGTTTCTATTGGCAACGGGCCCTGTAATTTTTTAACCTAGTCCAAGTGATGAGGATGACACATGAATTTGCACTTTCCTCACTACAGATTTAGGCAATGTTAATGGGAGGACTTTGGACCTTCACCAGATTCAATGAGCATCAGCCCCGCTGCACGGAAGCCCTTTCGAAACATCAGAGGTTAGAAATCAGGAATCGACAAAAACAACGTAGGCAACGAATCCACGACTATTTCGCAATGATACTCTAGCCATTTTTATGTTAGAAAATCCTATCTTAATTCCACAAACACTTTTTCTCTTTGACATTCTTACTCCCCAAAAACGTTTTTCTTAATATAAAGAGCCTTTGCCAATTATAGTAATATTTTCTGCTTTGAGTCATTTTGAAGATGAAATATAATTTAATTACACAATAGTTTTCTAAACCTTTCCCCTTTTACTTATATTTCAATTGTTATCTGTGTTTTAAAATATAATAGTGAAATACTTACAGTATTGATATCTAATTGAAAACATTGTTTCAATTCTTCTCATCTCCAGCATTAAAAATATGTAATTTTTCTCACTTGGTAATACATAGTCTTATTTACCACTGGAATTGTTGGTCAATAGATTAAGAATAAATCCAGAAAGTGCTTTAAGTGATGTATCCTCCATCAATTTATTAACCTCGGTATATTGGATCGAAGAAAACTCTCTAGATAGGGTAATAATTGGTGTGAATTGTTATGTCCTAGCAACTAGTTGTCAAGACAATTGCATTAATTTCTTCAATGACATTGCTTTCTGTCTAAGTATTGCGAAAAAAACAATTAATTATTACACTGAAAAGGAGCGGAGAAACAAGCAATTCATAAGCTTATAAATAGGTTCCTAGTAACGAATGTATATCTAAGGTTTCAAATTTTTGAATATTTGAAATTATTTGCTAGTTAAATGAATTGATAAAATATCCAATAGCTTAAATTGTAAGATTCAAATAAATAACACACACTCATTATTATTCGCATGTTTTTTTTTGTAAGCCATGAGGTTTAATGTCGATTGTCTTATTATGCTAAATTTAAAAGGAAGAACAATGTAATGAATACATATCTGTATATAGGGTTTATAAATTACATGATTTCATTAAATTTGGATGACTATAGACTTCCACTGTGATTTAATGTGTATTAAGTTAGAAAACAAATTTAATCTTAGGGCAAACAAGGCAAACATAATAAATAATCTAAGTATTAGCACTACAAAATAAAAGTATAGGAAATAGAATCTGAATTTTTTAGATAAGTTTTGTATTTAGATGAATCAAAACAAAACAAATACGTTTTGAAGTATACGAAAATCAAAATTTACAATTCTCCTACCTATTTTACGCATGTCCTTTACTCAAACCTTTGTTATTATTCAAATAAATATAACGTGTTCAAGCATAAATTCCTTTTAAGATGCATTGCTTAATTCAAAGCAACATTAAATTTGTAGTTTTCGTCAATCTAAGATATTTTAAGAGGAAAAGTAACATTTTTGCACATTCTTAAGCGCTTTACTTAATCGCATGTTTCTTATTAAGATATTTCAGTACAAAATTATAATAAGTGCATTGCTTAGAAATGTGCATTGCTTAGAAATATTGCTAATTGCTTAGAATTGCTTATATAAGTGCATTGCTTAGAAATTTACTTATATGAATAAATTTGAGCCATAGAATAAGTAAAGATTAGAGTTTCTCTTATTAGTATATTTCCTATTTTCTGTAATCTTATAGATTATATACCATATTTTTAAGAAATATTGCATTATTAACATTTTATATGCATACAGGTAAATTGTATTTGTCCATATATAAATGTTCAAATTGATTTACAGCATATTTAATTTGATCAGAATGAATATTTAATAATTTTCTTTTTGCATTTTATTTATAATGCAATAGCAATAAATATTTACAATAAATATACTACTCTCTGACTCGCCTGTTTCTTTTAGAGCCAAGTAATCCTTTAAAATTGCAATATTTTAAATCCAGTTTATCTATACAAATGAAAAAATATGTATCATTTGCTCCATTTTCTTTATAAAATAACATATGCTCTTTTAATATTTCTTTATTGATTTGTTTTGATAAGTCAGTTTGAATGAGCATGGAAGAAATTTTTATTCAAACAAAGATGAATCTATATTTCCTCAAACATTTACAGTGGATATACTATGTATAGCATTTAAAAAGTAATATCAAAATTTTTAGCTTTTTTAATAAGTTCACTGTAGTATAAATGTCTTAAAACCTATTAATTTCATTGAAGCACTTTCAAACTTTTTTACAGAACACTTTTCTTGCAATACTTTTAAAATGTATAAATGAATTATTATAGCAAATTAACTGTCGATAAACGAACTCGTAAGTGCTAAATATAATTATAATAAATCATATTATTACAGTAAAGCATTTTGAATATCTTCATTTTTGTAAAATAAATAATGATATATTAATTTAATAAGTGTTTGAAAATTATCAAAAAGTGGTCCATTATAAATATCAAATGGTCAAGTTCATTGAATGAAATTCTTATTATAATACGATCATGGAAGCTTAGATTGTTTCAATGAGCTTAAGCATATAATCGAACTTATAAATAGAATATGAAAAAGTACATGAAAAGAAAATATGAATTACCCCATATGGAAAATTTGATATTGTTATTTTAATAAAACGATTTTTGATTTTCAAAGTATATAAAATGAAATATATATTAAAAGTTCTCTTTAAATCATTAAGAATATTATTGATTAATTAATTCAAATATATATTTTTAATATGAATGCATTACTAATACAAAAAAAATATTTCGAACTTCAGAAATACTTTTAATAAAATTTCGATAATCACAAACATTTATATGACAAAGACCATTCTAGGCAACTAAAATTATTTAAGGTACAGAAAACAATTTCAAGTATAAAAAGATAAAATTGAAGAAATATTTTTTGGGATAGAAATGCACTCCATTTGAAAAAAATGTCATTCTCTAAAGGATTTGAGTGGTCTGGTTTAATTAATGTCACACTAAGAGACAACACGAGAGCTACTAGCTACCGACTTTTTAATTTTGAATCTCGATCAAGAGACGAGGACGACATCTGTACTAACACATCCCTCTCTTAATTCCTACACTACGCCAATGGAAGGACTTTGAACCTCGACAAAATTAATGTGCATCAGCTCTGGCTACACACAGAGGTTTTAGTGGCATCAATGCTCACCCAAAATACTCGATGAGCTCTTGACCACTAGGCTTCAGTTGCCATCGCATACTAAATGAGTTTTTCATTTTAAAAAATTGGCTTATGATATGAACTAAAATTTTAAGAAAAATGACAATATCTTAATAAATAGAGGATTTCTCCCGCTTTCTATAGCTTCCAAATGAGGAAATCATTTAAGCTTTAGTGCACATTTAGCCTGAATACAAACTCTCACAGAAAATAGTGCTTACGGAAGGGTTCACTTAAGATTTGTCGTCAAAATGTTTTCAAATATCCAGCAATTTAAATAGCTAACTTTCTGGTACAATTTTGAGTATACAATTTTCTGGTATTTTTTTGAATAATGTGATTAAAAATTACGAAAATATTAAGAAAAAATACAAAAAGTACTGTTTGCCCTAAATAAATTACTCCTGATTTAATATCAAAGGATATCATATATCAACAGTATTTATTTTCAGTTTTAGTACCAAAACAAAACTAAAATGCGATAAGGTATACCCCACCATAGAAGTTTCTAATATATGACATCAATTGGATAGCAAAATCAAAACACAATTTAAATTAACCTACTTTGAATATATCTTTGAAATTTATAGCAAAATCAAAATATATAATTTTACTTAACTTACTTTAATAATATATAGAACATTATATAATGTATAAGACAGGATAATTTAAACTATTAACTCTTCTTTAATAACATAGGAAATGCAAATAAATTGTCATTGTTAGGAAAATTATATTGAAGCTACAGATCTAGTTATAATTAAATATATTATAAATTATTTATTGTAAACTTTCGAAATGTATTGCATTCGAATAAAATATATTTTATACCATTTAAAAACTGTTCAAAACTTTTCTAACCGTTATACAGAATTGGAAAAAAGAATTTTGAATTTTTATACTGTAATTTTCATTCAAAAAATTTAATTTGCTGATAACATCATTAAGAATGGGAAGATTTTGTGTACTAAAATAAAATTTAGTTACATAAAATGTAAGTGTTTTTAAACATTTTTAGAAATACTTACAAATTACAATAATAAATACTGAAACCACATATTATATTGATTATAAGTCTTAAAAAGTAAAGTAAACATACATAAACAGTTCAAAAAGTGATAAAAGAGAAAAATATTCATTATTTTCCATATACAGAATAACATATTGTTATATTTGACATAAATAATTTTAGTGAAGATGCATAATTTTGTTCTTTCCTAATACTCAAGTACTTAGAGGACACTATAGATTCCTTCCACGCAAGTACTTAGGAGACACTATTAATTATTATGATTACAATAGTAAAAAAATAAACGTATTTTCGTTGTATCTATGAAAAACACTCAGCTATGTGAGAAATGTAGTAGCTGAGATACTCTATTAGGGCTGTATCTTATAGGAGAGCGAAGCAGAATACCAGGCAATTACCCAGTTATACCAGATGTGTACCACAGCTTAGCATAGGAAAATATGCTTGTATAAATGTCACAGATTACTGCAAACTGCGCTACTATGGCTGGTTTGTTTTTACGTGATGTGAATAGTAACAGAAATCCAAGAATTACTTTGTAGAACTGGGGAAGATTATGTATATATATATATATATATATATATATACATAATCTATATATATATATATATATATATATATATATATTATATATATATATATATATATATATATATACGTATATATGTTATATATACCTGTGTGTATGTATATATATATGTGTGTGTGTGTAAATTCAAATATAAACTAGCATCAAATCATTACAATTATAAACAAATTAGGAAATAATATTTACATAACATATTAAAGTAGAAATCAGAGTATTACACTACTGAGTTAGTCCTTTTATATGTTTAGCATCGCTTATTATCACACATATTGCAAGATAATTTAACATTTTTAGTTTGGCTGCCACTTTTTGTACCATTATTCTTGTAATAAAATACAAGGTGTAGCTATAAATTACCTGGCCTAAAGCTGCCACAAAAGAAGTGCGCTTGCAACAAACGCCAGCTACAAACAGCTGTTGAGTGTGAAGACTTCTCTTTCGTATTCAGTGCCTTTCGCTCAATAAACAAATCCATATAGTCATAGTCTTCAATAGTATTTAAATATTATTTTGTTTCTCCTAGAAAAGAATAAGTGTAAAAGTAGAGCAGCATATTATAGCGAAATTTCGTATAAGATTTGAAAAAACAGCTACTCAAGCTTATAATTTATTGAAAGAAGTGTATGGCAATAAATGTTTATCGCGTGAATGCATTTTTGAGTGGTTAAAGCGTTTTCACGGTGGTCAAGATGATGTTGAAGATGATTCATGCCCGAGTAGTCCTTCTACGTCAAAAATGGATAACAGTATGTATAATCTGGTTTGATCTCACAAACAGTTAAATATTCTTACTGTTGCTGAGACTGCAGGAATTGATGAAGTTTCCTAACGGCAAATTTTACAGAACAAGTTTAACATGCAAAAAAGTAGTTCCTTGAAGTAATTCCTAATATTTTCACGTTTGAATAACAAGAACTTTGGAAAAATGTTTGTACTGGTATTTTGAAGGACAATGAAAATAAACCAACTATATTGGAAAGAATAATTAAGGGTGACCACTCGTGATGTTTTTCCTTATTATCCTAAAACAAAGAGCTAATCCGCACATTAGAAGGGATCATCTTATCCGGGAGACAAAACCCTTGAATAAGCAAATCAAGATTTAAAGTAAGGATGATTGAATATTCATGGGATTGTGTACTTACACTTTTTTTTCCAAACTAGATTAAATCATGTTTTCAGGTAAAACGTGATAGCAGAGACAGCTGGGAATACTAGGGATCACAGGGAGTGAGAGACATCTAATTACACGTTGATTAGATCAACACGTATCCTGTAACGCTTCACCTCTCAATATATCTGAATGGATGGAGAAAAGAGGTGGCTAGAATATTTTGCTGAACTTCAATTTGCAGAAGCCAGATGAATTAACTTTTAATTCGTAAACTTATTCGATTCCCACACATAATTAAAATCTGATACACTGAAGGAAAGGGAAAATTATCTTTTTATACAATGAATGAATCGAAATTTAAACAAACGGCCATTTTGGAAATGTTTGAAAACCATTCTCGGTATTAAAGAAGTCTAATAAAAAGCCCCTAAAACTAAAGTTCCACTAAAAGCTTCATAATACACACACACACACACACACATATATATATATATATATATATATATATATATATATATATATATATATATATATATATATATATATATATATTATATATAGTATTAATATATACATATATATATATACATATATATATATTTCAGAATTCTCAGAATGATGCGAACGAACTCCGAAGAAAAGAAAAATATGGGAATAAATCATAGGTTTAGCAACAGATATCACTTCCTACGCCAAAATGTGTAGAATAAATGTGTTATAAGGGTCACTTATAACATTTGTCATGAGAACGTGAGATTCGTCCGTATGTTTTCTCATTGAGCGTTTCATGACCTCTTAAATAAGGACAGCACTCTGCATGGGAATCTGATTTACAAGAACAGTATCTTTATGGTCACATGTACGAAATAGTTCCGGTAATAATAGGCTAATATTAACTGTGTATTCGATTTCTGGAACGTTAAAAAAAATGATTTAAATGCTATGAGAGCACAGGTCTGCCTTGAAGGGAATTGGCAGACGGAGGATCCCAATAGATTTGACATCTATAGAAGTGTGGCTATTGCAGTGCAGGAAATAACGAATAGTAATTTGCAGTCGTGCAGTGCATGTTGATTCACCCTATCGTGAAAGATCTCCAAGATAACGCTGCATAAAAATTTACGAAATATCCCGCTTTATTATCCATACAGAATTATCTGTGTTCCGGACTTGTATACCGCTGACCTTTCATTACAATACAACTGTACTCTAGAATATATGGGTATCATGTTATTGGATAATGAATAACATTCGAGCATATTTTGTACAAATGAAACCCTTTCTCATATCCATGGATAAGTGAATTCTCATAATTGCAGATTATGGGTAGAGAAAAATCGTTCACACATCAACCTAATACTCTTCATTCTGCATAAGAAATAGTGTGGTGGGGAATAACGGCATTTTTATCGTAGGTTCATTATTCTTCCAGAGGATATGTCCTGTGGATCATGTTACATATAGCGTCAATGGTGTGCGCTATGAATCTGTTGAGCAATTGCGTCATTCCCGCATATGATAGAATTATCATCTGTCATTTTGCAACATGCTGGCTTACGAGTTCATTCGATCTTAGTCCGTGTAAGAGGTTAACTGAGAGAAGTTGAGTTCAGTAATCTGATTTCAAATTTAGGTGAAGAGAAGACACGTATTGCACAGCATATTCACAACATCTGTACAGATACTTTTCCAAAATTTTGGAATACATTGTTACTCGGTTTCAGTTTGTGGCAGAAATCGGTGATCATCATATTACACATTTCATAGTCTCGTGATTGAAAAAAACTATATTTCAACGTCTTTTTTTTCCTTCAAGATGATTGCAAATTCATTAAATTGTTGTACTTTCTGTTATAATAGCAGTAATCACATTTGAAAGCTGATTTCATTTTTCCTATCTAATGTGGCTCTATCTTGTCATGGAAGCTGGGGTTTCTACTAAGAGTGCTCTATCTGCCAAACGGCGACAAAATTATTGATTTATTCAATAATTTTTTCAGTTAAATAGCTTTCAGAACTAATCATCTGCCATAATTTTGAACAGATCGTAGCTTTCAGGACTAATCATAGCTTTGAACAGTGCAATGTTTTAAATTAAACAAACAGTTATCAATGTCACTAGCACTGTAACCCATGTACATTTTATGATGTAAATAACCATCTATTGCTAAATTTTTTAAGTACTTTATTTTTCTGCTATATTCTGCTCCCCGCCCTATATTTTTTTAGTGTTTATCCTGGTCAAATTTCAGATGTTTCAGACAAATAGCCTTATCTTACAGCTTATTAAAATTTAACTTCAATTTGATGCCCAGGAAATATTCAACAATTGTTAATATAAGAAAAGTATATTTCAATATAAACATCAAGTAATTGAATTTCAAATGAATTTTATCATTGCACATAAAATTGGAAAATTTTAATAGCATTGATTAAACTAACAGTAGATGGAAAAAATATATTTGAGAGTAACACATCTTAAATATGAATAATTTTAATTACTTAAAGCTCTTATGTAACTAGAGTCATATACACTTTATCGTTTGGATACTAATAGTTTAATTAGCATAAATATTGTTAAATAATATTAACTGTTAAAATATTAGTAACATATGAAAAATCTTACACATAATTTGAATATTTTAACATTTCTTTAAATTATTGTTAAATAACAATATTTATTATGTAATAGTACGAAATAAGAGTAATTTTACTCCAAATAAAATCGAGAAGCATTTTTTAATCTTTAAAATGTCCAGATCTGTCAACACTGTTTAATTTTTAATTGATAAACTAGTTCCTTACACACTTGGCAACATGCTATTAAATAAATTGTTTGACAAGTATTGTGTATATCCTAAAATATATAACTAATACTGTAAGCCTTGCTAAACAAGTTTGAACATAGTTACAGGGAAATGTTCTTGTAATTTCACGTCACAAGACACAATTATTTTGGAAGTATCTCCATAATAGAAAACAAATCACGGTCAAAGACATATTTATATCAAAATATTTATGACTGCACCATAACATTTTATTCTCATAACAAGAGTGAAACGTTTTCCTAATTTTCTTATCACTTATTATGAAATACTTTAGTACTACGGTTTCCCAGAAGTTAACTCGATATTTCAATGCATTTGCCTCACGCCTAATTTTCAACTTGGTACACTATCCGTGCTCTTAAGCCAATAAACTTTGAGGTTTTGAAGTAATTCCCTGCACACAGATATTTAATTACCTTTATTATTTGAAAAATGTATACATTCAACTTATTTTCGTTAGTAAATATGAAAGTTTTGACTACGTTTTACTTCCTTTTCTAAAGTTCTTTTTTTTTTTAAATATTTATAAATATCAGGTGCATACTCATAAAAATAAAATTAAAATTAAAAAAAAATGTCTATGTGATGATTACCTGGACAATGGAGCTAGGAATAATTGAGTTGCCTTATTTTAATACAGATTTGTATTTTAAAAACGCACAAATTATTCCAAATGTAGACTTAATTTTTTTTTCAAAGGAATACAGTGCGTTTTGTTAATAAATGATAATTGAAATAGATTCTTGATTCACGTTTATTCTAGATTACTTTCAATTATGATCAAAGATAATTGAAAGGGATTCTAGATTGCTGTTTTATTTTGTTGCAAAATTTCAACGGCACATATATTTCTTTCTTCTTATACTTGAATTAAGTATATTTGTACAAAATTAATATGCTTCCCCGTATATATTAATTAAAATATGAATATAGCATATTTTATTGTTAATTACTGATATTTATTTATTTGATTGATAATATTTCCTTATTTATTTGTAATTAACTGCGTTTCTCAAAATGCGAACATTTAAAGTAGAATTTACTAACGGTTTTTATTACACATGCATACATTTGGTACTAACGTAATCCATTTAATTGTGAATTGATTGGCAGTTATTTAAAATTGTTTACTTTAATTTACGGTTCAACTTATAAGTAATGGATAATATTTAAGGCAATAAGTTCACTTCATTAATTCAAAAATGAATTATTAGAATTATTATCGTTCTCATGGAACGAAACTCAAAGTAAGAGAAAAAGAATTAGACTATGATTAAAAAATTAGTCATTTTCTGCAAACAATCATTGAAGAACTTCATACTTATTTTTCAAAAAATGAAGTTAATTAATTAGGGTGCTTATTTATTTTTCTCAAATGAAGCAACAAAAATAAAAAAGAACTATTTCATAAGAATATATGAGAAGAATGAATTGTTTCAAACTGTTAAAAGGCTACGGGCACTTTGTTTTGATTTCCAGGAGAAATTTTAATTTTATTTTAATTCCATAAATAACAAGTTAAATTTGGGCTTTTAATTTTCAAAACGTTCTAATGTTAAATAGTATATGGAATATTTTTTATCAACTAATGAGTATTTTTATAGTTACAATTAATTAATAGAGGAATCCTGCTTATGATGACGGAATTCAGTGACTATTATTATGTTAACTGCAACACATTCTACAAAGTAAATTAACTTATTTTATGCAAATTTAAATGATTTCTAATTTCTTTTGATGTTTAAAGCCCTGGAAATCATATTTTAGCACTGAGGTATCTGTGTATTTGTGTATGTGTTTATGAAAGAAAATCACATTTGTAATTATGTTTGAACAATTAGTAATTAATAGTTATTTTTATATTTGTAAATAATCTACATATCTTTAAGCACATTTTATGTAAAATAAACTGCATTTATAGCTTAAAAATTTTAAAATAATATATAATTATAACATGTTACACATGAACATATTTGTAATTTCTAAAACGAAATTTAATTTGAATTTAAAAAAAAAAAAATTCAGGTTCAAATATCTCACATGTTTTATACGAATATAGTGAGTGTTTTGTAGAACAAAGTTAAATTCATTAAAGATACAATTCTTGCATTTTATAATATAGAAAATATCAAACCTAGAGATAGAGCACAGTT
>BMAW01022912.1:0-145196 GCA_019974015.1 Nephila pilipes
GCTGTACACAGAAAAAATAAAACCGTATCATATTTATGAAAAATTTATTCTGAATATCATGCACATAGATATTGGGTATTTAAAAACAAAACATTCACGATTTTGAAACAAGAATATTAAAAAAAAAATAATATTTTAACTCCTACAGATGAAGGCATGTCTCTTATAAACACTGCTATCTAATCCATGCTATATTCCAACTCTATCCCCATTCGTACAACATTGCTTATGTTTTAATCTAGCTTACAATGAGGTATTTAAAATATAGGAAGTTCTCATATGTAAAGGTAAGCAGATTTTTTACTTCTTACAAAACAACATTTTGTCAGGTTACTAAATACGAGTGAAAATGCTTTTCAAACAACGCTGTTTCAAATAAATATACTATTTTTGCATTGTTATTATGTAGACAGTTCTTTAATTTTTCGAAAGAGAAGCAAGTCATCTACACAACCATATAATACAGCTATATTTTTGGAATATACTTAACCATTATAGTATAAACTATTACATGTAAGAATTTCTGCTTGGTCTGTGAAACCATTCATTCTATAAAGCAGTTCTTGCTGCTTTGAATTATGAACTTTGACACACTTAGATCCCAAAACATGTGTTATACAAGGAATTTTAAAGTTTTTTTTTTTTTTTTTTCCTAAACACGTGTTATTTTTAATTGGTGTTAATGGATTAAAATTTACTCAGACAGAGCTTGTCTCCTTATGACAATTGATATTTTTTATTATAAAAAAATATCAATATAATAAGATTTTTTTTAGAAATATCACAAGTGTTTTCAATTAAAGCATTTTGCGATACGTATTATACAATAACATAAATCTAATTTAAACAACATGGATCAGTTCATAATTAAAACAAAATATACATTATGCATTAGTTTGTAAATACATTTAGTTTTTATACATAATGTCACATATTGTAAAGAAATTTTGGAATATTGAATAATAAAAAGTATTGAAACTGATTAACATGTTTCATTTTGCCAATTGATTATGTTCATTTTGTAATTTCTGTTCTAAAAAAAGTATTATAAATTTTACACCAAATTACTCTCTTAGAAAGGTTAATTGCATACAAAAGTTTTTTGTAAACCTGCCTATTTCAAGACTTGTAAGCCATTTTATTGGTTAGAAACCTTTAAAAGTGGAATTTTAAATTATATGATTTTAGCACTTAGATTTGTGTCATGATATACATAAACTTTTTCAATTTTGTTTTGACCTACATTATGTTCTACTGCAACAGCCACTGCCATAATGTTTTGGTGTTGCTTAAAATTGAGTTCATTTTTGATCTGAATGAATCAAATAGTATGACTTATTAGGTGTCTAAGTAAATACGTAAAACTTGCAACACAATATTTTTTAAATAATGTGCCAAAATGAGGTGAATATTTATTACATTCAGTATATAATTAAATTTATCATAAATCATTCATAGCAAAAAATTAATAATTTTACCGACATATATGTCTACCAAAACAAACCTATGTGGTATGTGTTAACATCGGATTTCTCTATGAGCAAGCTGTTTACGTCTTGTACATCAGTTTTATTTCAATTCATATATTCAATACAATTCTCACATTATTCAATTATTTACATTCGAAAGGAAATAATCTGAGTATGTTTTTATACATCTATAGACTTATGCTCGTTTAATTGTGAATTTAAAATGTTGCTCAGTAAGCCTATTTAAACTTGCTTCTGGCATTTGTTTGTACACTTCCAATATAAGTTTTAAATTATTTCCTGCCTTAAACAGATGTAATTTTGAGCTGCTAACGACTATTCCAGTCTTTTGTTTTGATTAAGCTTATTTTGTATTTCAAACTATTTCATGTTTTAATATTGTTATTCATCATTAGATCATCAGTTGATTCCGACATGTTAAAAATAAGGGCCTCAATATTTATTGTAGTATTGTAATTATTTTAAACCCTCTGAAAAATACATGTGAATACTTAAAGTGTAATTACGCTCTTTTGAATTATAGTATATTTTATATATAAACACTTTATATTTATCAGGCTGCTTGTTTAAAAAATAAAGCAATATTGGATTAAACTATTTTCTCATTTAATCAGGATAAATAATTAAAGCTGTAACAGTTATATAACAATTTATGATTTAAACGGGTGCAATTTTGTACCTTGAAGGGTTTTTTAATGTGTTTTGCAAACAAAATTAATTTAATCATAAGTTGATTATAATGTTTCAAATAGGTTTCAACAGTATTTAAGAAAAATATATGTGAATATGTAAATTCTATATACAATTTCAAATTTAATAATATATATTTAGCTAGCATTAATTTCTTTTTCTCAAAATAATATTTATTAATCAAATACAATTTTGACTTATATGTTTTAATGTAAATGAAGAGAAATTTTAACTATTGTAAACAACAAGACACATACCTAAACTTATATTAGTGATAATCTGATTTTTAAAAATATGTATAAAATGTTAATTTTTAAAATTATATTTGAATAGGAATGATACAGTTGGGGATAAAAAACAGAATTTTGAGGAAATAGAAAATTTTACATTCTATAAATCTTGAGTACTGTTTAAGAATCTGTAACATTGCCTTGTCGTGCAAATGTCATTCGTGTTTCTTCCAACCAACACCAGAACAAAGTAATTCATCTCTGCACAAGCATATTAACTTTAAGAAATGCATGAATAAAGTGGTTAAATTGTGTAAATAAAAATACAAGTATCAACATATAAAAGGGGTAGATAATATGATTGGCCCTGTACTAAGGTGAACATTTATAAGTGTTTTTACAATTTATAATGAATTATACATATCTATAGTATTTGTGTCATGTATCGAATACAAAAGAGATTGTTTTATTTATTCAGTGTGCATAAAGGTTGGAGTTCATGAATAGAATAAAATCTGAATATACTGCACCAAATATTTATTCAAAATTTTGCAATAATTTTGGGCCACATTATAAAAATAAACCAAGATATGAAATGTCTGTGTATAAACTTTAATTATATAAAAATCAAAATTTGAATTAGAACACAAACAACTAGTAGTTTCTAACCCCAAGTCATAGGAGTTTAAATTGGATTACTTAAAAAATGTGAGACAATAGTGATGAAACACAAGACAATCACTTATAATATGATGAACAGTGAGACATAACAGGAAGGATGCCTGATTAGATTGTGAAAATTTGATTCCAAAATATACATTAAATTTGAGTTTAAATTAAAACCATATTTTTTAAAAAATATATATTCTGAAATATCTTACTCCTGTCATAAAGCATCTGAAATTTACTTCAAAAAATTAATCAGGAATAAAAACTATTTTTGTCAACATTTTATTCTGAATGTATCATTTCTAACTTTTTTGATTACCACACAGTATTATTGGAACAAAATACGGATGTACAATTCTTCGAAAATAGTAAATATACAAATATATATCTTAAAACATGATAAAAATGTATAATAATTTCTCTGTCAATTAAAAAAAGACAGTTTCCTTACACACTTATGAAGTGAAAAAAAATGGAATTCTTGTCGAGCATCATCGATAAAAAAAATGGCTTAAAATTTTAACAACACTGCTTTTTGAATACTGTAATGTTATTCTATAAAATATAAGCTTCATACACAAATATTTACTTGTGTGAGAATAATTTTAATGCAAATTAAAGTAAGAAGTCACTAAGCTACGATTACGATGTGAATACAGACAAAAAAACACCTGTAAAGCACAAATAACTACTCACAGAAAATCATTTTCAAATCAGAAAATGATGATCAATAACAATTCAACATTTTTATATCTTAAATAAAAGAATCTTTCTCATGAAGTATATATTCCGTGACTGAGACAAAAATGTAAACAAACACAGACGCGAAAATGAGTATCCGTACATACTCATTTTAGTATTCCTGTATTCTACCGCGTGTAGCGTGGTAAATACGAAATATAGTTCGAAATATTAAAGCAAACCATATTTGTTTTTGAAACCCACTTTGTAAAATACGTAGTCAGTATATAAAAGGAACTTTTATAGTCCTTATATCTGTAATAATTTTTTGAGAATGCTGATTTCCCATTTTTTTTTGGTTTTGAATACTTGTAATGTTCACATTCGATAAAGGTATACGCTCAAATCTGATACAAACATACTCATTTCAAAATGAGTACGTCTAGGTATTCATTTTTGAGTATTTCTTTTTTCTCCGTGTAGAAGGGTATTCCACCTCATCGTTATTGTTGAGTTAAGATCATAAAATGATGTTACTTGTCAATTAAAAAATTAAAATTAAAAATTTAAGAAGGGAAAGGGCTATGGGGAAGGGGGAATCTACCTAGCTGTCTGTAGTCGCCAGTATCAACCAAAAAGAAATCGTCGTGGATCGCTGTAGCTGTTATGCCGCGCTAGACGACCTTTTTCTAGGGTACAGACCTCATCCTTCTCCGACAAAATTCGTTCACATGAAGTCGAGGGAAAGGTAGGGTAGAAACTGAAAATCCACGTAAAGGTAATCTCTAGATTAATAACATGGAACACGTAAATTCATGTACACTTCAAATCTGAGACAAGGAAAATATGGTCAAACTGACTTCTGATATTACTCTTGTTCACAGATATAAAAATGCAATCATTACCTCAATTCAGGGTAGTTCTCGATAAAGAATATCCCTAACTCTATGTTATAAAGCTACCATATTATTGGTCATCTTTTCGACTTAAAATTTATGCGGGGAAAAACGTTTCAACTATGTGAGTGATAAAAACCAAATAAATAAATCGATTTGATGTTAATGTCTTCATCTCGCCGAAGCAAACTTCAGTTACGCATATCAAATTTATTATAAATTAGCAGCAACAAATGTCACATAAATTATAAATTATATATGTATAACAAGCAAAATATCTATAATAAACAAAATATTTATTTATATATTGTTTTATTTGTTTTGGCTAATGCCCGTCAGTGAAATATTTTTCTATTTTTGCCGGTCCGTATGTATAAATGGTTGTAATAGGCTGCTCTCGAGAATCACTGTAATATTTGCAAATGAAATCGAGTAGTACGTGACGGTAAGAAAATTTAAACAAAGTTTGTTTGTTTTTTTCCAAAAAGAAGAGTCTCGTAAATTTGTGGTAATATAGGGGTTATGCTAAGAAAATTGCTATGTTTTGCGAATCCGTGTTATACGAAACAAAGAATTGGTACGAAAAGGGGTGAGGGAGAATTAGGTTCCAAAAATTAAAAAAAACACGCTATTATATTCTTTTAATAAAGTTAAATATCTTTGCTAAAATTTTCTTAGAAGTAATACATATTAATATGAATTAAACAATTATTCCTTCGTCATCACTGAGCACTATTAACCGAGGGACAAATTTAATTACAAATTCAATTACAAAATTCCTTATAATGTGCTAAACACTTATTAAGTACTTCTTTAAAAATTTTGTGCTCCTTTTATTCGAAGGATCTTCATTTAAGAAATATGACTCTTCCAGATTTCTACCAAACTTGTTCATCATTTTCTTCGTCCACCAGTAACTCTTGGATATCTTATGCAGTCATATTGGCAAACCCATCTTATCCTACAGATTTAGCAACTTATGATACTGCATCCATTTTGTTTTCTATTAGTCTCGATCAAATTTTCCTCGGACATATTTTTTCCATTTAATTTCATCCGTTTATTTTTCTGATGGAGGAGTTTATTATTTAGATAAGTGTTAGAGGGAATCCGTGCTAGTAAAACCTTATGTTATACGGGAATGTGCTAAATTCTCGAACTGTGTTAGAGTGAATCCAATCTATAGAAGTTCCGTGTTATACGGGTTTTATATGCCTGTTTGAAATAGACTGTCACAAACAGAACATATATGTAAGAAATTTTTTTATATAATATGTAATACGAACATATATGTAAGAAATTTTTTTATATAATATGTAATACGAACATATATGTAAGAAAAATATATCTAAAATATTGTTATTTTCCTTAATTATCTATTAGATAATTAATGTACATATTTGGTTACATTGAGAGAGAGATTAAGTCAACATTTAGTTGTTGATTTAATTCAAAAACTTGGCAAACATTGACAGTTTTAAACATATTTCTCAAACGAATCAGTTTTTTTTAGAGCTTTCTTGTAGTTTCTTTTTATCTTTGAGTAATAAATCCAGATATTTGAATCGCGGTTTTATTGCCTCTTGTGTTGCAACAACTGAAAAATTCTCTCTCTCTGACTCAGGAAATATTTCTTCTTTCCTGCAATAAATTACCATTCACTGGTATAAAATACTATTGAACTTATTTATGTGTTACGTAAAAGCATATTCAAATCATATAAATAATATTTTATTTATATTAAAAGATTTAAATTATAAACTAATTACTCGAGAAGCTTCATTTCATCTAACGGCAGATCTATGATTGAATAATTGGATATTAAAATCGTACTTAGAAGCAACACTGTGCTCCTTAACCAAGTGATTATGGTCACTAACTCTCAGCCGGTGTTCTTTCCTTTGAGTCGAAGATTCGAGTCCTTATTTCGCTAAAATAACACATCGATCAATAACTCCCGAGACTCACCCAGAGATGGCGCTCGTAGTAAACCAATAACCAGATCTTTCTAGAGTACTAACCTTTGCTTGAAACGTGTCAAAATTTTAAGTCGATCGGACCAGGAAAAAGGTTTTTTGAAGTGAAGTGAAAAAGGTTTTTTCCAAGTGGGTGCCGCGATTGCTTTCGATGTAACAAAAACAGCAACGAGTCGATGATTCAGAAAGTTGTTACGACGCTATTTACTCGCAACAAAAGATTTCAGGAAAAAAAAAAGAAAAGCAAAAATATATTTTTTTTTTTTTTTTTTTGGGGGGGGGAAGATTTGGAAAAGCGTTGGAATGATTGTATCATCCTAAAAGGTGATTAACAAAAGGTGTTATGTTGATGAATAAAAAAAAATTTTGCAAAAAAAATGTTGTTTTCAATTTTAGACTCAGGAGTTATTGATCGATGTGTTACCACCATGTAGAAGTGTTGATGCACGTTAAATTTGTTGATGCTTCAAGTCCTCACATTGACGTGGTGTGGAAATTTGGAGAGTGGAGTGCCACCTCAAGTATCGCTATCATCACTTGACTGGGGCTAAAAATAATGAGGTTGTTACTCTTGTGTTGTTTAATAGTACGACGTTGATAAAACAGCCAATCTATTGAAACAACCCGAGGGCTACTGGTGACGGACCGCGTTATTTTGAACCGTAATCAAGTGTCGATGACAACAACTGTACTGACACACCTTCTCAAAACTTCCATACCATCGTAGCTAGAGGACTCTTGAGCTCGGGCAGATTTATAGTGCATCACCCAAAAAAATACTGCGGGTCTTTAATGACATCAGGATTCGAACCCACACTCGACTGAAACAACACTACTCATGAACAATACTCGACTTAACTACTACAATGATAGAATCTGATATATTAACCAATTTTCGATAGTTAGATAAGTATTACATCTACCCAACATTGAAAGAGCTCTACGATTAAACATTTTTATCAAAGAATTTTTTTTTAAATTTTCATTAGCAGAATTGTATTTACTTATAAATTAATAGAGTTTATACCTTCGCTTGTTGGAATATAACTACATATCTGTTAGCAAACGAAAACTGTGACGTAATCATTCCAACGCAATGTCAACTTACAACGTTCTTAGGTTCGCTTCTGATATAAATAAAAAAAAATAAATGGTAAATAATTTTTTTATTTAAGTCAGAATTGAATCTTTTTTTCCCTCCATGTAATGCGGTGATTTCACCAAAGAGTTATTACGCTACCAACATTTTAGTAATGTAATCACTCCATGATGGAATCACCATGTTACCTGGAGTTTGTATTGTATCTTTTTTGTCTCCAAGTAATGCGGTGATTTCACCAAGAAGTCATCATGCTACCAGGATTACGGTAATATAATGACCAAGTCATCTGTTGTCCATTGTACGGTGGCATTCATAGTCCTTTATATAGTGTCCTTGAATACCATTAATGTTTAAATGCTCTCAACTGTTAGCATCTTTTAACAGTCTGGAAGAACAGCCTTCATAGATTAACACCCCTTGTAAACTAATCAATCAATCAATTTTCTTCGATTTGTCTTTGAGAAGTAACACAAGACACAAGAGACCGAGGCAGCCGAATGATCATAGCATTGAGCTCCCAGTCAGCGATGCTTCAGTTGAACCACGTATTCGAGTCCTGTATCCACAAAAGACATGTTGTGTAGAAGGACGAAAGCGTGTTGAATTTGTCGGGACTCAGTCCTCACATGGACAGT
Source organism: Nephila pilipes (assembly GCA_019974015.1). NCBI lineage: Eukaryota > Metazoa > Arthropoda > Arachnida > Araneae > Nephilidae > Nephila > Nephila pilipes. Next base: position 8,370 of record BMAW01022912.1, read on the forward strand.
GGGGTGCCTGCTCAGGTATTCACCTCGTCATTTGACAGTGATTTCGAAGCGTATTGACTTTGGTTAATGGACCCTGTGCCGGGCGGAAAGAAGCCGCCAGAAAAGCTCAATAAATAAACATGTAAACAAAAGCAGAAAATCCCTGGTTAACTCCATTTCTCTCAAAAATCAATCAATCAATTACAGGTTAAATCGGTTGAACCAAGCCTCGTTAAGAAGGTATCTACTATATATCTCAAACTATAATTCCGTGAGTTCCCTTTTCAATAACAGAAAATAAGGGTTTTCTAATTTTTCTTTTTTCTTTCGATATTGCCTTCTATAACTGATAAAACTTTTTTTGCGTACGAGCATCATGGACATCTTCTGAATAGAAAGCTTCTAACAATAAAGTACTTCGCATTGTTTTCAAATGCATGCTATCGAAACTTGAGAGAGAAACAACACATAAACTAGGAAAAAATTGTATAGACAAGAGTTCATTGTATTTTAAATTCGAATAGAATTATTCTAAATATTTTATGTCAAAAAGTCCTTTTATGCTATGTAAATTTAAGCATCCTTTATAACGGCATAAGTTTCTTTTGAATATTTTTTAAAACATCGATAACAGGATACATGTTTTTCTTCGAAAATCTTTCTTGTATCTATAGTTTTTGATAATTCTACTGAATTCCAAAAGCCTTTCATTGTCACAGAAATCGTAATTTTTCCTGCTCATCAATATTGTCCAATTCCGTGTCATTCGTAAAGAAGGTGTTTACTTTCAGCTCTATAAGGGACGCAAATTTCTTTATAAATAATCGCCAATACATGATTTTGAGTTCCATCTACTGTCACGTAGCTTTTCCTGCTTTTAATACCTTTTCATCAACATACAATACAGTATGACTTGCCTCAGGTTTATCAATTGGTATGAATCAGTGAACAGGCTATCAAAACTACGTCATTTCCTGAAGTATCGAAAGAGTCTTTATGAAACAATATACTCTTTGTAGAGAACAAATTCTAAACGATAGAAAAATGTGACTTGTGCCTATTTAGCCTTTGTGAACAAAACCCAGATTTTGACAACCAAAATGCCTTCTTTTAATAAGTGAATTCGTAGATTTTTTTAATCTGTGTACAAAACTTTACGATCGTGGTGGTAAGGTTAAAAATAATGCAGATTTGATTGGTAATTTTGTTTCATAAAGTGTTTTTAAGCAATTTATATATTTATTTCTATTTTTGAGACTCACAGGTTATCTTTAAAAATTAATTCTTCAATTGTGAGAAATTATCTGTGTTAATGTTATTAATAATATAAAAAAGGGATAGGAAAACATTTTTGGTCTGGTTGGCTGTTTAATAACTCGGAAAGAGTGTTTTAGCCTAATAAAGCTGCACGTTGAGGAAATTTCTATTTCATACAGTACTAAAAATCTACAAGCTATTTTTTATACTTTTATTATGTACTGATTTAAAAATTGTTTAATTCCAATTAGCATTATATGGTAAAAGTGTAAGTCAACTCTCAGACGTTATTAAATATCTCAAGTACATTAAGATAATTGCATAAATGTAGAAGGTGCTTAAAATTGCCATAATTATAGACAAGATCAAATATTACAACATACTAATATTCAAATAGTTGCTGACTATTAAGCAATATAATTTTGTAGTCGAATTAAAAAGGAGCATAAATATATCTGTAACGGGTTCTCCCTACAACTAATTCCTTGGGATCTGTCTAAGGACGTTATTTGATTTGAGAACCTCTTCTTGTGAATGAATCTTGACTTGTGTAAATTAGAATAGAAATACTGAAATGTAATGAATAGGATTGATGAGATTACATTTATAAGCTGTGAAGTGTTTAATACTATAACGGTAAGAGAGAAAGAGAGAGATCGAAAAATTTGAACCTCGAGATTAGACGTGTACTTAGGTTCAGAAGAAAGAATAATTTGATTTTGGAAGTCCTGTCTGACCCACCTTTATAACTAGTTAAATAGGTATACATCGCTGATAACCCTTCTTAGTGAACGCATGAGGGGGGGGGGATGAGCAACACATACTTAATTCAAGTACTGAATTTTAGATCTTTACATAGGTATAACAAATATCAGTTGATTTCTGTTTTGATTTTTGCTTGTGTGAGCTTCAATAATTTTCGTTGGCACAAATTAGTTATAGAAGCGAAACTAGGGCGTTACGTTTTGATGGATATTAAAAATTTTCTTCCTGTGGAATTTGAGTTCAATTGGAAGGTTGAATTTGAAATCCAAAAAGACAGTTAATTTCTCATCCCCGAGACGAAGTTTGTGAGATTCTTTCTTATTTTTATTGATTCATTTTATATGATTTTATTCTGATCTGTCCATTATACTTCTCCCAGCATGCTACCGTTCATTTACCGAAATTGATTTTACGTAAATACGTTTAGAGGATATATAAATATTAGAATAAAACAGCATTTGGTATCTATAACGTACAGAGTGTTTATAAAAGAATATTCCAACTTTGAAGAGCTACTCATACAAAACAAAAGAAGTTACAACCCTTTTGGACAAACTGAATTAAAAACAGCACTCCAAAGTTTGTAAAATTATAAATATTTAATATAACAATAACACTAGTAACACATACGATATCCAGTCTATGCCTGAACTTCTGGAAGAAAATGAAGTCTCAAATTTCTTCTAACTGTGGGAACAGTCGAATGTGTAGCTTATCCCAGTAAGTAATGCCAGTAGCAATGGATTCATGAAAAAAAAATGAGCCGAGACTTTTGTGTATATGGCATAAAGCACATTAACCTTCAGCATTTCATTTAAATTGTTGTTTTTCCCCATATGTGAACATTGTGTTGGTTGACTTTACAATTGATAAAGATGGTAGCTTCATATCAATATCTTTGGTCTTTTGCTATCTGCATAAGTCTTTTCCAATCTGCTCCAAGTGTTGCATTAGAAATGCCTCTTCTGATAATATTCTCGATTGTTTGGGGCTATCCAAACAAGATCTTTCCAATCCACGAAAATTTTTGAAATTTCTTCAAGTTTTAATCTAATTTTAGTCTTTGAGAACTGGCAACAACAACAAATGCCGATTACCAGCTTACTTAAAAATATTACAATGGAGACATATTTTTGAGGTCTTATAATAACGACTTCTAAAAATAAATTTGCCTTTAATCTCCCTTTCAAGCCTTCTGCTAACTGTAAGAAGTTTTCTATTCGATAAAAATTGAGGGTATATAATTATCTTGATGTTAAAGTAACTGCAAATAAATCTGTAAATCCCTGTATTAAAACATATTTCTACAACATGATCTCATTCCAACGCGTTCGAGATGTAAGGGAAAATTCCTCATTTCGTGTTTAATGCCCACTTCTTTAAAGTATAATTTATATTAAAGTTATTATTAATATTGACTAAGTTTTCATGTATTTATAGTTTTATCAAATAAAATTCATTATAACAACTCTTCTATTTAAAATACGTTCTAATACCTCTTTCTGAAGTGTCTTCCATTTCTCCTGCCTCTCCTTTTTTCTCATATCAATTTTATTCTAGAACAGCATTACACAAGAGAAATTAATAAAGGAATGTCCCAGCTTTGAAGAGTTGAAGAGCTACTGCTACAAAACTAAAGAAGTTACAACCTATTTGGACAAATTAAATCAAAGACAACGCTTTATAGTTTATAAAATTTTAAATGTTGCATATGACCACCGCCGGAATCACAATTAATATCCACAGCCTCTGTAATACAATTCATTCCACACTTTTTCAGCGTTTTCGTGATAAAGTTTGAACGGCTGCAATTATTCACATTTTCAAATAGTCCAAGGTTTGCCTGTAGTAGCATAAAAAGACTTTTAAAGAAGTCCCCAAGGAAAAAACGCGAGGACTTAAATCAGGGATTCTTGAAGGTCACTGATAAAGAGCAAGGTCATTAATTTTTCTGTGACCAAATCACTGTCGGGACAATTGGTCATTTATGAACGAACAGATGCGACGCTATGGGAAGAATCGAGTAAACGATTCATTTCCAACCCACACATTCAATTTACAGTTGGTACACACTTTTACCCCAAATGATAAAGAACAGAGAATCAATTTAACAAGTTTTCTTTTAATGAGCTCAATGACACGATTCCTTGAATTATCTTTAGAAAAAACCATTGGAGAAGCGTTTCAAAGTGGTTTGCTCTTGTCTGCTACCCTGAAATGTCCGAAACCCTCTCGAAACAAAACCACGACACCACTGGTGCACTGATTGAATGGTTCAGAATGTTCTGTCTTTAACTTAAACTTCAAATGTGGTTCCCTTAACATGAATGAGACTTATAGAACAGATAACTCAGACGTATTCTTTTTACCCAATATGTTTGCAGTCTCATTGCCGGTGAGGTCAGCATAAGATGGGATCCTCTGCAGACAAATCTCTCAGACGCAGAAAGCCATTTCAACTTATTTAAAATAGACACTATGCACCAATTAGGTAAATGTTGAATGGTAGTCCGGCTATGAGATGAGATTCTGTTTCCTTCTTGTCAGAGAGTTATAGAACTGTACTGAGACCCACATCTATACCAATTAATTAGCAACGAAAAATATTTATTTTACTGATATTTAAAGCTTAACTTTTTAAGTAAAAGACAATAATATGAAAGGAAATATGCCAAAGAAAAATTCACATACTTTAGAAAGAAAATATAATAATGGTATATGAATAGTATATGAAGGAAATAATAGCTGATTAAAAAGAACTAAAGAAATGACAGATTTTTATATGTATAATGGAAATTCAAATAAAGTACAAAATATGTATAGTTGGGGTTAATTACCGAAAATGATTTACTACTGCTATTTTACAATAACTTGTTAGATTGAAATCTCACATGGATTTTTTAAATTTAAAATTAAATTTATAACATTTATTTATGTTTTACTAACACATCCTTCCAGCCTAATTTTCTCAACATGTTTCATTATTTTTAAGCTTAAAAACTACCTTTTATAATATTGTATTCTAAAAATAATCAGCAAATATTTATACTTTTAGGAATTCTTAAAATCAACACCCTAGAACAGTTTTAATAGTCATTAGCTTGAAGTTTAAATATACATCTTAGAAGTATATATCTTGATTAAAAAATGATTTCAGACATTTATTACAACAATTAGTGTTTTGATTATTTTCATACAATTTTTATAGCTCAATTTTACTTTAATATTGAAATGGAACAATAATCCAACAAAGAAAAGATGGATACTTTTCTACCTCCTTTATTTACAGTCTCTACGCGCCAATTATACATAAAAAAATATTTACATTAATTTACAAAATATACAAAGGCTTCCAAATAGCCCATATTTTCACCTAACCTTCTTCAGTGGTCGGGACAAATTATATGCAAACATGAAAAACCCGCCTTCTTACACGAACTAAAAGTAATCTGAAATATTTACCCATGAACAGTGCGCCCTCTTTTAGACGAGACAAGGCGTATTCAAATATAAATTATTTCCAACAAATATTAATTTAGAGTTGAGTAACTATGTCCATTTAGTAAATCTTACCATATTTTTTTACCAAACCACAGATACACTTTCACCATATAAAATTTTCACATTTAATGATATTTTCTTGTAAATTTTCTGTAAAATATGCAAAACTATATTTTTAAGAAACAAAACAATCCCTCTCCCCCAATAAAACTGAGCACATTCTTTTCTGTAAATAATGCTCTTCTTTTTTTCCTACTCAAAATTTTTATACGCTTTTTTTTCCTACTGATATCATGATTTTTAATTGAAAGTTACCTTCCAAAGATGTAAACTTAACTAAAAGAGAAACCGAATTTAGATGTTACATATTTTTCAGTCTGACCTTCAAACTTACAATTTCCAGTCTTCTTTTAACTCGATTTGTGTGTGTTGCCTGTTTAATTTATATTATTTGATCAAATTAACGGAAATTAACTGTAACCATTAAAATACATTCTCACTAAATCAATCTCACTTTACAGACACTAAGTCCAAACCTTCACATGTACTAAAAACGCATATAATCACAATCATACTGCTAACTATCCTCGTCTCTAGCAGACACAACACCTACATGACCAATAAGACACCGCCTAAGTGATACAAAGTATTCGATCAAGTATCCGGTTGTCGTGTTTGAAAAAAAGGAAACCCCGATCCTTCCCCAGACATGATCACGACCAGGCATGAAAAGTAAAATAATTGACAAGGAGAATCCGATGATATTCTCCTTTCTGGAGTTTCGCAAAAAGCCACGGCCGGGCGTTAAGTTAAACATCAGCAATTGTAATAGCCATAAATAAAGAATCCAACGTCGAAGAACAATGGGGAAGCCGAAGTCGGTAGACACATATTGTCATCTTGAATATGGAAGGCATTATTCTCGCCGCCTGCCTCCAGCGTGCTGGAAGAAGTGAGGAGATACCTGAGGTTTTTCCCGGGGTCGTATATCAAAATGACTGTTCTATGGCAAATGGCTTGGGAGTAAAAAAGAAGAAAAGAAAAGAAGATCGTCTTCCCTTTGATGGAATGCCTTCCTCGCGAATATTTAAAGGTGAAATGAAGAAAACAAAAAATTAAAAAGGAATAAAAAAAAATGACATTATCTGCTGCTGTATGGTTTTCGATATGACCCCTAATGTTTCCCAGCAAGGTCGAAGATTCTGATATAAAAAGGTTTCGTCGTCTTCGATGGTTATGTCACACAAGCTCTTCGGTTGCTTTGGTGTTCATCGACTTGCCTGCAGAGCTTCATACAGCGTCAGTTATATCTCCCTCTGACAATGAAGACTTTGGTAAGTTCGAATTCATCTTTGGATTTACTTATTTACTTTTTCTTAGAAGGATTTCAGTGCTCCCTCAGGTTGATAGGATTTTCTTAGGATTATCAGCAGTGCTTCTTAAGAATTCTGAATTTGCTTTTACAGCAATGGAATGCTTGACAATCTGCTTCCCCTGATTCAGTTAAAACTTTCTACCAATTTGCTACCAATAAGAATTTCTTCTTTATAAACCTAATAAATTTCTATCATCAGTTCTTAATCTTATTGATATTAAATACCTAATTTTCGAAGGAAATATTTAGAAATTTAAAAAATTCGCCCGTTTTATAAGGTTTATAAATTCCACAATTCTGGTAATGCATATTTTTAATATTAAAATTGAACAATTTTCTTTTCTAATTAGAAAAATTTTCTATTCCTGATAATTGTCAATTAGTTGGAGCTTATCATAGGCTACTATCGAGCTTATCAATTATTACCTTAAATTTAAGAAAGGATGTTTGGAATCGATAAATAAACTTTTCCTTCTGAGCTATAGATTTTCAAGTTTCTGGTTTTAGAATTTCATTTACTAATTTTTTACTAATTAGTGACATTTTATATTTGCTCTTAATGAAATCTAATGAAGTTATTTTGTTTATAAATATGTTTATATTCACTTTCTATACTTTTTGCATAAATTATTCTTGAGATTCAATTAAAATTTAGTACTTTTCGTTAATTACTTATTATTAATATACTATCTCAATATATCATACATAATTATCGCCAATAATCAAATTATTTTATTGCAATACATAAAAGTTTCGTCTTTCTCCTTAATTTAGTAATCAATAAAGGGACTAACGTTTTCAAATTTCAATTGATTTTGCCGGAAAATACCATTAATTCAACGTTATCAGATTTTTTTTTAAAAACCAAATCTCTTCAACAATATATATTAGTGGAAACATTGCTTTAATATAGATATTACTTACAACATCGTCTAACTTATATAGTAATCAAAAATTTTATAAATATTTTACTTTACTTTTTAAAAATAAAAAATAAAATTAAATAGTGCTTAGTTTTTAATATGTAACATTAAAAAATAATTCATTTAATGAAATTCAATAATATTATTAATTTACTTATGTTTTTGAAAAGTTTCATCTTGTTTTGTACGAAAAATTCCATTTAATGTTTTAATATTAGGCTGAATTAAAATCAGTGGTTCATTAGATTCTCTGGAAAATGTCGAATAAATTGCAGGAGTTCAGTTTTTAAAACATTTGTGTAACTTTTATAAGTGTCATAACCATTAACCATAGTAAAAACCAGTTTAATTAAACTACGATGCTGTTTGACTTCTAATACAAATACATGGAATTAAAATCCTGAACTCTTAATAAATGTATGATTTAAATGAAAAAATATTCTAATTACGATACTAAATATTATATTTGGCGTAATTATAAAATAAAATGGAAATCGTGAATATTTTTTTTCATAATTCTAAGAATGATTCTGTCTCAAATAAATTATGGAAGTCTTTATGATGCTTTGAAAAAAAATAATATCTTTGTTCGTAAATTTTATGCCAAAGTTTTAATTCTGTGCATACTTATACTCAGAAAATGCTTAAGTACCTTTTATTTAGAAATAAGAATAAAAAAAAAAAATTTTCTTGTAATAAAATAAAGAGGGGGGGGAGTCAAACGTAACTGTCAAGTTTATTTCATACGAGAAAGAACACGTGCTTCTGTTATTATTTCACTCATAAATCTAACTCAATAAAGGATGTCAAACATTTCTGGCTCCTACGAAACACAATTACCTTTCTTCGCTCATCAGTGAAAAGACACGACTCGCGTTGTAAAGTTAAAGTTAATAAAATAAAATCATTGTCGTCAAGAGAAGAAAATGCCAGAATTTTGAATTAAAGAATAACATTAAAGAAAGTTACATTTCTTAAGAATGTATCTTGATTTACGGTTCTACATTCTTTTGTTGAAAAAAAGGATATAAATGTCTCGAATTTTATCTCTATGCCGGCGGTACGATAAAGAATCGATATCAATCGAAATACAATGGAATGTAAAAATGTTGCATAATCGAAGAAATTTCAGAACAGTGTCTACAAAAAAAAGAACAATGATGAAATAGAACAAAAGAAAATCCCAATGATATTTTGCAACGAAATTGAATTATATTCTTTAAAATTAATCCCTTAATGTTTCTTTTAAAGAAATTCCTTCTGATACCTCTAAAATTGTTGCTTAGACAACGGTCTTCGAGTTACTGTTATTTTTACGAGAAAAAATTACAAGACAAAATGACTATCACAACAGCGTTTTTCGGATATTGATGCAAGTGCAAAAGATATTTACATATTTTAAAATTCATTTGACTGTGCAATTCAGGAGATTCTTTTGGACCCTCATTTGGAAGGGACTATTCCACAAAATGCTTATATGCAATGATGTTTATAGAAAGGGATCTAAACCAATTCTATAAATATCTTTCGGTAGATAAATACGATCATTTAAAATAAATGCTCGAGAATTTATATCTATATTTGGGAGTACTTACTAAAGTGAAAGGTTGCATTCGGAAACTATGTGTATGAAATCGCAACACAGATCATTATTAAAAAATAACCATTTGAAAACAACTTCATTGATTACAATAATAATTTTGAACTCCTGTGTTATAATGAAATATTACCTGAAGAAAAACACTATTACATTCATCGCATTAGTATAGAATTTAAATAATTCTGTAAAAAGTTTATTAATGAAAGGAAATATATATAATTTTTTTTAGTAAATGTCAGCATGTGTATATCAATATAGCGTATAAATATCCCTTCCTAATGAACAAACTTTTTTACGTTACCCTATGAATAAAAATGTACTTTGTAAATTTCTTCTAGTTTGATACCTGGACCCCCAAACCAAAAGATTTTTATTGTCTAGGCCTTTCCAATAAAAATTTACCTACAAGTATCTTAGATTTTTGTCTGGATACCGTAGACATAGTTCAAGAAAAGTTAGAGATGCAAGAAACATTCCAGAATAATTCATAGAATAAAGTATTCGATTAAAAACTATATTTGATGACTGGAAGTCCGTAATTGAAAAAAAAAAGGATTAATTTTTTATCATAGTAATTAGGATCATGTTGATAACAAAAACTACTCACTTGAACAACATTTCAAATAAAATGTAGGTCTTAAATTTTATTTAAATAGCGATATACTAGAGTTGTGTTTGACATGGTAAGCAAATATTTGAATACAAGCCAATTAATAATCTGCTTTGCACCTGAAAAAACCATTCCGGGTATAAATTCTTTTGTCTTGTAATTTGAAATTATATGATCGATGCTTATTAAACATCAAGACTCCCATTGCGATCTTTCCTTTAATGAAAATCAAAATATAAGCAAACTGATCGACAAAAATCTGTTACTCTGGTGGGATATAAAAAAAATTAACAAATTTTTTGTGAAGTTATTAATTAAATTGTTTAAAATAAGCCAGTGTATTTATCACTGTACCAATCATTGATTTTGAAATGCCCTTAAAAAATAACCTTCATCCGAACGTAACTGTTCAAGCGGATTTCTTAAAATATCATCAACAGAATATCACAAGAACTATGCAGATTCTGATGCTATTCTTCACGGCTCTGAATAGCATTACAAATAATTGGTCAATTAATTCGTGCCGCATTCGATATGTAACTTTTATATTAAACTACAGTAGAGTGAATAATAATAAGACTGAAGAGATTGTATTTATTTCGCAAAATTTCTACAAACAAACGGCAAAAGTCACTGCCGAATGGAACAAACAAATTTAGCTGAATAAGACGAATGATCTTACGTGAAGACTTTTTATCCCGGAAAAACTATCGTATTTGCTGGCATCACAGATTCACTGTAGTTCTTTCTAACCGCTCTCGTTCTCTCCAACAGGTGGTACTCCTCTTCCTTTTCTCCGTCATCTCCGCCATCGCAGCCCTGCCGTTGGTGTATTCCTACTATGGATACCCAGCAGCTTATGGTTATGCATATGACTACGCCTACCCAGCAGCAGTGTATCCTTACTCAGGAGCCTACGTATACCCCTATTATAAGCGCTAGGTTTCCCATATTATGACTCATTCTGAAGTAAGTATCGTTTTTATGTTTATGCTTGCTTGTTAAATGAAATATATTCGAGTAATGTAAACGAATAGGACACAGAATCTCTCAGAACAATTTTTCTGGTTTAAAAAAAAAAAACGCTCGAACATAAATATTTCTTTCTAATTTTTCTAACCTCTCGAGCAGCTTTTTCTTGCTCTGAGACCCGGTTATTTTTAAAGTTGTTTCTCGTGACTTACTAAAACCTTATTGCCTATATTTTGAGATTTGTAGGTAAAATAAAATATTTAGATGTCAGTGTGATTCTCGTATACTATAACCATTTCTTATATAAAATTATTACAAAAAAGAAAATTTTTTTGAATAAGATCAAATTATTAATTGCCAAGTGTCAATCTATTTCTTTCCTATTAAGAACTTCTCGTTCGGTGGAAAAGACAGTAACTTTATTATCATTTCAAATGTTTCTATATTAGTTTTTAAAGGAAAAATCAGGCTTTACCTTTTATTCTCCCACGTGACAAAAGGGATCAGAAATTTTACATCTATTTCTGTTAAATATGTGTACTCTTAACGACACGACGTTCGACAATTCATCGCTGCTATTCCCTCGTACACGTTTTTGTGTGATGTGTCACACGGCAGTTCAATAATAGATTCAATTCCTGAGTCCGACAGTTTTGTCTCGGACTTTACGTCAAATGTAAATGGATTCGTTATCCATCCGTTGTCGCTGTCGACTGAAGGAGAATATTTCTTAAGATTGGTCTCAAGATTAATAAATATTCACTGAAAGTAGCTGAAATCTCATCCTGACAGTGAACTTACTTTATACTCATTCTGTAATTCTGTTAGATTTATAAAAGCTTTGTAATTACCAGCTACCGTGACTCTAAATTAAGTTTTTTTCTTGCCGCTACAAATTTCTCTTGCACTTTTAAAACACTTACACTGTGTAAAAAAACCCAGATTTTTTTTACATCTGTCATCATAAATGTTACTCGAATCACAAAACTAAATTTCAACTGATGTTCAAGTAAAGAAAACAATTAAAATAGTCAATTGTGTTTCAATATAGAGTTTATTAATTCTTTAATAAGGAGAAAAGGTTCTCGTCTAATTTCAAGTCCCTTACCGCGAGCACCAAAAGCATCTACAACATAGCAAAGAATACACTTACCGATTTGTGTAAGTCCTCCAAACAGTCAACCAATCAGACAGCGTCGGGTCCCAGTCTCATCAAATCACGCAAGAAAACTCCCATGCACTTCACACCTATACTCTTCTTCAGCTTTTTTATTCTCTGTTATTTTTATACGACTTGATAAATATATTTATCTACTTCTAAAGTTTACTTAATTTGCATAATCACGTTTCATTTGGTTGAAAAGAAGTTAGAAACTTTAACACAAAGTCAGGAAAAAAAGTACCCATATGTTGATTAAGGAAGTTTCGCGAAAACTGTTATCTTGTAACGTTAAATTTAAATATTACAAAGATATTCTGTGTTGCTTTGATGATATCATGAATAGCAGGCAATGCGTCCTGTGAATATGCTCCAAAGAAGACAGTTTTTTTTTCGTGACCAAGTACCGAATCGCGATCCACCATTTGAGAAACTTTGTTGTTGTATTATTCACTAATCGTTTCCCTTCTTTTCTAAGGAGTCCATCAGAACGATGTCCTTCATCTCTACAAAAAATCGTGGTCCTAACTTTTCCACCCGATAAGCCAATCTTCGCTTTCTTTGGAGCATATTTACTGGAAACAACCCGGTATTTTAGCTGTTTCTAGACAGCTGATGAAAAAATGATGAATCTATGCTAGGCCGAAGAGGATTACTCAACGCAGCAACGACCAATGAAACTAACCCATAAATCAGTGTTAATTTTGTAGAGGATTTAATGTTTCGTTTCATAGAGGGCAGCACACAATGGTTACACCAACTTGCTTTAGAAGTGCTATCTGTCGTAAAAATAGGTACTTTTTGAACCTCCCTCGTATGTGTTACCACATCACTTATTTAGACGAAAATTTGAGCTATTTTCTGCCGGGAAATGTATTCCGTATTTGGATCGGGCTGTTTGACAGTGGAAATAAGGAGTTTTAATCTGAGAAGGCAGTTAGAGATAAAAACTACAAGTATGTGATACTAAATTGAAGTATATTACTTGAAAAGGTTTTCTGGTTCAATTTCTTAAATTTGTGACGAAGTGCATATTTAATATTTTTTATTATTATTCTAGAGTAACAAGTAGTTTCAAAATTAAGCAGCATTCAGTTACAGACGTTACATATTGAAAAAACATCAAAAAACATCCTGAGTAAAATTCAGTAGAATGAAAAGATTTTGTAATTTTGTTTGCATAATATAGGACTTTTGGAAAATGGCTGATAAGTAGACAATAGTTTAAATGTAGCCCTTTATTTTTTCAAATACTTGAGTTGAGTATTCTTTCTATTTGTTTTTCTGTTACAATAACAAAAATGTTATTAACATCATTATTTAATATCAAATATGCATTGACAATTAAAAGGTAGAAAACCTTATCACATTTCCAGGTTTTTTTTTTAATGTTTTGCTAAAAAAGCTTCTTTGCATTTATGCTAGTCATAAAATATTTATTGCAAATCAACCTAAAAAGTATTTTTTTATTTTATGCGATATAAAATTTCTCAAATATTAAATTTTTAAGTGAAACAAGAATAAAATGATTTTAAGATATAATGTTTTTAATTCTTCAAATTTATTGATTATTAGCATATTAATTAAATTAAGGCCTTAACCTACAGATTTTTCTCTAGAAATTATTTAAATAAAATAAAATAAATTGTGATCAATAATGATCACAAATCTATCCTTTTGGAAAATAACTATTAATCTTCAAAGTCATTTCGTTTATTTTAAACTTTTATTTCTGTTATTTTTTTATGATTTCGTCTAATCTATTCACAATGTTAATTTCTTTCTCATTCCAGCATGGCTGCCATACCCATCACAAGGAAAGAATCTGAACGGACAAAATCATTTTTGATAAGGAACTCGCTTTCAAATTGCTGCCTCTTCCAAATTCCTAGAAGAAAAACTTAAATGCTTTTTTTATTTTTTATTTTTGTTGCCTTCCACCCTCTCGCACCTGTTCTTCCTTCGTGCCTTCAGATGATCCAAATTAGATGTAAAGATCATTGCTTCCTGCTTGTAAAATCTAATAAAGATTTTTTGTGACATAATTTGGTTTCTTTTATTAACTTTTCGCATCCTTTTCTTCGAAATGCTTTAGAAATTAATATTATCCTATCATTTTAAATATTATACTTCAAAGTAAAATTGCTTCATATTGACGCATAAATACAGCATCTGTGTAAGAATTTCACACACCTTGAAAGATATAAAATAAAATGAATACGTATTAGTACGAACACAGCTTAAAGACATCCTTTCGCACGATTTTTAATTCTAAAAGAAGGTTCCATTAACTTGAAAAAAACGAAACAAATTATAAAAGAGATGTTTTTATCTGTTTCTTTTTTCTTTTCTTTTCTTTTTTTTTTTTTTTTTTGGTAAATAATGATCGTGAGTATGCTGAATAATACAAACATGATACACCAATATCATGTAAATCTCAATATTTCGTCCTTCTTTGGAGAAACGATTATAGAAGTCTTAGATGATTACTTTTTTGACTTTAGCACGATATCGAAAACATTTTCAAATCATTCGTGTAGTTAATCAGTAATATCAATTTTAGGAAATGATAATGTATGGTGCACCGACAAATTTTAGATACTCAATGGTTCATGAGAAACGATGAAAAATTTGGAGTTCCTTTAATTCCCCTTCCCTTAAAAACTTTATCATAAATGTCTCAAGAAATTTTTATGCTAACCTTGAAACCATCAAGAAAAGGGCCTTCCAAAGAAGTGAAAAATATACGTTTGATAATTGTATTAAATAGGCCAAGGAACATTTTGCTCTTCATAATTAATTGCTTTTTTCCCATAATATCTACCACTATTTTTATATTCAATATTCAAACTCTTAACCAATTTTGCAGTTAAGTATTAAAAACGTTACTTAGCTTCAAGTTAGCTACTCCAAAGCTGTTACGAAAATTTTTCCCTCTCTGGTTCTTCATAAGTGCGAAAAGCTTCTCCTTGATTGGCTCGCCACTTAAAATTCTCTCCTAATGCAAAACTAGTTCTAACCAACAGTTAATGATTTTCTAAATACTTTTAGTAATTTTCTTGAATGAATGTTTTTAGTTTTTCAATCTATTAATTTTTAATAGGCAAAGTTTTTAAAATAGCTTTTTTCATTTAAATTTTGATTTTCTGAACAAGTAACAGACTGAAGCAATTTATCCTACAATTGGAGGTTAAAGGCCACAAGATCTTAGAACTCCGATAACCATCTAGATGTAGTTTCCAAAATAAAATCTTTTTACAAAGAAACAAAAGATTGAAATTAATCCTCAAATCAGAAAATATCTCGTGATATGAACCGTGCCCTAATCACTTAGCTATAATTCTTCCTGTACGAAAGCAATTCAATCACGTTAGAATAAAGTGATATTAAAATTGTTGCAAGATATCAAAATAAAAAGGAAAATAATTTAACTGTGTTTCTTTATATGGTAAAGTACTTTTTTACTTTATCATTCAATACATGTATTTATTTCAAGTATAATTCTACTGTACTTCTGATAAACTACTACGGATCCCCCAAGTGTTTGTATTCTTAAAAATTTCAATAGAGTACTATTATATCGACTATTAAAATTAATATACTTCAGAATAGTATATTTTTATATTATTTATAAATTGTTCTTAACAAAACTACGTGTAAAAGATTTTTAAAACATAGTATAACTTTTATTTTGAAAAATCAACAATAAATAACACAAGTAAAAAAAAGAGTTTTTTGAACAAGGGATTTCTTTCTAACTTCACACTGTGCGTAACATAATATTTTGTACCTTAAATTTTAAGAGCTAAAGGGAACGTTGAGACAAATTGAATTTATTCAATGATTAGTTTTACTAATTTATTTTATTATTTGACGTTTATTAAATTTATCATCTAAAAAACCGTAGCTCAATTAAGCATTATGTTAATCAATGAAGCAAAATGTAATTAAAATTAAAGCAAACGATAAATTATTAAACGACGGATTTGGCAACCATTTGGCGAATTGGCGCATAATTTAAATAATTAGTTTTAATCTATTAATTTTTATTAATTAAAATTAAATTAACGTATTGTCATCCAAAACAATCGTGTATAGAAATTTTCTATTCAATTAAGCGCTTTAAAATGTGAGAAAAAAGCTTTTAAGTTTTGGAACCAGACAAAGTTATAATGTGACTTTAAGAATACCCATTAAAATAACAACAAAAATATTACGACATAAAAGTCTTCAAAAATTTGAAAAAAATCTCTACAAATTAGTAAATATTGTAATATTTCCTTAATTTAGTACTCAGTAGGACATCCCTTAGCATCCACGACAGTTCTAAGGAGTCTGGGCATAGTTTTTTTTTGTTTGTTTGTTTTGTTTTGTTTTGTTTATAACACTTGCGTTGATGCTCCACCATTCTTCGGTAATCTCTGTTTCCTTTTGCTTTTCGTTTCAATGTCACGTAATCTTATTCTGTCTCTAGTTCTTTCCAAATACAGTAAGGTAGACCTCGGAGTCCTTGTAAAGGACACCTCCGAGTAAGGGACTCACTGATTTAAAAGAGAATTCTTTTAAATTTAATTAATTTAAATATATTTAAGATAGAGACCATTTAAATTATTAAACTGAATATATTTAAGCTACATGTAATTAAAATTAAAGCAAACGATAAACTATTAAATTGAATATATTTAAGCTAAATGTAACTAAAATTGAAGCAGGTGCTAAGAAAATTGAAAATTGATCTGGTAAACCAAAATTGATAAAACTTAACAATAGTCCCCTGGGTGGCTAAAAAAAAGAAAGAAAAGGGGCACGAAAAACCTATGCCCAAGTGCTTAAGAATTGTCATGGATGATGAAGGAAATTCTTCTAAGTTAAGGAAATATTACAATATTTGCTAATATGTAGAGATTTCTTTTTCGAGTGAACGAAGACTTTAATGGCATAATTTTTTTGTTAATTTTATGGTTGATTTTTCAAAATAAAAGTTATACTATATATTAAAATTCTTTTATATAGTTTTGTTAAGAACAAGTTATAGATATTATTAAAAAAATACACCTCTCCCTCCCTCCCCCCCCCCCCCCCCCCCCCGGCCCCGGGCCCGGTAGAGCAATACTTTATTGAAATTCGTAAGTGTACAAACACTTTTGGGAGCCATTGTACCTCCATGTATTTAAAGGACTAACAAAATTTGAAAAAAATGTGTATTGCATTTTTTGTTTACTGTTCAAAATCAGTCCGTGTCTCAGTCTGATTTTTAATTTTTGGATATAAATTGAACGTTTATTCATTAATATTGAAATCAGCTACTCTACAAAGGTTCTTATTTTAGAATAAGAAAATAATATACTGTTAAACAAATATCCATGCAACAGAAAATGATATTATCAAATAAGCACAATGTAAATAAATTAAGCAGTTCTAAGTAAAGCTTTACAAAGAACAGATTCAACCACAAAGATGTGCTTTTACTTCTTTATTTAAAATAATTATTGAACTATTTCAGTTAAATATTAGAATTAAAGCAAACGATAAAAACATTAAATTATTCAAATAAATATTAGAATTAAAGCAAATAATGCAATATTGAAGTATACAATAATATTTTTTCCAGGTATCAAAATTAGAGCAAACGATAAATTATTAAATTGAGTATATTTTGAGTTAAATATAATTATCATTGCCGTAAAATGAAAGCAAGTGATTTTCCTTTTTTTTTTTTTTTTTTTTTTTTTTTTTTGAAAAGTTCTCGGGTGACCAATTTATGCATTTCCAAAAACAGTCTTTGGGGACTAACTGAACCCAAAAATATTCTTTCAAATTAAAAATCGGTAAATCCCACAGAAATCAAAAGTGTGTGATATTGGTTATTCCGAATTTTGAAACAAGCATATCACTCTTTATATTTTAATGCATTAAAATAATTAATAAAGAAAAAAAATTAATTCTCTGTCTGTGATTTGTTACTTAATTCAACCAGAATTCTAACATTTGTAAAATTTGAAACAGCATATCGATGAAACTCTAAAATGATAATGGTTTATTTACATATTTAGAAAATGTAATCAGAATTCAAGAATCATTTTCACAATGCTCGATTACTGAAAAAAAGCTTTCTTTATCCTTTATGCATTTTCATAATACAGAAAATTGTTTTAAATAGCATCAATAGGAACTGTCATAATAGTTACACTTATAACTATCGAAAATAAGATATTTCGTTTATTTGACATTTTAATTCATCATATGTATTAACCCTTTGTAACGCGCACTATCCTTTAAAGTTGGTAATTCTTCAAGAAATTAGTTGACAGTCTACTTAGACCTAAAGGAGTATATTATAATTTTGTAAAGATTGCCGTTTTGATTTTGTGGGTGTTCCGTGACATGAAACACTGCGGCGCTACAACACTGATAAGTGCGTCTGAACGAGCACTGTAGTTAAGCGCGTAAATGAGTAGAAGTTTTGTATATGAATTAAAATACACAATATAGTACATGTCTAGCAGATTTAGCGTGACCCAGGATGCACCACGGGGAGGCCTGCTACTTTGCAACCACCCTCCCACTCCCCAAAATCTTGATTATGTGCTTTTCTAGATAGGAATTAGAATTATTTACAGTTCTATATGTTTTTAAGTTCTATATACAAAAAATTAAAAGTCCATCTTTGAGGAGTATCACTGCTATCCAAATTCTCGGATTCGCTATCCGAAGGCCATTCTTGTCGCACTGTTAGTGCCTCTGGAATGCTAAGCAGACCTCACCGTGGCATTTACGGAAAAGTTAAAAATTACTAAAAAATACTACAATTAAATTTAAAAATAAACGACAAAAAAGTTAAATATGTATACCCTAAAAACATCTACACAACTATATAAACTAAAACGCAGAGAGACTCAACAGAGAGCGAAAAAAATCGTGCAGCTCAGAGTGAAAATATCTAGATCTATTGATGAAAATATTTTTTGTTTCAAGCTACCCCACAAAACTTTAGATGGCCATACTTTTTCTACAAATAGAATATATATAAACAATCAACCCTTTTCCTTGTCATTTGATACCCAAGAAGAGAAAAACAAAACGCAGATGCTCAGTTTAGAAAGTGATAGGAGCTCTAATTGTCCTAGATCAATAGTGTTCAATATAATGGAACACTTCTTTTGATTCACCGATTCTTCGTATGTCTCTCGTGTAAGAAATATGAATTAATATAGAAAAGTTAGTTCAGAGTTCAGCCAATGATATAACCTAGAAAAACTTTTACAAGCAATATTTTTTTTTGTATCGCAAATAAAAATAAACAAAATTTCTGGTGAAAATGGCGATTTTAAAAAGAACCTCAAACCTAAAATAAAGATTTTTTTTGCTTTGTGCTGCCATCTGTATTTAAAAAAAGAAAGCTAAAAGCAAAGCTAATTTTATTCATTTGGGGGCAAATTTAACAGATTGCGAAGCAAATCAAATGAGGTGCTCCATACACTGGAACACTGAGATGCAAATTTTTAAAATGAATATTAGAGAAAAGGTTTTGGAAGGAGAGCTTTCATCATATATCTGCACAATAATACATTTTTAAGACAAAAATAAATGTCAATTATTCGCTTGCTTTAATTATTATCATTATTGGTATAGAATTATTTGCACAGCTTCTGTAGATCGCGTTAATCGACAGAATACGTGGTACTATTTATATTTTATATTAATTAATTAAAATGTTTTAGATTATATTTACTATAAGATAAAGAGCTTGTTTTACGTATATTTGCTATATATAACATAAGATGTTAGTTGCAAGCTAGAATAAACAGTTACATGTTCTTGGACACGTAGTTCGACCAGTACGTTTTGGATATCTTTGGTGTCCTTATAATTTGGAATTTTTGTGTGGAATAAAATTGTCAACGCCACTTCAAAACCATGGGATAAACTCTTTCCTGGCGGTTGGGTAACTAAAAATATTTTTTCAGTCGTAGGCCACTGATCACTTAAAACGGAAAAGGAAATGACCCCTGTTAAAAATGGAGCATCTGTTATGTGATGTTTGTGGCTCTATAAGGTCAAGTCTAATCCTCAAAGCTCATGGGAAACAAAATGTCGCCGGACCTTTCACACAGATCCAGCTGCATTTAAAGAGAATCTTTTCCGGGCGTATAGTCACCAGTAACGATTATGTTGTGTGGCTGGAACCGGAGGGGACCACACATAAGGAACAAGTTCATTAGTTGTGGCCCTTACCTCTGGAAAAGATTTTCATTAAATGCAGCCGGATCCGTGTGAAAGGACTAGCAACATTTTAGTTTCCCAGGAAATTAGAGGTCAATACTTGATTTTACATAAATCCATTCTCCTGGGAACTCTAACCCTCCACCCTTCTTCATGCATCGGACGCTGGTGCCACTTCCATTTCTGATAGGGATGACCAGGACCAATTGTGAAATAATAATATCCCTAACGAAATTGTTTTTATGTGGAGTCACCGCATTCTTTTTTATTGAATAACATAAATTATTCTATACTGATTTTTTTTAGATTGGTTACAGAGATAAGTTTTGTTAAGGTATGTGCCTACTAAAAAATCACTGTTTTCGTGAACATTTTCGAAAGTTTCTTTATTAAATTTTATTAAAGTCCACATATTCATGATTTCAAAATTGTTTTGTATTTGTTTCTGGGGTATTAGAAATAAAGTTATAGCCCTGATTTTAAACCGGAAGGGGAATTTTTCCAAGACCGAAACTAAACCATAGAAATGTAAGCAATGCATTTAAACAACTGTTTATTCATTTTTAAACGATTTGAATGTACAATTTACTTTTTAAATATAGAATTTAGTTTCATTTATTTAATTATTATAGTTATAAGTGTATCTGGCCCCTATTTTTTCACTTAATTTTGATTTATAGGTTTGCATTTTCAGGAAAACTGTGAATTTATTTTTTTTCTGATTACGAAAAATCTCATTTCTTAAAAAGTATTTCAAAAATTCAAATGAAATTTTACCACAATATTCAGTACATCTCTAGATATGTTGTGAACCTTAAACATCGATTTTAAGCAGATAATTATTTCTTTTGAAGCTATTTTTATTTTAAAAAGAAATTTATTTATTTATTTATTTTTTGCAAAATCATGTTGTGTTTACAAGTTTTGGTATAACTTAGCAAGTTTAAGATAACTACAGAGATATATGTATATTAAATATGTAATTGAAACAAAACCTGTTATATATTAATTACAATTTGTTGCATGAGCTGTAGCGTAAATGTCAATTGGTACCAAACTTAAACCAAATGTGGCCCAAAATTTGGAAAATTGAAAAAAAAAATGTTCCTGAAAATGACTTTTGAATTTACCATTTTAGAGACTATTTTAACTAAAAACTCAAGTGTTTCACAAAAAATTATTTCCTTTTTTTTTTTTAAAGAAAAGTGTGCTACGAAGGTAGGCACATACCTTAGAGCATGGGTGTCTAAACTATGACCGTTTGAGGGCTACATTGCAAAAAAAAAAAAAAAAAAAAATTGCTGGGCCGCACATACAATATTTTTTCAACAAATTGAAATAAAAATTAACTCTATGTAGTTTTATTAAAATAAAATAACTTCTTTTTATTATAATTTTTTTTTAAATTTGAATTAGGTACGTATAAATACGTATTTATTTTAAATTTGTAAAAGTTTCGTTTCATTTAGTTTGGATTTCATAAAGATGGAAAAAATTCGAATTAATGAAATGGATGAATTTGCTTTTGTTGAACAAGCAAATCGATATCAGGTTCAATAGACGAGGAAGCAATTCTTACTGCATTTTCAAGATGCTTATCAGTGATCTTTGTCCCATTTTTGATTTTCATAAGCTTCATTCTTGAAAATAATTGTTCACAAATATAAGTACTGCCAAAAGCTGAAGACATTAATAAAGCATGATTGTGAAAAATAGGATATTTGTTTGGGGTAGGTAATATTTATAAAACTCCAGTAATGAACGATTCCCAAATTTTTCTTTCAGTTGAATGTCACTTTGCAGTTCAATGCATTCCATTTGAAGATATGAAGGTAATTTATTTATTTATAGAGAAAATAAGGTAGAAAATATGTTGAAATACTCTTCATTTTTTTCAAAAATTTTGAAATCTACTTTCAAACTCTTGAATTAAATCAAAAATTAATGCAGCATATTTTGCGCAACTTACAGGTTTATGTGTATGCAAAGTACTGAAATGTGTCAAATCTTTTACTTTTATTTGATTAAGCCTAAATTTCAATTTTCTTTCAAACGTTGTAATTGTTTGGAACATATTATTAATAAATTGTTTTTTTTTTCCTTGAAGTCTCAAATTTAAATCTATCAAATGTTCTGTTAAGTGTAATAAAAAAGCTAAATCTAAAATCCAATCTTCGTCCTCAAATTCATTCACAGGTTTCCCTTTTGTTTTCATAAATATTTTTATTTCAGTTCTTAAATCGTAAAATCTTTTGAGCATTTCCCCCTTACAGAACCATCTTACTTCTGTATAATAAATAACATCTGAAAATTCAGTGTACCTTAAGAAACTCTTCAAATTGTCTATGATAAATTCCTTTTACTATTATAAAGCTAATGATTTTTATAACAACGCTTAATACACTTTCCATTTTAAAAAAATTTCCATATAAATCACCATGATGTGTATTACAATGATATGCCATCAAGACCGTATTGCCGGCAAGCGAAGATTTCATTATTAACCATTTTAACGAGTCCCCCATTTTTACCAACCATGGCAGGGTTTCCATCGGTTATGATAACTGATAAATTTTTCATAGATAAGGAAAATCTTTTCATCGAATAAATCTACAAACCTGGTTGAGTCTTTTAACGACACCAAAGGAACCATTTAAAAATGTCTTTACTATAATTCTCTAGAGAACTCTGTACTCATTTTAATGTGTAGTTTCACGGTTAAACACAGATTTCGTTTTAATCTCTTCAACATGTTAGCTATTATTAAATGCTACATTTTTAATTTTGTTATGAAGTTAATTTTCTTAATTTCTCTCACAAACAACCAATGGCTTAACAGCAAACTCTGAATCTTCACAAAGTAAATGATTCTGATAAATTTTAAACTACCACTATATTTTTTTTAAAATTCTTCTCACGCAAAATTAAAATTTTCCTTTTGTAAGAACAAAGTATTCTTTATTTAATTTTTCTTTAATATAAATTATATTCATGGACAAGATACATACCACTAAGTAAAGCTGCAATACTTATGTGATACGGAAAACCCGTCATCCTATAATTTTGCTATTATTTTACACTCCATTTAATTAAAAAAAAATGTACAGAGAATGAGATGCAAGCCTCTGTTGAACAGTTCAATAAAAAGGAGAAAATAAAAGATTACGACTTGTAATATTCTGTAGCAATCTCTTACTTGTAAAGTTTTGCGCTTTTTTGAGAAAACATCTAAAAATATTCCATATTTCTTTAATTATTCACAAAGCTACTTTGATCCAAAAGGCATTCGTAGTGTCTTTAAAAAACATCTTTTGGGCAAATACTTATAGTCGATGTCGATATTCGGTTTCAGAAATAAATCTCTTAATTAAATTTTTCTATTTTCAAAATTTTCAAATATATTTCTTAGACTTTTATAAAGTTAATTATACATAAAATAGTTAATAGAAAATTGAAACAGATAAACAGAAAATGAAAATATTTTATTTCGAAGAATTTCATTTTATAGCCACCATTGCGAAATGGTATGATGGTCGCGGTAGCAGAGTGATGATGGCCCCAGTGGCTAGCAACCGGTGGTTTTCGTCAAGTTTTGGGTTCCAGCATTGATCCAGCTTTTGAACAGGCGTGTAACTGGCGCTAATGCACAAAAAAATTGTCAAAAATAAAAGTCCTTCCATCAAAGTGGAGTGGAAGTTAAGAGAGAGAGGTTGCAGCTGAAGTGTCATCCTCGTCATTTGACAGAGTTTCAACATTACGAGGTCTATCGCCAATAGCCCTTGTGTGGCTTCCATCCAAATAATCAATCAGTCTAGCAAAATAGCGCGTTTCCAAAAACCTTCAACCCCATGTAGTAAAGATTCCCCTTTAGTCAAATGATTGTGATTTTGTATTTCTATTTTCATGGAATCAACAGTTGTTGTCTAAACATTATTAACCCTCAAGGGTTAATGGGGTGAAAATGTAAAAACATTCTCTTAATAATTCAAATAAATTAGCTAGATAATATTTTACAATTTACTTCCGAACTGATAAGCGAATGAAAAATGAAACGCATTTTTTGCCTATGTGCGAATGAAATTGCATTGCGTGGTTAATTAATCATTGTCATTCAAAGGGGAGTCTCTTTATTTAGCGGGGTTGAAGGTTTTCTCAAAACCACATGAAGAAATTTTCATTTTTGATATGTTTAGTATTCGTTTTAACCTAACACCTACTGACAATACTATAAATGAATTTTTAAAATGAGCGTGTGATTCACATCACTGTAACTGTAGACCTGGACTGTCGGCGGTGTGTGATGTGTTTTCGAAAACCGAAACTGTGAATGTGAATGTTATTTGTATGTGGTAACTACTAAAGTATTACCTTATACGAGAATATTCAACATTGTCCCTATAACTCATATTTACATAAACTATTTTTTGCAACTGTGATAAGTAATACTTTTTGGTTTGAATGAAGTTCGCGCTTGTTGATTTCAAACTGTATCATGTTGAAAGTATTTACTTATATACTTGCATCTTTTACGTTATTTATTTTTTATGTAACAAATACTTTGATAATAGATCCTTACATGGATGAAATATTCCACTTTCCTCAAGCTGTGAAATATTACAAAGGCATATATAAGGAGGTAACATAACAATTAAATAATTATAAATCAAAAGGTAATCTGTTTAAAATTTGATCGTAATTTATGATACTTAGAGGAAACTCTCAAAAATATCAAATAGTCACAAATATACATTTCTAATAAAATATTTTAGCATTTTTTTGTATTGTTAATTCTCTATATTAGTAAGGAAATTTCATATGTATTATTGAATTTGTGTGTATGTTTTTACATAATTATTTAAATATCTATTCATGTCATACTCGCCGTGTAGCCGGGGATGTTGTGCTCGTTAAATCTGTTAAGGCTCACAAAGTCCTCCTTTCGACATAGTGTAAAAGTTAGGAGAGGGGGTGCCAGCTCAGATGTCGTCCTCGTTACTTGATCGAGGTTCAAAATTACGAGGTCCGTCGCCAATAGCCCTGGAATTACTGCTAGTGCGACGTTAATAAAAAAATTAAACTATTCAGGTCATAAAGAGGATTCTTCAGTCTCTTTTATTCTCCATAAAAGTGATCAGAGATGATTACTGAAAAATATTTTAGTTTTGTTTTTTAATGAAATATGATGAAAAAATATTTTTGGTACTTTTCCCTTAGACACCTACCCACTTGATACCTTTCTTTTGTGAAAATGCTGTTTAGTCCATACCCTTTTCGTGGTTTTAAAAATCGCATTAAGCTTGTAAACTCTGTAAAGTGCTAAATGAAAGAATATGTAAAAAATTGTACAAACATATTTTGTCTGTGGATCTGATAAATGTTTTTAAAACTCCATTTTCTTGAATTTAGATTCATTCACTTCCACAAGTTATAGAAATAAATACATGTTATTGCTTTTAAGTCGCTCTCCAGCAAATTAAACTATATTCACGTTTTATTACAACTACATTTTCCCATAAAATTAATCCTACTGTTGATTAAACATATCAAAGTGAATTTTATAAATGTTCTCTAGTCTTTGAAAAGAATGAAAATCATGATAGGGTTTTAAAATAAGAGTTTTAATAAGTTCACTAAATGGATGTTTCAAGTGTATTATTGTCTAAAGATTTCTTAAAATTCTATCTGGGTCTCTTCGAAATAAATTTAATAAAACTCACAATCAAGAGATTTAAATTACTTATAGTAATTTAATTTAAAGAAACTTCTTAGAAGCTTAATTAAAAAGGACTTAAAATGGCACATTCGAATTCCGCTGAGCACTTAATGAAAGAATGCAAAAAAAAAAAGCTGTAACAAGAAGACTTTTCAGAACTTCATCATTATCATTTTCACAAATTTAGATGTATATGTTTCTATAAATACTTCAGGTTCTCTTAAGTTTCTCACTATTATCAAGCACATCAAACTCTCTTTCATAAGATTACCTTTCTTCTTGCAACATCATTCATACAAGAAAATGCGTTAAAAATGTTTGGGAAAAAATACTTGTTAAATTAAGGTATGCACATCATTTTCTTGTCTGGAAAAAGTTTCAAACTGATTCTGGATGTAAGAACACGCACACAAATTCCCTTTGATTGGCCAAAAAACCTCTTATGAAATCTGAGCTTGCGCTATTAACTCCAAAATGATGACAAGCACTTAAGGAGGAATGGTGGAATTAATGGAGAAGTAAATATTTTAGGCTTGCCGTGTATAACAGTCATGCATAAAACAGAAAAGCAAGGGTTGTCACATTTGGTAATTTATCTGGAACAAATATTCCCATCAGGTGTACGCTAAACTTCATTCCAACCACCTTTTTTCTGTTGGTGAACTTTCTTGGCATTACCTAACATATTTTCCCACAATAGGTATTAAAATCTTGGATATGCCATGGTTATTGGAAGTCAAAATGTTGTCATTCTTGTTGGAAAGAAAAAGGTGTTTGTATACTTTTAACTCAGTATGTTAATGTTTTTTTTATTTAAAATGCAATAAATATAACTGCATTCCCCCCCCCCTGAATTTGCTCTCTTCTGTTACTTTTCTTTTGGAGAAGAAATAGAACAAAATGTTAAAAGTAATTACATAAAAGTCTAGTATTGTAGAAAGAATGAACTAATTTGGCATTGAAAGGCATAACATAGTTATAGCACAAAAAAAAGTAACCATTTCCTATTCAGTAATATTGCCAAATGTTTAAGCGTACAAGGTAATTAATTCATATTCTTTTGGATGAAAGTTTAACTACACTTTTAAATCTAATGAAGTGAACTCTACTATCACGATTGAACAATTACAGGTTTAATCTAAGTTTAAATAGTGTTGTATGTATGTGTCAAAATCTTATTAAAAGTAAGAAATTCAGATTAAAAAGTAGAAATTTAGTGCAAAATGCTGTTTTCTTTTGCATATTCAAAAAATATTGAACTGAATAGTTTTTGTATTATGCCAAAATGCATTGTTAAGAAAAGCAAAGTATATAGACTCAAAGCTAATATCAAATGAAACATCTGCAATTATTTTTCTTACCATCTAAAGTGTTACAGCTACAATTGTGATAAATATGTGTATATACTTCTTTATACAAGTATATTTATGTAATTGATTAGTGTTTTTTAAAAAATTTGCAGTTTTCAGAATTTGAATTCATGACATATTCTTAGTTGAGTTGATTTACTTATTTCTTTAATTAGTGTATCCAAGTGTGTGTAACCAATTTTTTAAGACTTTTAATTTTCATGAAATTGATTCATAAAATTAATTTCATTCTTTTTTATGAAAAAAATACATATTACTTTTTATCCTGTTTCAGTGGGATCCAAAAATTACTACACCTCCTGGACTATATCTATTCACAGTAGTCATCCTAAATCCTATATCAAACATTATTAATTTAGATGTCGATAAACTTGCATGTTTTCGTCTTGTAAATCTATTCTTCACAACTGGTACTATATATGTCTTATATAGAATACTTCAGCATCATCATAAGGTATGTAAAAAATTAGTTGACATTAATCTCACAGATTTAAAAAAAAAATCAGTACTTAAAATACTGAAAACATTTTATTATTGAAAAGTCAATAATATATTTTATATCTTGATTAATTTTAATATGGATTCTTTATTAATTTTTATTCATTCTGGTAAACTTTTTTATTCTGCATTTTTCACTGGTGAAAGAATAGAATGATTGAAATAGTAGATTATTATTATAGGGAATTTTTAGCTTTCTGAAAATATGATTTTGATAATAATAAATTGAAATCTTGTATTGTGCAATATATATAATTATTCAGATAATATTACAGCAATTGAAGATAATGAAGAAATATCATTTTACATTTAAATGCTTAGACATAGAGACTGTTAAAACATACTGTCTATTAGAACACTAATTAACTAAATGAAAGCACTATTAACTAAATGAAGATGTAGTTGAAAGAAGCTCATTATTGTATTGGGAATTTTATATGCTAATAAGCTGTTTACCTCAAAATATATAATGATATATCAACCTTAAACTAATAATTGATAATAAATTCTTTTTAGAAAATAAAACATAGAATTCAAGTTTCTGCAGGAGGAAGCATACTAGATGAGGATTATTCGCAGAAAAAAATATTCTCATTTTAATAATGATGAAGAAAATTGTATATAATATTAACCTGTATATTATGTCGTAAAAGTAATGAGAAAAAGTTTCAAGGAGAATATTAGGCATATTTCATTGGACAGACAAGGAAATATACCTAATATTCTTCAAAGTATGAACCTTGAGCATTAATACAATGAATCGAGCTGTGCTGTCATTATTCATAGCACTGTGCCAACTCATTTTGCAATATGCTTTGAAGCTTTGTGGTTACAGCTTCTTGAGCATTTTTGATTGAATGGGACAAAAAGAATTTGCAGGATTCTGAGTTTGGACTGTATGATGAATGGGAAAGCACAATGATATTTTCGAGGGATTGGCACTCGGGTACTTTTAATGTCATATGTGGCTTAGTACTGTCCTGGTGAATAATACAGCTGCCAGTGATCTCTCAGAAGATGTTGTTCATTCTTTTCATTAAATGTTTGAGCAATTCGATTCAGAATTGGGAATTAACTGTCTGTTCATATGATATAAATTTCTGGTGAACCACTCTTTTAGAATTGATAAACTGAATAAAGAGGGTTTTTACTCATGGTTTATTTCTTCCAGTTTTCTTTGGTCAATATTACCTTCAAGTGGGCTATGTCTATGATGTCCATCCCATAGGTCATTTTCCACATTCTGTTGGCCATTTTTATATACATGGTGCCACTTGCAGACCTGGGATTGTGATAAAATTTTGTCTCTATAAGCTTCTTCTAACATTTCCATAGTTTCATTACCACATTTACTAAGTTTAACACAAAACTTTATTGGATATTGTTGTTCAGTACTTAGTCGTATCATGAGTGTGATGATGCATGCACACAATTATTCTATAAGACCACTGTGGATGCATAATATGTAACTTTAACTTCAATTCACCTGCAACCACCTATAGTTTTCTTTGACAATATCCAGAACTGCATTATAAAATTATTTTCTTTACTTTTGGGACAAACATTGTATTTTTAATCACCTATTGCTGTAATAAATATGTTTCGGTTATAGTTATGAAGTAAAAAGTTGCAGTTTTTCAAACCATGCCTTATTTTTTCTGTTCTACTTCCTTGTAACATATTTTTGGTAACATATTTAACATACATTTGGGTTTGCTTGTAGAACCTAGCAATATTACTGTTAAAAGAATTAACTATATCTTCTGCCTACAAAATTATTTTTATGAATCATTTGAATAATGTTTGAAATTTACTTAAGTAACATTTCATTTTTATTAAAATTCAAATAACATGACTGTAATCTATTTTGATATTATTGAACTCTTATACTGATTGCATTGTTCTATTTTTAGTTAGTTAAAAAATTGTTATTTTACTAAAAATGTGCTTTTTAATTTTATTTTTTCAGTGTGATGAATCAAGAGTTTTGCTATTATCATCATTTAATATTGCCATATTTCCTGTTTTGTATTTTTTTAACTTCTTGTATTATACTGATTGTGGGTCCACATTTTTTGTGCTGCTCATGTATTATTGGCATTTGAAAAAATTCTACTTTTTTGCATCATTTCTTGGAGCTGTTGCTTTACTTTTTCGTCAAACAAATATTGTTTGGATCTTTTATGTAAGTATGTTTTACAGTTTAAAAAAGTTTTGCTTCCAAAATATATTTTTTACTGTCTTGCAACAATTCATTGGTATTCACAGTAAAAACCATAGAATTGCAACTTATATTACTCTTGATGTTATATTTTTTTACCCCCCAAAATAGTGGCAAAAAAAATCTATATATGTTTATATGTGAATGATATTGTAAGTTGCTCATGCATTATTGGCATATATTGTAATATATATGTATGAATATTAGAAAATACATAACAGGATATATTAATGTAAAACTATCTGACTGTTAACATTCTATAATTATATGGTTTTTATCATGTAAGTTTTTACATATATTGACAAATATGGGTTTCATTTTACATTTATTTCATTGGAAGTATAACTTAAAATAGTGAAGTTTTGTGATTTTGAATAGCAAAATATACATAAGTTTATAAATCATTCCAGCGACTAAATTGATACTTAAAAAATGAAGCCAAATAAACTATTATCTTTCTTTTTATTAGATTGAGAATACTTTGATAGAAAATATTGTATATGTTAAAAAATTAAATTTCTGTAACTAAGTCACTTTTTGTATAATTTTTAAGAGGATGGGAAATTAAATTATTCAATTATAAAAAAAAATTGTTTTTCACCAAAATAATTTTAATGAATTTTTTACAAGTAATTTATTTATGATTGATATCTTGATTTAAAGGGTGAAAGAATTCATTTTCAGAAGTTATTTTTGATAAATACTCACAAACACCTATATGTGTGCGTGTGTGCTGTTTCTATTTTTTTTTTCAACATATTTTTTCACTCTCTTTAATATATATATGTAGTGTTGCTTCAGTCAACATCAATTAAGCATCAATTTCATCAAATTTCTGAGGAAATTATATTGAAAATGTATGGCAACAATCTGTCACTGTAAAAACTAAAAAAACAATGTTCATTCTATAGTTTTATAATACTGAACAGAATTTAAATATCATGGTTAAATGTAAAATACCAATTTTTTTGGAGTCTGAGAAGTGTTATGATTCTAAACCTGCATTCAAACTCACTTCATTGATTTATCCGGACATGATCTACTCAGATTACTTTTCTATAGATAATGGCAACAAAAGCTGACACAGCAACCACAATGGTTGCCAGAATAAGCATCAAAGTTCTTTCTTTTTGGGAACCAGATCCTAAAATATGGTTTCTTCAGCTGGAAGCACAGTTTAGAAATGTCAAGTTAACTGTAGATCAAACAAAATGTGATCATGTGATAAGTTCCATTGAACCTAATATTTTGTCACAAGTATCCAATATTTTGCTTAGCCCACCACCTGATGGCAAATATCAGGCTATTAAGGAGAGATGAATTTCTTTATATGCTGACTCCGAGACTCAAAAAACTTGGATTATTGATTGAATAAGAATTGGGATAAAAAAACCCATCTCAGTTACTATGTGAGATATGCAATTTAGCTAGTGATAAAGAGGTGGATTTATTCCTAAAGACATTGTGGCTTCAGGATCTACCAGTTAATATGCGTAGTATTATATGTGTTAGTGGCGAAGATTTAGCAAAAGTAACGATGATGGCTGATAAGATTTGGGAGTTAAATCCTATTACTCCTCAAATTGAGGCTATTTCATCCATAACTGTAAACACAGGATTGATTGAAAGCTTGCAAAAACAAGTTAGTGAACCAAGTTTACAAGTTTCTGCTTTATCCAACCAATGGCAAAGTCGTCCCTATTATTGTAACCAATCCAAATCAAGGAATAGAAGTTACAGTCATAACAGGTATGGTGATATCAGTTATTATCACAAAATATTTGGCGACAAAGCATTTAAATGTAAGCAACCATGTAGTTTCTCATCTAGACCGCAGCCAAACAAACAGGAAAACTAGAACCCCGTTTCTCATCGGCGACGGAGGAACTAGGGGTGGAGCTGGGTCGTCTTTTTATCAGCGACAAAGAATCAGCTACACAATTTTTAATAAATACCGGGGCAGAACTATCCATTATTCCTCCATCATCTATTAATAAAAGAACCGTCTCAAAATTAATGGCTGCAAATGGCACAAAAATCAAAACATATAGTCAAAAACTACTTAAACTTAATCTTGGACTCAGATGATCGTTTAATGCGCCTTTCATAATTGCGGATGTAAACAGACCGATAATTCGTATGGATTTTCTTACAAATTTTAATCTTCTGGTTGATGCTAGAAATCACAAGTTGATTGATGGTATTACATTGTTAAAAATTAATGGAGTTCCCTGTCTTCAAAATAACAATAATATCCGAATTTTAAATGCTGTTCATGATCCATATAAAAAAATTATTAATGACTTTCCGGATTTTCTAAAGCTCAACATTGTCAACAATAAAGTTAAAAATCATTACATCTAAACAAGAGGTCAACCTGTTTTCGTCAAAGCTAGGAGGCTATCGGCTGAAAAACTTAAAACAGCCCAAAAGGAGTTTGAGTTTATGCAGACCATCCAAAAGTATTGGTTGAGCCCATTACATCTTGCTATGAAGAAATTAGGTGATTGGAGACCCTGCGGAGACTATCGAGCATTAAACAATGACACGATTCCTGATAGATAACAGGTCAATTGAAAAGTCCCCGGCCTACCATAGTAAAACACATTTTTTTTTTTATCAAAATTAGTTTTTTTATTCAACATAATTCCCTTCAAGATTAATACACTGATTATAGCAACCCCCCAACTTTTCGATACCATTTTTGTAGTACGATTTGTCCTTTGCTTCAAAATAGACCTCAGTTTCGGCAATCACCTCTTCATTCGACGAAAATTTCTTCCCAGCGAGCATTCTTTTGAGATCTGAGAACAGGAAATAGTAGCTGGGGGTCAGATCTGGAGAATACGGTGGATGAGGAATCAATTCAAAGCCCAATTCATGGATTTTTTGCCATCGTTTTCACTGACTTGTGACACGGTGCATTGTCTTGGTGAAGCAGCACTTTCTTTTTCTTCAAATGCAGCTGTTTTTCGGCATTTCGTCCTTCAAACGGTCCAATAACGCTATGTAATAGTCCCTGTTGATGGTCCTTCCTTTTTCAAGGTAGTCAATGAAAATTATTCCATGTGCATCCCAAAATACAGACGCCATAACCTTGCCAGCCGACTGTTGCGTTTTCCCACGCTTTGGAGCGGGTTCATCGTGTGCAGTCCACTCGGATGACTGTCGATTGGACTTCGGAGTGAAATGATGGAGCCATGTTTCATCCATTGTCCCACATTGACGCAAAAACTCGGGCTTATTACGCTTGATCATCTTCAAACATTGCTCCGAATCATCAACTCGTCGTTGTTTTTGGTCAAAAGTGAGGTCGCTTGGCATACACTTTGCACAGAGCTTTCTCATACCCAAATATTCATGTATGATATGATGTACACGTTCAGTTGATATCTTTAGAGTGTCTGCTGTTTCATTCAATTTCAATTGACGGTCATTCAAAATCATTTTGTGGATTTTTTTAATGTTTTCGTCGGTAACAACCTCTTTTGGGCGTCCACTGCGTTCACAGTCTTCGGTGCTCATTTCACCACGTCTAAACTTAGCATACCAATCCTTGATGGTTGATTTTCCTGGGGCAGTGTCCGGAAACTCGGCATCAAGCCAAGTTTTTGCTTCAACTGTATTTTTTCCCTTCAAAAAGCATTATTTTATCAACATGCGAAATTCCTTTTTATCCATTTTTTTCACAATAACAAAAGTTGCTTCACTCAAAATGCTATAATTCACAAACCAATGATCCGACAGCTGTCAAATATATACATGCATCTTTCGAGGGTTTGGGCGAACTAAAACACATATGGATTTAATTCTAGTAGCGCCATCTATGTGTCAGGCCGGTGACTTTTCGATTGACCTGTTACTCAGTGGACATATTTGTTTTAACAAACTAAAAACTAAATGAATGTACGCTATTAATCCTGTGAGCTACCTTCGAATGTAGTATTCATTTTGTATTATGTTTTTCATATGTTCTTGAAGGTAATTGCTTTTTGAGCCACGATTTCAGGCCGGGGACTTTTCAATTGACATGTTACCTGTTTCCATTTTTAACAGACTGCAGTTACATTTTAGTGAGAGCAACAATTTTCTCCTCCATTGATCTCATTAGAACATAACAAATTCCGGTCCGTGAAGGAGATATACCAAAAACAGCGGTTCTTGCGCTTTTTGGTTTATTCACATTCCCATTAATGATGTTTGATCTTCGCTATGCAGCCCAGGTGTTCCAACATTTCTTCAATTTGGTGCTGAAATGACTAGATTTTGTACTTTGCTAGTTAAATGACATTTTTATAGCCTCTTCTGATGAAGATACTCAATGACAACATGTACAAACAGTTCTTGCGAGACTAAGCAAATATGGACTCAAACCTCTCTCAATGGAAGTTGACACAATCAAAAAATTCCCCAAACCAAAGTCCTTCTCAAATCTATTTCGATTTTTAGGAATGATGAATTTCTATCACAGATTCATACCAAATTATGCAAAATTGCAACAACCATTAACAGCATTGCTCAGTGGCATTAAAAAGATCAGCAGAAAACAAATAATTTGGATGAAAAAAAAGCAAGAAGCGTTTTTCAAGTTTTAAAAGATGCACTTTGTCAGGCCAGAAATTTAACTCACCCATCCAAAAAGGCTGAAATATCATTGACAATTGATGCCTCCAACAATGCAATCAGAGCTGTGTTACACCAGATTGTGAAAAATGAAAAACAACCCTCAAATTTCTTTTATTGAGCTTTGATGCTAGTGCAAAGAAAATACTGTGCCTATGACCGAGAATTGTTAGCCATATACATGGTAATAAAACATTTTAAATACATCTTAGAAGGATGATCTCTTACAATATATACAGATCATAAGCCAGTAACATTTGCCTTCCAACAAGATTTGGAAAAAGTCTCACCATGGCAAACCAAACAATTATCATACATTGGCCAGTTTTCTTCTAATATTCAATTTACCCAAGGAGATGAAAATACTGTTGCTGACACACACTCTCGAATCAGCATTATTTCTGTGACTTACAAGCTATGGCAAATTCTCAAGAAGATGAAGAGTTGGAGATGCTAATAAAAAAAGTCCAAGCTTAAAAATCTTACTAATTCCTATTCTGGATAGTAACAAGAAAATCTACTGTGATACTTCTATGAATTACAATCGTCATGTACACCTGCAGAATTCCGGCAGAAAATGTTTTCATCAATCCATAACTTATCTCCTATGGGAATAAGATCCACAACAAAATTGATAACAAAGTGTTTCATATGGCTCAACATGGAAAAAGGATTTTCAATTATGGACTATAGCGTGTTTGTCATGCCAATGGTCTAAAGTTCATAGACATACACAGTAAGCTCTGGGGGAATTCAAAATACCTCTACATAGATTTCAACATTTAAACATAGGTTTGGTTGGTCCGTTGCCTATTTGCAAAGGATTCAAGTATCTTCTAACTATCATTGATTTTTTTACACGCTGGATCGAAGTGGGGCCATTAGAAGATCAATCAGCTGAATCAATTGCTAAAGCTTTGATAAACACCTGGTTTTCACACTTTGAAATTACGAATCGCATAACATCAGGTTCGGCAATTTGATAGCCAACTTTTTCAGGCCTTGGAAAAATATATATTGGTTTTAAGGCAAATACTACAACGGCATATCACCCACAGGCAAATGGCTTGATAGAGAGACACCAAACGTTAAAAGCCAGTCTAAAATGTCACCTCCAGGAATCAAAATCATGACTTGAAGCATTGCCTTTTGTTCTTTTAGGCATAAGATCTGCTATCAAAGAAGACTTAAGTTATTCATCTGCAGAAATTATATTTGGAACTGCCTTGGCACTACCAGGTGAATTCTTCTCAACAGTACCTCACATCAAACAATCTGAATTTCCTCAAACACTCCAGAAAATAATATAAGAGATATGAACCCAAGACCTACCAAAACCCATGGAAAAAAAACTGTCTTTGTTTCTAAACAACTTTCCAACTGTTCTGACGTATTTCTTTACAACAACGTAATCAATTCTTCACTTTATCCAGTCTATCTTGGACCGTATGCTGTAAGGGCAAGAAAGGATAAATATTTCGATATTGAATTCCAAGGTAAAGTTAAAAGAGTTTCAATCGACAGATTAAAACCATGCTTCTTATTGAAAGAAACACATACTCTTTTCCAAGAACTGCATTCCAAGAAAACAGAACTTGCCAAAACACCTGAACATAAGACTATTGAGGAAAATCCAAGGACAGTAAATGAAAACAAGACTGCCAGAACTGGCAGACGGTTAAAGTTTCCCAGTCACTTGAATGATTATCTTCAGTAATGGTTGTCACTGGGAATGGGGGATGTAGTGTCGCTTCAGTCAACATCGATTAAGCATCGATATCGTCAAATTTCTGATGAAATTTTGTTGAAAATGTATGGCAACACTCTGTCACTGTAACAACCAAAAAAATAATGTTTGTTCTATAGTTTTGTAATATTTAATGCAATTGAAATACCGTGGTTAAATGTAAATGAAATATTGCAAACCAAAAATACCAATATTGTTGGAGAGAAGTGTTATGATTCTAAACCTACATTTAAACACACTTCAATATATATATATATATTGATAAAAAATTTCATATAAAACCAGTATCTAACAAAACAGAAATGGTATCTACTCAGCACAACATGCCCATTTCTTCACAAAATAAATCATCCAATAAGAAACTTGAATTCTAAGGCAGACGTATAAAAAAATGCTCAAATTCATTTTTTCTGCTTAGTTTGGACTGAATAGACTGTAAATTAAACTGGTGCCTACTGCATAAATAAAGAAACTATCTATCCCATCTATTCTTTGGAACTGTATTTAAGGGCCAGCATATTTTTTTACTTAAATTAATTAAATATTAAATGACCAAATTATTTTTCTATATTTTGTAATACCACAATTTAACATAATTAATAAACTATTTAAGTAGTAAAAATGATGTTGAATTATTCCTGAATGAAATTTCTTTCTTCTAATATAATAAATATTGTAAATTATTTGTTTCTTTCTTTCTTTCTTCTTTTTTTTTAGTAAAACCACTTTTGTTTTAATATACACTTTTGATTTAATATTTAATTAATAATTTATTTAATCTCTTTAAATTTGGAGAAACTAAATCTAGAAATTTTCTTATTAAAAATAAGGCTTATGAGTTTAAGGTTAGTGCCATCATTTGGATCAAAACTTATCTTCTTAAGGAGCATTTTAATGTTGTACATGATTTGTTATTTATTACATTTTATTTAAAAAATAATATTTGTTTTCATAGATATTATTTTATTAAATCCTTATTAATATCCTATTTATTTTATTAAATGCTAATTATTATTTTTTAAGTTCTATTTTTTGAAAATAAGGAAATTTTTGTATGAATTATTACAAAATGTGTTAATTAATTTTAGAGAAAATTGTTCATACTGATTTTTAAGTTTTATTTTACATACATCTATAAATATTGTATATTATATTTTGAACAAAAAATTGGGTACCTATTTTTTTTTCTTTTCCCAATAAATTTTCTAAGTATGTTAATTGTTTTCTTACTTTTTTTTGTTTTCTTTAAAAAAGTTCTTGTAAAATAAATTCCTTTTTTTTTCCGAAGATATATTTATTCAACTTTATGAAGGAATTTATTATTTTTTTGTTGCAGATTGCTTCAGAAGAAACATTGCAAATTTATTTATTTTTTATTACAGGTTGCTGCAGAAGAAACATTGCAGACTTTGTTCAAATTCAGTAATGAAGGTATTTCCAAAAAACATGAAAATTTGAGTTTATTTTCCATATCTGGTTTCAAAGTATTTCTCCCATTGTGGAAGAAAAACTGGAAACAAATCCTGAAAAAAATATTTAAAATTAATATAGGCTACATTCCAATTGCTATTGGATCAGTTGCATTTGTTTTTTATAATGGTTCCATTGCTTTGGGAGATAAAACTGCTCATGAAGTGTGTGTTAACATGCCACAATTATTTTACTTTTTACTTTTCTGTCTATTTTTTAGTAGTCCATACTTAATATCCATGTCTAAAGCAAAGCAATTTATTAAGTTTGTATTTACTGAAAAAATACTTGTTTTTGAATTGGTTGTTTTTTCAGCATTTGCACTTGTGTTCATGTCTCATGTACATCCATACTTACTAGCTGATAATCGTCATTACACATTTTACATATGGAGAAGAATTCTTGGGAAGAATATGTTTTTTTCATTTGCATTAATACCTTTATATATATACAGTGGTCACTCATTAATCAGTTCTCTTCAGCACAAAGATACTATATTTAAGATTATTATTATATTTTGCATAATTGTTTCTGTTGTACCTCAAAGGTTACTTGAGTTTCGATATTTTATAATTCCATACATTATGCTCAGAATTCATTTGAAAGTAGAATTCGTATGGCAACCATATTTAGAATTTATTTTGTACTTTATAGTTAATTTTTTTGTTTTACATTTGTTTTTATTTCAAAGGTTACCATGGGAAGATACTGAAAAACCTGTTAGAATTATGTGGTAAAAATACAGCTTTTAGAAAATATTAAATGCAATGTGAACATTTTTGTTAATAAATTATTTTTATATGTATTTTCTGTGGGGTTTTTTTTTTTTTCTTATCCACTAATTATTCTTCTGTCATACATTTGAAAACACAATACTATAAAAGCAGATTGAATGTTTTATAGCTGGAAGGTCAGGTAAATATATATTAGCTTTCATCAAAAACAGTTGCATGAAAAAAAAAGCTGGATTACATCAAATCTAAGTTGGGTCATATTTTATAGATATTTGTTTGAAGAGTAATTTCATCCAAGAAGTGTGTTAATAGATCAAACAAGCTAATATTAATTAATAGACTACAATATCACAGTAGTAAAGTTTGTGAGCTTCATGACTTGACAATGTGGGAGCTGAATTGCTAGCTTCTTCAAAGACCTAATGTGCTGTATAAGAAATGCTGCTAACATTTTTAATGAATCTGGATCGTTAAGTATTGTATAACACGATGAAGAATTTTTGAAAATAAAGTATCAACTCAAATGTTGACCTTTCCATTTTATAATAGCTTAAAATTATAAGCTCTACCACAACTGGTCCTCTTTTAACTTTAGTGAAATATTTAATTTAAACCAGTTAGTCAACAATAACTCACCAGCTGTTTATAGAGTTATATAATTTCTTGTGCTCTCCCTCTCTTTTTGAGATCTGATATTTGTTTCTAGTTATAGTGGGGGAATACAACATTACATTGTCTCTTAGGTAATCTAACAGGTCAATTGAAAAGTCCCCGGCCTACCATAGTAAAACGCATTTTTTTGGCAAAATTAGTTTTTTTTATTCAACATAATTCCCTTCAAGGGTGATACACTGATTATAGCGACTCTCCAACTTTTCGATACCATTTTTGTAGTACGATTTGTCCTTTGCTTCAAAATAGGCCACAGTTTCGGCGATCACCTCTTCATTCGACGAAAATTTCTTCCCAGCGAGCATTCTTTTGAGATCTGAGAACAGGAAATAGTCCCTGGGGGTCCAGATCTGGAGAATACGGTGGATGAGGAGGCAATTCGAAGCCCAATTCATGGATTTTTGCCATCGTTTTCATTGACTTGTGACACGGTGCATTGTCTTGGTGAAGCAGCACTTTCTTTTTCTTCAAATGCGGCCGTTTTTCGGCGATTTCGTCCTTCAAACGGTCCAATAACGCTATATAATAGTCGCTGTTGATGGTCTTTCCTTTTTCAAGGTAGTCAATGAAAATTATTCCATGCGCATCCCAAAATACAGACGCCATAACCTTGCCAGCCGACTGTTGCGTTTTCCCACGCTTTGGAGCGGGTTCATCGTGTGCAGTCCTTATCGAATGACTGTCGATTGGACTTCGGAGTGAAAGGATGGAGCCATTGTCACATATCGACGCAAAAACTCGGGTTTATTACGCTTGATCATCTTCAAAACACTGCTCCGAATCATCAACTCGTCGTTGTTTTTGGTCAAAAGTGAGCTCGCGCGGCACCCACTTTGCACAGAGCTTTCTCCTACCCAAATATTCGTGAATGATATGATGTACACGTTCAGTTGATATCTTTAGAGTGTCTGCTATTTCATTCAATTTCAATTGACGGTCATTCAAAATCATTTTGTGGATTTTTTTAATATTTTCGTCGGTAACAACCTCTTTTGGGCGTCCACCGTGTTCGGTGCTCATTTCACCACGTCTAAACTTAACATACCAATCCTTGATGGTTGAATTTCCTGGGGCAGTGTCCGGAAACTCGGCATCAAGCCCAGTTTTTGCTTCAACTGTATTTTTTTCCCTTCAAAAAACAATGTTTTATCAACACGCGAAATTCCTTTTTATCCATTTTTTTCACAATAACAAAAGTTGCTTCACTCAAAATGCTATAATTCACAAACTAATGATCCGACAGCTGTCAAATTTATTCACGCATCTTTTGAGGGTTATGGCTAACTAAAAAACATATGGATTTAATTCTAGAAGCGCCATCTATGTGTCAGGCCGGGGACTTTTCAATTGACCTGTTATGTCCAACGAAATTGTAGTTTTTATTTTTTAATCTTCCCTGTGGAGGAAGGAATTGATGACTCGATACTTTATGACTAGTAATTTCGAATGATCTTTCTCGGCTTCGAATTTCGGAATTAAGAAACTGTAAAAAAACATTTCAATAAAATTCTTTGTCATTTTGAATGCGATTAAATTGCAAAACAAATTTTGAAGGAATTAATTCCAATAAAATGGGTGTTAATAAATTTGAATAAGATTCCCCTTTTTATTCCTAAGCTTTCGATACTTCGTATCTGTGTTTCTGCATTGTCATACAAATTCCGTAAACTTATAATATCATTAGGGGTTTTAACAGAAAATTATCTTGCTAATTCAGGTATATTCCATGAGAAAACTGTGCCTTATAATACGAAAGTAATGGGAAGGCTGAGCGTGGTTATAAAATACTACTATAAAGGGCGTTATTATATGAAAATAAATTACCATTAAAATTCTGGGCCGAAGCCATTAATTGTTATACGCGGGTTTCTAATGCATCATCGCGTAAAGATAAAGATAAAATTCCACTTAAAATATGGACAGTTGCGAAACCTAAACTAGATGTCTCAAAAAATTTGGTTGTATATATCCACATCCCCGAAATTTTGAGAAAAAATTAAGTTTGATGTTCCTGGAAAAAGGGGTACAATGTTAGGCTACGCTTGAGAAAGAAGAGCTTGTCGCATTTATGATATAAATAGTAAGAAAATATTTGAAGATCGGTCAGTTAAATGTAATGAATCGTTAAAGGGTGGTACTTATTTGGGAATAAATCATAATTCAGAATCTTGTGATTCCCAGTCATTACATAAAACCTCCTAAAGAAAACGGAAGGAATCAAAATATAAAAAATAAAGTATAAAAATAGAAATTTATGACTTGGATTCTACAATGCGAAAGAAGGATTACACATTTCCACCCAATAATGCAATCGGAGAGGGAGGTGGATCCCAAACACTAGAACACAGGCACACTGAAAGAATAAAATGTAAAAACAGATCAATAAATTTGACATATAACATTGAAGTGATGAGTAGTGTTGATTGGAATAATTGGGAGCAAAAATGGAAATTGAATTGCATTTGTTACATAAAGTTTGGGAGGTTGTATCTCAACCAGAAAAACTAAACTAATAAAAAGTAAATGGGTCTAATCATTAAAAGAAAATGATTCTGGTGAAGGGAAAATAAAGTGAGGCTTGTAGCAGCTGGTTTTAATCAAATAAAAAGTATTGATTTTTCAGAGTCATATTCACTAGTCGTAAATACAGAATCTTTCAGATTATTAGTTGCATTTGCTGCTAAATTAAACTTAATTGTTAAAGTTTTAGATGTAAAAGCTGCATACTTATATAGTGATTTGGAGGAATCTGTATAAATGTCACCTCCACCTGGGTATGAAAAAGTAATGGGGGATGGAATAGTTTGTATTCTTAAAAAAAGAGTCTTTATGGGTTGCCGCAATCTGGCAGGCATTGGTACTTGAAGATAAAAAGTGAGTTACAAAGAAATTGGATCAGTTCAATAATCCTCTGATAATTGTATTTTCATGATGGCAGATGACAAAAATATTATTATGCTATGCATGCATGTATGATGATGAAATTTTTTGTAATAATAGTGAATGAAATGTGTGAAAATATTATTTCTAAATTTAAAAGTGTATTGGAATTGCATGAAAATAAGAATAAATTTTTGGGTATGGAAATTGCAAGAGAAGAAAATATTATCAGCTTATCACAGACTGAATGTATTGATTCGTTATTGATTAAACATAATTTAGAAAATTGTAGATCGGTGAAAACCTTAGTTGTTAAGGGAGAAGATAAAAGTTTCTCTCATACAAATGAAGTTATTGGTATAACCATTTATCAGGAATTAATAGGTGAACTTTTATGTTTAGCTAATAGAATGCGCCTTTGATATATCATTTGTCATCACTTACTTATTTCTCACATACCAGAAAAAAAGGCATTATCTTTTGACAAAAAGAGTGCTAAGGTATTTAAAGAGATTAAAAGATTAAAAAAAATTGATTTTTATCAATGATTTTGGTCTATCTTGTTCTGATGCTATTTGTGGAAATGCAAAAAATAGTAAATCATTTTCTGATAGAGTAATTTTATTGGGTAATTTGCTAATTTTATGGAAATGTCATTGTAATGAAAATTTTAATGAGAGACTTATTATACTAAGTATATTATACTTTATAATATATATTATACTATATACATTATACTTTATTATACTAAGGATCCGACAGAATCATCATTTTTGTTAAATTTCCACTTATGACGTTCTTGCAAATTATTTAGATATAATCTCGCTTCCAAAGTTTATAAATGTGTTAGGTATTTTTTTTTTTACTCTCTTTTCCATCTCCATTACCTATTCTCGTTTATATTAATTACTTGTGGCTCAACTACGAATGTTAGGGGTCTACCTACTCAGAAGTGTGCGGGGTCAGTGTTTCGAAATCATCGAAATTTGATGTCAAAGGAGTGAGTGGTCGGGAATTTAGCACCGCCTCAATTTCACAAAGTATGTTAATGAACTCTTGGAGAGTAAAGCATGCGTTCCCTACAACTGTTTTCAAGTGGAATTTAAAGGATTTTACCCCTGCTTCCCATAGTCCTCCACAATTTGAGTACCTTGGTGGGATAAAGTTCTACTCTATGGATTCATTAGTCAAAAAATCAGCTAATGTTTCATCAGGCGATTTAACTATTTTGAACATTTTTTTTTTAATTTCAGCGTTTGCGCCAACAAATGTTTTACCGTTGTCAGTGACGATTTTTGCGCACTTTCCTCTGCTACCAAAAAAAAAAAACGTTTTAAACTTGCTATGAATGCTTGGGATGTGAGATTAGTCACAAAATCTAAATGTATAGCCTTTGTGCATAAACATACATATATTACCACATAAATTTTATTTAGTACTCCTTTTCTTTGATTTTTAAACTTGATAAGGAATCGGCCTGCAAAATCAATGCCGTGGCATTAAAGGGATAGTTCGGAGTTGCACGATCTCATAGTAAGTGGGGTCTTGAAATGCAAATATTTTTTATGATAATAGCACAATATAATGTCAGTTAAAATATGTTTATTCGGTAAAATCATTGAGAATTTAGCCTTATTTAAATTTGAATTTGCAAGTCTGCCTCCAACTCTAATAATGTTTAACTCATCAAGAAAGACATTAAGAGAAGTTAACTTGCTTCTTATAGGAATAAGCTCACCTTCCAACAATTTACACATTTCTTCAGGGAACTAATTTTCATTTAATTAGCGGATCAGCCAATTCTCAGCATAACCTACCTCATGTGAAGTAAGGGGTCCTTTTATAATTGCACTTCTGGTTCTGCAGTTATGTATGAACCTGTAAAGAAAACTTGCAGCTCGAATAAATTTTATATAACTATTTGAAGTAT
Organism: Nephila pilipes; assembly: GCA_019974015.1. NCBI lineage: Eukaryota > Metazoa > Arthropoda > Arachnida > Araneae > Nephilidae > Nephila > Nephila pilipes. The sequence goes on from BMAW01022912.1 coordinate 52,592, forward strand.
TAATTATGTTCACAAAGAAATCATTTTGAGTCGCTGTCAAGGAAATGTCATTTTCTGGGTTTGATTTCTTTTTCATTTCTTCTGAATACAATCTTTCTGGGATCGCTTCATCTAGTCCATTGGTCAGGAAATTGGTTTGACTAAGAAACGAGGATCCATTCCACCGCTTGGAGTTGGTTGAAAGAGCTTCGACAATGATTCCTCTTGTAAGGAGATATGCTGTGTTGTTCTTGCCTGAGCAGTGGAATCTCGAATTTGGATCGGTGAGGGATTGGATTTCCCAAACTCTGTTCGCTAGAAAGGGTTTCTATTTATGGCTGGGACATTTGATCCAATAAAATGTGATCTGAGAGTCCGTCCAGAAAAAGGCTATAGTTGGACATTTCCGATCTATTATTTTCTTAACATCCTTTGTTAAGCGTGCAACAAGTAGAGCACCCATCAGTTCTAATCTGGGCAGGAATAACTTTTTCAGAGGTGCAACACGGCTTTTAGATGTTACGAGATCAACACTGATTCTTTCCTTGTGCTTAACTCTCAAGAAGGTGGCAGCTCTGTATGCTCTTTGGCTAGCATCGGAGAAGGTATGGATTTGGACTTCACTAGAATCTCCAGCACTGGAATCGAGGATCATTTGTGGAATCTTTAGTTCTGACAAAAGAGGAAATTCTGACCACCATTGTGACCATGTTGCATAAATATCTGGTGGTAGCTCGTCATCCCTGGCTAACTTCCGACCCGTGTGGTGACCGGGAATGAGAGAATAGTCCCACTGTAGCTCAGGCATGTCGTAAGAGGCGACTAAAATGGGTATCAGTGTCTGGGAGTATAACCGGGCACCCTGCCCCTGGGGATTATATCAGGGGACCTCAGGGACTTACCTTCTTTAGGCAAGTACGGGCATCATGACCCCGAGGTATCCTAGTGATATTTTTCTTTCCCATGGAGTTTATTGACTTTGGAAAACACGGGTGACGCGCCCCCGGGATACCCTAACGATCCTTCTCTATTTTCGACCCTCTTTCTTGTCAACCAATTTGTCTTTTTCTCAATTTCATCTCGTCTAGACCACAGTTAATTCTTGTTTGGCGCAGCACAGCCATATTTGGCTCATGTGCCAATAAACTTTACTTTCTTACATGACCTTTATGTCTATCAATCTTTTTTCAATGTTTTAATGTCTAGATCACAGATTTACCTGTTTGGCGCAGTATGGCCACGTCTGGCTCTTGCGCCAATAAAACTTCAGTATCATCATCACCTGGCTAACTTCCAGCCAAAGTTGTTGTAATTAGCATTTGAGCCTAATTGTGTAAGGTGATAAAAATCCAACTGGATCATATATTTACCAGTTAATTGTAACACAATTCTTTTTGTGATAAGTTTTGATGTATCCAATTCTAGCAGTCCTTTCACATTAATTGTGAAATAGTCGTGGATAACATTGCATGGTATCCCTAAAACTTTTGAGAATTGGACTCGATAATTGTTTTCCGAGAGTGACGAGGAGATGTCTCGAGGCCTTCGTATTCCCACGTTTTTATTAAGGTTTGATCATTTTCCATTTGCGTAATTTCATGCTAGCATTTTTCATGATGGTATCAGCATCCTTTGATATCTTTAGAGCTTGGGAGATGTCATCAGCACCACTAATTACATCATCAACGTAGAGACAAGTGTCAAGCATTTCAGTTGCTGCTGGATACTGTTCACTATGTTTCTCGATGTGATGCTTATTCGTTGCGGAGAGTAAGAAAGGACTAACGTTCACTCCAAACATCACACGCTTAAATCTGTAAACTTGAAACTTGTAGGGCTCAATTTGATTTGAACAAAGTTCTGGAAACAGAAATCTAACTGCATCTCTGTCCTAGTCACACGATGAAACTTGTAAGAATGCATGTTCTGTATCTGCGATAATAGCAATCGTGTTCAAGCGAAAAGAAATGTTCAGAGGGAATATGTTTGGATTTAAATTCACACCTAGCCATATACAGACATTAAGAGCTAATTGTCCATTTTCATAGCAACTTGTATCGAAAACAATACGCATCTGTATTAGGCTTTCTTGACGAAAGACCGCTTGGCGCGGTAAATAGAATACTGCTTGTATATCAGTTCAGTTGGCTTTAAAACATAAACATTGTTAGCTAAAGCTTCTTCGATTTGGAGAGACCTCAGGGACTTGCCTTCCTCGGTAAGTACGGGCATCATGACCCCGAGGCACCCTAGTGATCTTTTTCTTCCCCATGGGGTTTACGGTCTTTGGTAAACACAGGTGACGCACTCCCGGGATACCCTAGCGATCCTTCTCTTTTTTCGACCCTCCTTCTTGTCAACCACTTATCTTTTTTCAACTTCACGTCTAGACCACAGTTTAATCTTGTTTGGCGCAGCATAGCCATATCTAGCTCTTGCGCCAATAAACTTTACATTCACTCACTCACTCACTCGATTTGGAGATCTACTATTATCATACTTAAACTCTGAGTTACTGGATTTAACTAATCACTAAAGGAAAATAGATTCTTGTTACGAGATAAAATATTCAATCCTAAATTTCGTGCTACTGATTCTTTGAGAAAACAACTTGAAGATCCGGTTTCCAGTAGAGCAGTGACCCTATGGCCATTAATGATCGCTGGTTTACTGTACTTTTTAGATGTGGATGATTCTTGATCACGAACACTAGAAGTAATTATTTTTGGTCCACTCTTATTTCTTGTACACTGTTTACTGCAGTGTCATAATTTTCCACATAAGGTGCATGAAAAGGGAAATCTCTTACGACATGACCGTAATTCTTGTACGAAAAACATTTCGGTTTTCGTCTGATCTTTCGTCTTAAATTTTCCAATATTAGACTTCTTTCCTCGTCTCTTTCTCTCTTTTCTTTTTGCCATTACCTTTCCTTTTCTTCCCTTTGTTCTCTTGTAATCCTGTCTTCAATAATCGTCTGGAGATATTTTTCCACAAAATCTTCTTCATAATATTCATCATTAATTATTCTTGTAATTATTTGTTCATTTTCAGCTTCAAGTGGAACTTTTATACCAGATTCTTCCGCCAATAATAAGATGTCACATTTAAAAGCCTTTGAGAAGGACGACATACTCAATACTATCTTACTACACTTTGTTATTCAAAACAAATCTTTTCCGTAACTAATCACTTCCAGTCGCATAAGGAAAGCGAAAATTATTTACCTTCTTTTTCAGTTTTACAATCCTGTTAGGTTATCTTCCTACAACGCACATTTTTTTTCGCACAGTCCACTATATAATCCAGAGTTGAATTTCTCACAATACACATTTTTTGTTTCTTTCACTAGATAGATTTTTTAGATAGATTACTAGATAGATTTCTTTCACTAGATAGACTTTTAGGTAGATTAGAGTCCTACAACGTATTTTTTTTTTTTTTTTTTTTTTTTGCATGGTTCACTATATAATCCAGGGAACACTTTATTGTTTCTTTCACAATTTCAGTAGGTTAGCGGCCTACAAAGCACATCTTTTTGTAGAGTTCTCTTTGAATATTGTCAGTTTGACCGTGGGCTTCGATACACATCCCACTTGCTGAAATAATAATTATCAAATTTGATAGTTTTTTAAAATTACTTTTGCTTTTAAAATACTTTTTTTCTATTACTTATTGTAATTTCATTTATTATTAAGTAGCTTAGATTTTGTTTCAGAATGTATTTTGGATAGAGCTACCTCGCATGCCATTCCTTATAAATATCTGTGTGTGTTCAGAAATTCTGATGTATATAAAAATATGCTTATAATGCATGCTTGGAGAGGAAAGTACATTTATATACTTTTTAAAAAAAATTTTTATTGGAAAAAAACTCCAACTTTTTTTAATACTTATTGAAATAAGTGTTTGAATTTTAAAGTCCATTATTATAAAGAATATTTAAAATAGATATTCATCAATAACTTTATATTTCATGTATCTTGTTTCTTAAAAATTATATTTTATATTTAGTTAAGTCTTCAGAAAATTACTCTAGAATTAATGAATAGGTAAAAATAATTTCCTGTTAAATTTTACGTACAAAGTAAAAATGGTTTCTATATATTCTATAGAAATAATTTGATAAGTACTAAATATATTTATCTTCTGTTGAATAAATTTTTAATATATATATATATATAGTTATTGATGTTAAATAATGGAAGCATTACACATGGAATCATCATTATGAGCTTATTAAAAGTTTTTTGGGAGTTATTGTTTTTTAAAAATATTCTTGTAATTTTAGATATGAAAATGTTAATTCCAACAGAATAATCACTTTTTCACAGGATTAGTTGGCTGCAAAAAGGTTAAAAATGGAAGGCGAAAAAAATTTTAAAGAAAGAATATTATTGGTTAAAATGAATTTGTGTATAATATTTAAGTATACTTTCTCTATACTCAAGAACAATAAAAATATAATATTATTTCCTGCTTTCTCTGTGAGAAAATGTTCTTAATTTGGTAAACATTAGACGAAAACTGAAAACATTGTTGTAAAAATACTGGAAATGGTCGATAGATGGCGCCTCAAGAATATTATAACTGGTAAAAGTTATGACAAATGTTTCTTAAGAGGAATCAAGACAAAAGAAGAATAACCAGAAGGAATTTGTTTAGGAGCGCTAAATAAAAAACTAAAAAGTTCTGCCAATATTAGGTTTTGTATTTTATCGAAACTATTGTCTGTTCTTATTTTTGGACGACTCTTATCGTAGTTTTTGGAATGATTTTACATGTGAGACAAATACTGAATATGGATTATTTAATAATTTCTGCAGCTATTACAAATTTTCTTCATTATTTTTATTAAAAAAAATTGTTATTGATTCCTATGCTTTCTTCTCTCTGTTTACCGTAAAATAATCTTAAAGGTAATTGAGTTGACATTTTTCGTTCTTATATGAGAGGTCCCCCACCACCTAAAAAAGACTACAAAAATAGCCAGCAATGTTTTTGAATCAAGATTTTTTTTTTTTTCCTTCACTTTCAATCATCAATTAGAAAAGCTCATTCTTTAGAATTCATTCCAAGAAGGGGAGAAAATATTCAGAAGTGCGCAGTTTTATGCTGTTTGATTCACAGTTTTAGAAAATATGATAAACCGCATATTAAATATCTTTATACAGTCTCTTATACCAAAAGCCATTTATATTCAATTCGAGTCCCGATGGCCACTAATGATCCGTTTTGGATGATGGAGATGGCATTTGGATGATGTGGAAGTTAGGAGAGTGGAGTGTCAACTCAAGTGTCATCTTGACCGTGGCTCAAAATTACGTGGTCCGTCATCGAAAGCTCTGGTGTTTCTTCTACAAGTGGCATTAATTCAACTATAAATTAACACAAAGTTTTTTAATAATTTAAAATCTAAACAATTTTTTTGTAAAAATTATTTAAGGAGAAGGTATTATCAGAATCAAAAAAAAAAAAAAAAAAAATCAAAGCTTGAGTTTTTAATTATGGCAAAATACGCTCTGAATGACGCTTGAAAATTATCTCGAATTTCTATGCAAATAAAAGTTCTGTTCTCATTCAGAAGACATGTGCATCTCGTTTAAGAAAGCTTCCTTCTAGACTTTCAATGCAGACAAACTTGAACGACCTCTACTGTTGAGAATACACTAGGAATGAGAGGACAGCAATTTGGAGCCATATCACATTCAATCTGAGAATCTTGCGAATGCTGATGACAATTTTTGAAGAAAAAATTATTTGAAGGGTCTTTTCCTTGGCCCCCATGTTCCCCTTATTTGACTGCGGCAGATTTTTTTTTTCCCTGTGGGGGTACCATAAATATCGTATTTTCACAAACAATCATAAAACCATTGCTCAGTTGAAGATCAATATCCGTCAACAAATTCAAGGGCTACAGAAAAGAATGTAATGTGATTGTTTATTGTCGTCGACCTGAGAAGCAACACGAGGGTTATTGGAGACGGACCTCGTCATTTTGAACCACGATCAAGTGATGAGGACGACACCTGAGCTGGTCTTTCTGTAAACTTTCATTACTCGCTTAAGGGATTACTTCTGACCTTGACCAAATATAACGTGCATCAACCCCTGTACACGGTGAATCTTTAATGGCATCAAAGCTCGAGCCCGCGGCTTGACGAAAACAACGCCGGAATTGAGTCTACGGTCACAAAATGCGTGAATGATTTCTACAATTGCTTGAAATAATGGTATGTTATACTAATATAAGTTAAAGAGAATTATATATTTGTGTGTGATCATTGAAATTAAAATATTTTCTATAAATTTTATAGCCGTATCAAACGAATTATTTCTTCCATTTAAAGCCGTTTTAAAGAATCTACGAGAATAGTTCAAAAAGTACCTGTTTTCTACGACACGTGGCATTGCTGAAGCAAGTTGACCTTATTGTTATGTGCCATCACCTGTTAAATGGCTCCAAAACAAATGTATCACTGATTCGTGGGTTAGTTTTGAATTGGCTTTATTATACACTAGAAATAAAATTTAAAAAAAATCAAAGCAATGATTTGCTTCCGGTGAACCTTCTTTTAAGACGGCGAAGACAGTTTCATCGGTCAGAAAAGCTATTGCAGCGATTTTTTGGGATGCGAAAGGTGTCGTATTTATGGACTTTTTAGATAAAAGAAAAACTGTCTTGGACAATATTACAGTGAGTTACCGATACCATTGCCATTACCTGTAGCTAATACCCCAACTTCCCATTCCTAACATGGCTGCGTTAGCCTAGTGGTTAAGGCAGCGGGCTCGTGCCCGTCGGTTTCCGTCGAGTCGTAGGTTTGAGCTTTGATGTCACTAAAAACCAGCCGTGTAGCCGGGGATGATGCACGTTAAATGTATCGGAGCCCAAAATACTTCCGTTTGTGGGGCGTGGAAGTTAGGAGAGAGGAGTTGCCACCTCAGATGTCGTCCTGGTCACTTGACCGAGGTTCAAAATTACGAGATTCGTCGTCAGTAGCCCTCGTGTTGCTTCTAGTGTGACGTTAATAAAAAATAGCCAATCCCATTCCTAACACGTGTACTTTCTGAACTGCCCTCATAGCTTAAGTTGTGTTTCATAGTTATGTTTTTATACAGTCAATTTTTTTTTTTTTTTTATCTACGGGACATTTAAATGTTTAAGCGGGATGAAATTTCAAATAATCCTTGTGAGGGTCTGTCCCACATCTTGTGTAGGACGTTTTGGAATCCGAGGGTTACACTAAGAAATTCGAAACCAAGTTACGAATGGAACAAAAAACTTTATGTTGATCAAAAGAATAATTCTCCTTGAAAATTATTATCGGCAAAAATAAGAATCAACTTTGTGAACACAGTAATTTTGAGGATTTAGTTGCAATTAATTCAAAGATATATTAGCCACCTAAGGGGCTATTGTTTCAGGTGGATTACTTTTGGCGTATCAAATCCCTTTTAAATATTTTATCGTTTCCTTTAATTTTAATCACATTTAGCTGATATAATATTCAACTCAATAATTTATCGTTTACTTTAATTTTTATATCGTAAAAGTTCCAGTTAAATTATTCCATTTCCTTTACATTAAAACATTATGGAAAACATTGAAATCCATTTCTTGATATTTAATCGTTTGCTTTAATTCTTATATTTGATTGAGTAATTTAATAATAATTATAAATAAAGCGCACCTTGGGGGACTAAATCTGTTTTTTGCTAAACCTTGCAAAGAACTTTTTAATTAAATTTATTTTTGGCCAAATTTTTTCTAAAACTCCTTTCTTCACCATCGATAAATGGCAGCAGCATCGATTTACTTTAACTTTTTTTTTTGAACTTACCTTCCTGAAATCAATTTTTTTTTTTATTTTTGCAAAGCTGCTCATAATTTTTGCCCAACTTTTATCCTTGACGAGCATATGAAAACATACCGAAACGAATTTATTTTTCCACAAATAATTCTCATTTTATTCGAATTTAATTCTGAATTGTTGCCAACATACCATAGCATAATTCTAATTCAATAAAAATAAAATCAACTATTTGTAATCGAGAATAATATTTTTAGAAATGTCTGTCAGCGTCATGTTACCGACGGAATTTGAGTCTGGAGGTCGATTTTAGCATGAAGATTCCGATTCGCTTTCGAATTTCACGTGACACTGTTCTTAAAACACAAGTATTCGTCGCTGAAATTGTTTTGAAGAATTTGTTTCAGAGTAGAATAACATTTTGCTATCTGAGTTAAAATATTAAAATATAATCATGATTTTGTTAGCAATAATGAGGAGAAAATTATTCAATTAAACTATTGTATTGCTTTAGTGGAATTATTTTTTTTTTATTCCTTTTTCCATCACTCCTTATGTGTTTGTATGTGTATTACTTACTGTGTTGGAGTTTCACACAAATCTTTTCATAAATTTTTCATCCACATTCCGATAAGGTAGAATTATGGAAAATAAAGACCAAAATAAGATATAGTGTGTGTATATATATATATGTGTGTGTGTGTGTGAGAGAGAGAGAGAGAGAGAGAGAGAACGTGTAAAATTTTAGTACTTTTCCATTTCACCGGCACAAGCGATAAAGTCGCCAAAAATTATGCAACCGACGCCAATCGGTATGTGTGTATACTGTGTATTGTCGCCAATAAAGTCTGCTTGGCGAGATTTGCGAAATGGAAAAGTACCAAAATTTTTTTAAAACTTTTCTATGTTACAACAGAATAAAATCTTGCTAAAAAAGAGTAAAAAAAATTTCTTCGGGCAGTAAAAAATTAAATGGAAGCTCTGAAAACGACACTTATCAATAAAAAAAAGTAAAATAATTTTTCAATCCAACTGAAAATGTTTGACTAAAAACTAGTGTTGTGCACACTCCGACTGTCGTAATGTATGAACGCGCACTAAGTTTTTAATCAAACATTTTCAGCTGGATTAGAAAATTTCTTCCTTTTTTTTTTTGCTGTTGTTTATGATGATGATGATAAGCTGTCATTTCCAGAACTTTCATTTAATTCCTTACTGACTAGGAAAAAAAATTATTTTTTATTTTTAGTTAATTTTCTTTACTCTTTTGTATCTTAAAAGCGTTGGTTAAAAAAAAAACCTCTTCATATATATTTTATAATAGCATAACCGACATCGATCGCTTAGTTAATTTTCCTCACACTTAAATAAATAAATAGAAATTACTATAATACGATGTTAAAAAGCATTCAAAATCTTGCAATATCTTTTAATTTGATTTCAGTTATTTCGCACTTTAGTTTAGCCGCGCGTTTTCGGCAACTTTCTGAAATCGGGATCGAAGCAAATGTGAAATAATTAACATCGTTAAAAAACGAGTTTTTTAAACGTGGATTTTCTTTCAAATTTTACTCTTTGCGTAATATAATTTTTTCATACCTTGAATTTTAAGAACAATAGGGAACGTTGAGAGAGATTGAATTTATTCAAAAATAAGTTTTAATGATTTATTTTATTACTTGACGTTTATTAAATTTATCATCTATAAATAACAAAAGAGAGTTTCCGCAACGACCCCTTCAACGGCGGATTTGGCGACTTGGCGTAAAATTTTATTCTTTAAATAACTAATTGAAATCAATTAATTTTTATTAATTATAATTAAATTATGGTATTGTCATCCAAAACAATCGTGTATAGAAAATTTCAGCTTAATTGAACGCTTTAAAGTGTGAGAAAAAGGCTCTTAAAGTTTTGACCCAGACATACAATGTAAGTTAAAGAGAAAACCCATTAAAAACATTTAACAAATGCAAGTTATCCTGACATTTCAACAGAAACTGGTCCATATTTGAGATAAGAAAAGAACAATAATTTTAATACTATTACATGATGTAACGAAGATATAAATGAAAATTAGCTTTCAAAACATCACTTTAATTAATTTTCCTTTTTTTTAAAAAAAAATCCGGCATAGATTTTATAATTTTCATCATCTATACGATGATCTTATAAACTGATCAGAATAACTTACAAATGAATTTCGTTTTTTATTTCTCATACGAGAGATATCTTAAAGTTTTAATTATCACTAAAGAAGAACCGAAGTATCACGATAAAATTTATTCTGCATGTTGATTGATCCTTACGAACATGATGCTGCAAATTACAGCTATTCATTTTAATTTGTTAGGCTTCAGGAAGCTGTAGACTGAAATAACCCTCAATATGAAGAAGGTAAACAGGCCATGTTCTACAATGACGGCCTTCGAAAAGTCGAGGAACGCTGGCCGAAATTTCTAACTCTAAATGGGGAGTGTGTATAGAAAAATAATAAATAAAAATGAAGTTTCTATCTCTCTGTAATTTTTTATTAATAATTAAAACTTTACGATGCTTCGGATTACTTCAATCTACGGCTTCCTGAAATCTAACATTAATTAATTGATCTTATGCGCACAATATTATGCGCAAAAAATCAATTAATATGCTGGATAAAGTGTATCCAGATGCCTCGGTAATTTCTTAGTAATGATCAAAACTTTATGACTCCTCCACATGCATTGAAATATTTTACGAAAGATAGTTTTTTACAAAAATGAAAATTTATCAGTGACTGCTATTTAGTGAGCAGGAAGGTAAAAATCGTTTAAACGCACATTTTTACCACACACACACAATAATGATTAAATCGACATTGCAAGTCACTTACTGTATTATCAAGAATTTTATTAATTACAAGAATCCTAGATGATTATGAAAGTTCCAAAAATGTAGTAAAATAGTGTGTACTGTTTCGTTATACATTCAAATGCATCGCATTTTTGTATAATTTGTAGTTTCATTCTGCTGCATGACAGATATGGCTTAAAAATCAGTCTGAATCGTTTTACATGCGAGTCTGATTAAAAAATAAAAGTTAAATACTTATAAAAACCTACTGGTCAAGTCATATGAGGGAACTAATCTAATTTAAATTAGATTAGTTAAAACTAATTTAAATTAAACTTCTTCACAATTCGGTTCACGCACACACGAGGCAGTAATTACACACACACACACACACACATATATATATGAATTCCTTTAATAGTTTATGCTGACCTAATTAAATGTACTTTATTCTTATCAAAATTTTCAAATGTCTAGATCACAGTTACATCTTGTTTGGCGCAGCATAGCCACATTTGGCTCTTGTTGTCATTAAAATTCACTTTCACTCACTCATTCTCTAAATCTACTTTGAGACCCATGCTTTTATCAGTAATCCGCGGCTGCGGTAGCTTAGTGATTATGGTTTGGACTTGCGGCAGGGAGTTTTTGTCGAGTTGTGGGTTCGAGCCCAGATGTCACTAAGACCTGCCAGGCCACAGAAGCCTAGTGGTCATGGTCGCGGCCAGCAGTTTTCGTCAAGTGGTGGGTTCGAGCCTTGATGCCATTAATGACCTGCCGTGTAGCCGGACCTGATGCACGTTAAATCTGCCTAGGCTTAAACTCCTCCCGTGGCGTGGTGTGGAAGTTAGGAGAGGGGGTTCCAGCTCAGGTGTCGTCTTCTTCACTTGACCTAGGTTCAAAATCACGGAACTCGTTGCCAAAATCCTTCGTGTTGCTTCTAGTGCGACATTAATGAAACCAAAGCAAAACTAAAGACTCGCCGTGGAGCGGAACTGATACATGGTAAATCTGTTGAGGTCACAAGTCCTCCTGTTGCCGTGATGTAGAATTTTGGAGAGGAAGGTGCCAAATAAGGGGTCGTCCACATGACTGAAGTTCAAAATTACGAGGTCCGTCGCAAATGGCCCTCGTTGTGCTTTTCAGAGCAATGTTAATAAATAATCACAATCCATCAATAATCCTTGAAATTTCAGAAGTAGGAGTCAAATGTTTTTCTGCTCCGCTGACTCTTGAGAATTTACGGATTAAATAACAATAAATAAATTCCTTTTTTAACATTTCAATAATTTCTTTGCCGGATCGAAAAACCATACATTTCAAAACGAAATGGATAATCGAATCAGGCGCTTTCGGTTACTGCATCGTTAAATCGTCAACTAACTTCAAGTAATGATGTAACAAACGTTTTTGTTTTGAACTGTAGCGTACTGTTCCGATGATAAAAATCAAATGTAATATTAAATTAAGTAGCTGGTTTGGCAGTACGGAATTTATAGTACTGGCTTCTTAAGGGACGTGTTACGCCTAATGCAAGATGAAAATGTTATTATTTTTTAAAAATTAAAACAATTTGAAATTAATGCTCAGAATAGAAAATAAGATGAAGTTTAATGGAATTAAACATAAGGAATAAAACCAATGTCCTGTAAGAAATTAAAAATATTTGGTTATGGATGTTCCCCAATCACGTAAATGGGTCTCAGAACCCTTAAACTTCAAAATTTTCGATGTTTTGGAGAAGAAAAAAAAAAGTACCTGTCAGAGCCTTTTCTTTTATGAGTATTTTGATGCCAAAAGTTTAACGGTACTACCACAAACTTCGATAGTTATCGGGAGGGAGGGGGGTCTTTTTAGCAGTTTACTTTTAATTTAGCAGTTTACTTCATTTTTCTCAAAACGAAACATTTTTTTTTTTTGCTCGCAGGATTTTTCAGAAACTATTAATCATATTGAAATGTTTGGCTGTGGTTTGAAGATTTAATGAAATAAGTTACGACTTTTAAAATAAAACAAAACTTTATTTAAAAATTAAAATAGGTTTGTAGCACTGTCAGGGAGGCTTACTTACTCCCATGCTACGAAAACCTTCAACTGCCGTCACAAAACTCTCTTTTCTCCCTCCTCCCGGGAGGTACTGCCAGCGCCGCGCAGTGGAGGCCCTGCATCACCGCCCGGGGGGGGGGGGCGTGATAGACAAATATATTTAAAATAAGTTAATGATTTATTTTTTCATTTTCAGACAAATTATAAATAAAAAAAAATATATGAATTTTAATTGGATTTTTTCTTAACATTTCAAAATTTTCTAAATAATTGTCAAAAAAAATTCACCCCTAATTTTTTTAAAAAGTATGTATAATTTCGAAACTGGAAGCTTTTTTACTAGATAACATACTTTTGTACATTTTGCTCTTGGTTCCTCTTTAGAATACTGCCCACAGTAAAATATTGATTTTCGTAATTTTGAAAAAGTTTCAAACATATATAACTTTTCAAGATTTCTTTAAAATTACATGAAACTGAAAATTAATACAAATATATATGAATTTAATATGGTAAACGTTTCACGTTCCTGTTCTTTTTGGGTGAAGCATTCCCGGGTTAGCCTAGCAATCCTTCTCTATCTTCGACCCTCCTTCTTGTCAACCAACTTTTGTCTTTTTTTCCCCAGTTTTTCCACGTCTAAACCACAGTTCAATCTTGTTTGGCGCATCATAGCCACATCCGGCTCTTGCGCCAACAACCTTCACATTCACGTTTCTGCTTTGTATCATTAATATGTTATTTATTCGTTTGAAAAATGATGTTTTTTCTCTAACACTCAAAGTAGTTCAGAGCTCCGAGATCCCTTGAGATAATGTGTAGGATTTAACACGTTCAAAGCGAATAGAGTTAAAAGCAAAACACTCGGTCAAGATGAGTCTCACAGTCATAGGACAAATATAATGGAGGAATATCTCCCAGTAAATGGGTAGTATTAAATAAATAAATAGGCGTAGTTTTTAGCTACTGTGTGTTGGCAATGATTAATTGTGCTTAGCGCAATTCTTTTGCGCATAACAAGATGTGGCGTCTGTTGAGAGAACGGGGTATTGATCTTCAAGAGAGAAGGTGTGTTCTCTGAGAAAGTTCTGGTCTTAGTGCAACGTACTGCGCTGACATGGAAAACCTTCCGTAGAGAGGGTGTTTGTGTAAAAAAAACAATTTTGAATTGAGCGCCTATTGGAAGCTTTATTTGCTGTTATGTCAATTGATACATTTTAAAGAAATATTCGTGTTTTGGTGTGTTTTTATTGAGAAAAAAAAAAGAGAAACACTCTGCAATAAGTATCTAACTATGGAACAGTTTCCAACATTGGCAGTGCTATCAGCCGGGACCGTTTTTGGTCCCTTTGAGGACCGTCTACTCCTTCCCCGTGACAATATTCACAAGAAGGCGTTGAAAAAAAATCTTCTAAAACATGTTTTAACAAATTTTTCTAAATGTCTTTTACGTACAGTCATTCCACACTGAAAGTAGGTATTCGTACATTACGGCTTTGTTCCCAAGACCCTTGACTATAACAGTGGCTGCTGTAGCCTATTGGTCAGGTTTCAGATTCTTGGCCGGCGGTTTTCGTTTAGTCGCGGGTTCGATCCTTGGTTGTTAAAGACCCGCCGTGTAGCCGGGGCTGATGCACGTTAAATCTGTTCGGGTCTCAAAGTCCTCCTGTTAGCGTGGTGTGGAAGCTAGGAGAGGGGGCTCCAGATCAGGTGTCGTCTTCGTCACTCGACCGAGGTTCAAAATTACGAGATTCGTCGTCAACAGCCCTCGTGTTGCTTCTAGTACGACGTTAATAAAAACTAAACTAAACTTGAGTATAACATGAATAATGGCAGCATGAGCAAAGCACCACAGTGTACGTGCTTGCATACCGGTTCGATCAACGAGCTCATATTTAAAAATTTGTACAGGTCACAACAAGAGTACGGCTTCCACAGACACACCATCACGAATTGCCGAGTATCGTGTTAATCCTAAGGAGTTTCCTACTTTTCTTCTCAAAGGTAGATAGCTGGTTTTTAATTTCATGGAATAAAATGCATTCATAAGAGTGAAAAAAGGAATGTTTTTGAGTGATTACACTTTTTTTCCCCTAAAATATTTTTAAATATTTATTACAGATCAGAAAACTCGCAACTACATTATTTATTTCAAGAAAGGATACTTGTGTTTTTTTTCCTCTGAGGAAAGTCAATGAGTAATTGTTTTCGGAAAGGAAAGGATAAGTCTGAAAAGGTTGGAAACCTATGCTCCAGAGATTTATAATGATTTATTTATTTATTATAATTTTAATTGAAACTAATAAGTAATATTTTTTTGTGTTCTTCATTCACCAATAGTCTAAATATAATTCTAAATTATATAAATAGATATTTAAATTTAAAAACACTTCAACTGTAAAAACAATAGCTTCGGAATAAAACCCAATGTGAAGAGCGAAACAGACAATAATCATCCACAATTTCTAAAATTTTAATGGGGCAGGAGATTAAAATGTTCAACCCTTAAGTCAATTGATTGTTTATTAACGTCTCATTTAGAATCAACGCGGTGACTATTGGTGATAGAATGTGTCATTTTGAGCAGCAATCAAGTGGAGAGGTCTACACCTGGGCCAGCTCCCTGCTCTCTGAATCAACATCATGGATTGATTGATTGATTGTTGCATTGACATCGCTCTTAGAAGCAATACAAAGACTATTGGCGATGGACCTCATAATTTTGAACTTCAGTCAAGTGACAAGGACGGCACCTGAGCTGGTACCTCCCTCTCCAAACTTTCACATCACGCCGACGAGAGAATTTGGAGCTTTGACAGATTTAAATGCTTTAGTCCCGGCTACACAACGGTTCTTTAGTGACATCAGGACTCGAACCCATAACTTAATGAAACAACGCTGAATGTGAGTTCGCGACCATGACCATTAGGCTACTGCGGCCACTAAATTGAAATGGAAACATGCGGAATTAGAAGCTTACAGATTTTAGGTGCACCAAACCCCACTACATTACGGGTCTTTATAAGATTCAGGACACGAACACAGATAAAAATATAACCGACATAAGCGCATGACCTTGAGCATCAGCTACTAAGGGGGGAGGGCTTCGTTGGAATCCGGAGAAGATGTTGCACATGTGAGAAGGAAAAATTCGATATAAAAACCAACGTTTTTGTTTTTAAAAACAACGTTTTTATATGGTGGCAAAGTTTATTAGAGAAAATTATTGAAATATTAGTTAAAACTGTTAGTTATTTTTAACTTTAAAATTCACTTAAAAAAGAGACATTTGTGAGAGTATTAAGAAATTCATAATACTCATAAAATCCAAACATGCATTTGAAAGTTTGTAAGTCATTCTATTAAAAAAAGAATGGGAACCAGAATTCAGAAAAAAAATTTGTGATAAGACATGACGCCAAATATTGGAAACTTTCTTTCTTGCGAATGATTACTGACTAAAAGTCAGCAACCCTTACTATTTCGTAGATAGTAAAAGGGAGATAGTATCTCCCCTTTGTGAGTACAAAAGGTTTACGATACCGCATGCTGCGTGGGGAGTGCCCGGTGCTCCCAGAGGGGGAAAGAAATTTTTTCCTCAATTCTAAAAGCGCCGAGAGGAAAGAATATTTTGACTTATTAAAATTATTGAAATATTAGTTAAAACTTGTCGCAAACGTCTATATATTGCATTGTTAGGCGAGTACGAACGATTCCCAAAATTTCAAAGCTCTAGCTTGATGGGAAGTTGGTTAAATTAACGATCGAAAATTTGATGACACACACACACACACCAAGTGAAATTCAGAAAAACGTTGTAAAATAATTCGATATAAAAACCAACGTTTTTAAAAGCAACGTTTTTATATGGTGGCAAAGTTTATTAGAGAAAATTATTGAAATATTAGTTAATACTGTTAGTTATTTTATCTTTAAAATTTACTTAAAAAGAGACATTTGTGAGCGTATTAAAAAATTCATAATATAAAATCAAAACATGCATTTGAAAGTTTGTAAGTCATTCTATTAAAAAAAAAAATGGGAACCAGAATTCAGAAAAAATTATTGTGATAAGACATGGCGCCTAATATTGGAAACTTTCTTTCTTGCGAATGATTACTGACTAAAAGTCAGCAACCCTTACTATCTCGGAGATTGTAAAGGGGAGATAGTATCTCCCCTTTGTGAGTACAAAAGGTTTACGATAACCTCATGCTGCGTGGGGAGTGCCCGGTGCTCCCAGAGGGGGAAAGAAATTTTTCCCTGAATCCTAAAAGCGCCTCGAGGAAAGAATATTTTGACTTATTAAAATTATTGAAATATGAGTTAAAACTTGTCGCAAACGAATAAATATTGCATTGTTAGGCGAGTACGAACGATTCCCGAAATTTCAAAGCTCTAGCTTGATGGGAAGTTGGTTAAATTAACGATCGAAAATTTGATGACACACACACACACACACACACCAAGTGAAATTCAGAAAAACGTTGTAAAAATGATGTGGATTGATATCGAGATTCGATAAGCAGTGATTATTTTGAAGAAATCTGCATAAATTTTTCAGATCGGGTATTTCTTCGTGGTTTCTTTAAGCATTATAACAATGTAGTTATACGGTATCCAAATATTTATCAAATACAAAACTAAAATACTCGACGAAAGATAAGAGTGATATATATTATCCACACGCTTAAACGTGAGTGAGAATGGAAAGTCGATAAGATACGTTACAACGAGATACATTTCACAGCAGCGATAAAATCACATTCACGGCACTTCGAAATCTACAACTCCACCGACAGGAGAAAAAATCCGCAATTCAAATACATCTGTCACTCCAACAATTCCTCTCCAGAAAACAGATGGGTTTTCCCAACAGATGACACAACGCGCGCGCGCTCGAGCATGCCTGGCCTTTTAGCACCTCATGTAAAATTAATCAGCGACAAAAGATCCCTAAGCTGGAACATGTGTACTCGGGTACGAGATCGAGACATCCCCGCGAAAAATACACCTTCTGCCTCCTTGACATTACGCCAAGGCAGCTCCTATTTGCTGCGACGAAAGAAGGGCCTGACCCACATACAATGCCCATTGTTTGGGGTGCGCGGATTCTTTATTAAGTGATATCTGCATACATCGGTATGCTGAAAAGTGTAGTTATTTCTATTTACGGAAAAGAACAATGCAGTGGTACGGGGTACGTCTAGAGTTGGGAAGTTTACGTTTTGCTGATGCTGACAGCCGACTTCGGAAGCGCGGAAACTGCACATTTTGTATTTAGAATATTCCGATTTACTGTTGGGCTATTGTGGGAACTCGGAAAAAAATAATGGCCCCAACCGTTTGAGAACTCGGTGGCTGTAAATCATTTGTATCAATACTTGTGATGTTGTTTTGTTTGTTTGTTTCGGGGATATCCGCGATGGAAATCGGCAAGAATTAATAAGGTGATGCACGTGATGGTTGTAAGAGAGAGAGAGAGAGAAGTTTGTATTCCGAAAGTCGTAAAGAATTTTACTTATGGTATAAAAATGGAAGAGTTTGCAAGGAGATGAGCACGTCTAAAAATGGAATATTTTGGAATGAAATGTTTGGAATTGTGCGAAAATCATTCATATCGTTTTCGTTTGTAACTAACTTCATTCTCTCGTAATTCTAATATTTGAGAGAGAGAAAACATAGTAAAATATTATGAATGCACATCTTTTCAAAAATAAGCCTCTCTTTTGCTTTAGAGTCTTCGACATAAAAAAAAAATTGGCTTATTTCATGCCAAATTTGAATAATCCTTACTTTTTAAAATTGAAAGCAATCGAAGTCTTATTTTAAAGTTCCCGTCTACTAGCCATATTGATTTTTGTGAAAGTAATGTTAAACCTATTGAATTTCTGTAATTGTTCTCTCAAATCAGCACTTTAGTATCTGATTGAATGCAGAAAAGAAAATCCGGAAGAGCAAAAAATGATGATAACTTTTGCGGAATTACATTCCCTTCTCGCCTTGAATTTTGAAAATATTTTAGAATATTTTTTTAAGGTACGGAATATTCATAACCGAATCATTAAATAAGGGTAAAGAATTGTTTAGAATCGGAAAGGAAAATTGAATTCTGCATTTCCTTTCCGATTCTAAAGCAGCCTTCTTTATTTTTTGCTCTTTCGGATACCCTTTATTGCATTCAAATGGACCATATAGCAAAGATTTGAGAAAGGTTGTAGAAACTCCATAAGATTAATATTACATTCACGAAATGAAAATGGCCGGTAGATGGGAACCTTAATATTGGAATATTTCAATACTCATATATCTGTTTATATCAAGAAAATCACATTTACATGAATAAATAACTATGTAGAGAAAATTAATTACCATTAATTGTATTTACTTTTCTGCTCTTACATTTAGGTACATTTTGCGTTCAGTCCACTGCATTTATAAATTTAAAAAATAATTATATAAAGATAACTTTCTAAACACTGATTATAGTTTCAAAATTTAAATTTAATAGAATTTTTATGATTCAAATTCTTCCCTTACATTTTATACAAATATTACGCATTACTTAAAATTTATGTTCGTTTAGTAGGGAAAAAGTTACGTGTTCACTATATAGGAAATATCTTCATTTTATAATGGGAAAAATATCAGTGTTATCTACATATGACGTAGATTTTGAGGTAAAATGTTCCAGGATACTGAACAAATACATTTTAAGAAAAGTGCAAATAAAAGTATTTTTCTCTGTGGCATAGCACATTTGTTTTCGATTTTAAAATCATTTTTTTTCTAGCTATATATTCATCGATAGGTTTATGTGGGTAAAAGAACAAAAAAGGCAATATTATCCCTTATCTATTTATAGAATTCATTTTTACAGATATGGAATCAGCGAAACGACTTCCATTTTCTAACAACCAAATAAAAAAAAAGTGGAAGTACTTTAAAATTTCAATCTTATTCCTTCTCTCCTAAAAATAAACTTCCTTCCATGAATTTGTATTCAAATCCTAACACCCATAAATTAATGTGTAAATAATACTAAATACCCCAGAGCTCAATGTCATCATCACTATAGTGTGACGTAGAAGGGGAGGATGTGGTACCAGCTCAGGTGTCATCCACGTCATTTGATCATGATTAAAAACGACGAAATCGGTTACCAATAGCCCCCGGGTTGCATCTAAGTGTGTCGTTACAATTAATCGAAATCCTTTATTCTGTTCATATGTTCAGATCAGTATTCACTCACAATTAATCTCGCCATTCCATAGCCTAATGGACATGGGTGCGATTTCGCGACCAATGTTGTTTCTAGGGTTAGAGTTCTGATACCTCTGAAGACCCGCCGTATAACGGACTGAAATAGAAATTGGAGGTAGAAGAGAGGTGTATATTGAAGTTGATAATAAGTATGTAGTGTTCCTAACCCCTCCGATCAATGATTCAGAAGCCACTACTACGGGAGGAAGGAGAAAGGGAGTTTTGTGACGGCAGTTGAAGGTTTTCGTAGCATGGGAGCAGTTAAGTAGCCTCCCTGAGAGTGAGTGTTACAAGCCTATTTCAATCTTTAAATAAAATTTTTGTTGAGTTTTAAAAGTCATAACTCATTTCATTAAATCTTCGAACCACAACCAAACATTACAAAGTGAATATGTATGACATCAAAATAAAATGTTTTACAGCGTCAGTCTCGTTATATAATAGCCACAACTCGTATTAAACTTACACGTATGATTTTAAGATCGTACGAATCGACTTCCAAACTCTGGGACTAAATAAGTTTTTCAAGTTAAGTTAAGGTTCCATAACTGTTCGGTGTTGAATTAAGAGATGATTTTCTGGATAAAATGCGAACAATTACTCCACTTGGTATACATTTATAAAATTAATTTTTATTTTTTCAATCAATGGGAACTTCTTTCCTCCAGCTTAATTTCTACTAAAAAATAGATAAATAAAAAGTTTTTATAAAAACCTAGATTGGTGGGGGGGGGGGGAAAGGAAAAAGAAGACGAAAATAGTCGAATGATGTACTTCTTAAATCTACAGGCTCAAGGTTATCCGAAAGAAGTCGTATTTTAAAAAAATGATTGTACAGCATATTTTATGAACTAATAAATTTACTTATTAAATGTCATCTCGTAATAATAATTTTTTTGGTTCTTTCTAATCGTAACTTTCATATGGTGAATGAATGACTTGAGATTTTGCCGTAAATGAAAACAAAAAAAAAAAAGGGAAAAAAACAACTTTATATTCTTAAGCGTCATCAGGTTAAGATGACGACATTTTCTACTGCCATATGACACACATTAACAAAAAAATCGAAATTATAATATAATTGATGCATAATAGGAAACAAGCAAATAATACTTTGACTGTTTTTAAGCAACGGTTTTTTTTAATTGAAAACAATACAATGGTTAATTTAATTGTTTTTAATGCACTTTTTACGAGTAGTGCTGACATATAATTGTTCTACGAGCACCATCAGTCTCCTTTAATTCGATTTAAGAAGCACCAAACAATGACCCGCGGGCCAAATCCGGTCTCCTGCCAGTTTTTAGTGCGCGGGGTGGATTGAAATTGTTTTTAAATGAAAAAAAAAAAAAAATTCAAATTCAAACTACACGTTGTAACCACTGAGATATATTACAACAGCATTTTTCTGATCTTGATAAAAGCGCTGTAACATTTCCTTATTTCGAAATTCATTTGTCTGTATAATTTAGGAACTTCCACCGGATCTGCAGCTGGATTGGATTGGTTTTATTAACGTCGCACTTGAAGCAACATGAAGGCTATTGGCGACCGTCTTCGTAATTTTGAACCTCGGTCAAGTGACGAGGACAACACCTGAAATGATACCACCTTCTCTCTTAACTTCCACACCACGCCAACCGGAGGACTTTGGATCTCGACAGATTCAACGTGTGTCAACCAGGACTACGTGGTTGGTCTTTAGTGGTATCAAGGCTCGAATCCACGACTTGACGAAAACCGCCAGCCGTGATACCATGACTATGACTAATTGGCTACTTCGGCCACATCTCCAGCTGGAAGTGATTGTTATGCAAAATGAAGTTGTGCTAAAACTATGTTTTGTAAAAATGTATATCCAACTCAATTTCATATTTTTCGGGAGATAAATGCGGTCAATTAAAATCATATTCTGAGATATTTATGTTATATATATATATATATATAATGTAGAAATCGGGGTGATGGAGATTGTTCATCCCGAATCTACGATGGTTTGCTCTTACGCAATGGGCTGGTTGTCTAGGGGGGTAATTTCGGATTCCATGTAATGTTGTTGATGATATTCAAGGATGAAGCTTGCAGTAGCTTTACTTGTTTATTAGGAAAGATGATGAAGAATGAAAAGTATTTACATAATGAAAAGTATTAGTAAGTTGACCAGTTCATCAGATAAAGATAGATGGCTGCCTCATTTAACCCATATTATCGATGGACGTTGGAACGCGCTCGGGCATTGAAGTTTACTTCCGACGCGGGTAGCGGAGGAAAACAGAAGCGGAGAAAGTGGCGGCAAAAGAGAAGAGAGAGCGAAAACGAGCGTCACTTAGTTTTATTCTCGGATAGGTGGCGCTGCATGAGCTTATCACATGACTCTTGATTCGTGGCGACATCTACTGAGTATTGGAGGAACTGGTTTTACAGTAGATTGAAAAAATAAAATTAATTGCTTAATAATTAGCTGGAAAATCCTACATATATATATATATATAATACAGCCCACCGGAATAAAACATATTTCTAAAGCGGAAATTGTAATATACTTTACATTAGAAGACTTATTTTAAAGTACTGTCAACAAATTTGAAAGTTTATTTACTTTTTCAAGCATACTAGATATATGAAGAATAGAATAAAATAAATCTATGGAATGGTGGCAAATGTAATTAATAAAATTTGGTAATAAACTGATAAGAAAAATTTAATGAAAAACACTAAATAATAAGAAATAATTATAAATCTGACAAAGTGTGTTTGCGTTTTGTTTTTATTATTTAACACAGTACTGTAAATGTTTTTAAATCCCTCACGTTCAGGATCAGGGCCATACCAGATTAGCAATTTTGCCATATTATCGAGCGGCAATGTAGTTTCTTCGTTCTGACCTGCATTACTAATTGAAAATTCGACAATGCAAAAAAGAAAAAAAAAAAAAAAAAAATTTGCCATAAACTTAATATTTATTATTAATTGAAAATAATTTTTAATATAATATATATATATATATATATATATATATATATATATATATATATATAAAATACATTGATCGCTAAAGAATTTTTTTTAGCAAAACACTTAAGTTTCTAAACATTTTAGTTATTTATTTTTCACTGTTAGAATGTAAAATAATTTTTTAAATAAAAGAATTGCTTAGAATATTTATTTTAAGAAACAAGTAGATTATATATTTAAAAAAATTGCCAAGACATTTCATTAATGCTAATGCCATTTTATTCGCAATTTTTTTAAAAGCACTTGAGTCTGAAAATTTATGACGGCCATTATATATGTTAATAAACATTCGAAACGAGGTTAAAAATAGCATAAATAAAACAAATTCTTAACATCATACTCATGTTAGCATGCTTAGAAGAGAAAATACCCATAACATTTGTAATATACTCGAGAATAACGTTAAGATATTACAATAGAGTATCGATAAGTAGGAACCCAATTGAAGAAACAATCTGAAATTTAACCAAATTCTCTGCGAAAAGTAATAGCTGTTAAATTCTTAAAATGTTCAAAATATATTAAATAGCGCAAAGCAATCGTAATTTCGAGCCTCAGGCTCCACTGAATTAATATATATATGTGTGTGTGTGTGTTGTGTGTATGTGTGTGCGCGTGCGTGCGTGCGTAATAATTTCCCTAAACTTAATTTCTTAATTTATCTTACACTTTAACTATTACAGCAATGAGTTCATCATTATTTACTGATACCATTCCATTAAATCTTTTAATTTATGCGATCACGCGATTTCCAAGAAGGCTTAGATCGGCATTTTCATCACTTCGAACAAAAAGGGAAATTCCCTACCGGGCTCTTAGTCTCTGTATAAAATAACTAAAGATTCCTACATCTATTACCATGTGACCTGAATAATCCTAACTTTAATTTCCCAAATAAGGAAATTTTTCTATCACTTCGTTTTATTGTGTTGGATGTGCTTCCGCCGCAGCTAATATAATGTATCTTCCTCCATTTCGTGTAACATTAATAAATTCATAATCAGTTATTCAAAGTTTTTTTATTGTGACGCGACTGAAGTAAAACATGTTTTAAAGTTCAACAGTTAAAGAAGTACAGTACTAAATATAATATATATATATATATATATATATATATATATATTATATCTGTGTGTGTGTGTGTGTGTGGTGTGTGTGTGTGCGTGCGTGCGTGCGTGTGTGTGCCAAGGAAGAAAAACTTTTTTCATGTTCCTAATAAATTCTTTATATACACAAGCAGAAGAATTCTAAAGTACAAAAAAATAGTCAATGTTAACAATAAAAAGAATAACAAATGATTCTGCCATAAAAATTAATGATTAAATATTAAACAAGAGCAAACGATAAATTATTAAATAAACAGAAATATTTCGTTCGCGTATTAAAACTAAAAACAGTTGACAAAATATTAAATTAAATATATCTTAGCAACATGTAAATATACCTCAAGCAACCTAAATATATAATTAATTATAATTAATATGTATTGTGGCCAAGGTAGCGTAGTGGTCATGGCTTCGGATTCGTGGCCGGGCTTTTTCGTTCAGACGCGGATTCGATCCTTGGCCGCTGAAGACCCGACGTGTAGCCGGGGTTGATACACGTTAAATCTGTCGGAGCGTGGTGTGGAAGTAAGGAGGGGTAGTGCATGCCAGCTCAGATGTCGTCCTCGTCACTTGACCGAGGTTCAAAATTACGAGATCCATCTCCAATAGCCCTCGTGTTGCTTCTAGTGCGACGTTAATAAAAAAAAAACTATACAAATTATAATGTCAATCGTTTGAACCTAACATCAAAAACTCGGATCTCCGGGTTACCTGGATCGGAAAAGAAGGAAACAAAATTCTTTTTGATTGGGTTTTCCTTAACTCACATTTTAACTTGGGGTCAAAACCTTAAAAGCTTCTTCTCACATTTTAAAGTGCTCAATTGAACTGAAATTTTCTATGCACGATTGTTTTGGGTGACAATCCGATTTTAAATAAATAATAAATAAATCAATTTATAAAAATTAATTGATTAAAACGAATTTTTTAAAGAATTAAATTATACACCAAGTTTCTCGACAAGTCCCCAAATTGTCTTTAATTTTAATTACGCATAGCTTAATTGATAAACATAAGGCTAAATTGAGCTAAAAAAAAAATTCACGTATTTATTTTTGCTGATAAATTATTTAATGAACGTGAAATAATACAATAAATTATTAAAACAAATTATTGAATAAATTCAATTCGACTCGACGTTCCCTTTTGCTCTTAAAATTTAAGGTATAATAATTCGATATAAAAACCAACGTTTTTAAAAACAACGTTTTTATATGGTGGCAAAGTTTATTAAAGAAAATTATTGAAATATTAGTTAAAACTGTTAGTTATTTTTAACTTTAAAATTTACTTAAAAAGAGACATTTGTGAGCGTATTAAAAAATTTATAATACTCATAAAATCAAAACATGCATTTGAAAGTTTGTAAGTAATTCTATTAAAAAAAGAATGGGAACCAGAATGCAGAAAAAATTATTGTGATAAGACATGGCGCCAAATATTGGAAACTTTCTTTCTTGAGAATGATTACTGACTAAAAGTCAGCAACCCTTACTATCTCGGAGATAGTAAAGGGGAGATAGTATCTTCCCTTTGTGAGTACAAAGGTTTTACGGTACCTCATGCGGTGCGGGGAGTGCCCGGTGCTCCCAGAGGGGGAAAGAAATTTTTTCCTCCATCCTAAAAGCGCCGAGAGGAAAGAATATTTTGACTTATTAAAATTATTGAAATATGAGTTAAAACTTGTCGCAAACGTCTAAATATTGCATTGTTAGGCGAGTACGAACGATTCCCAAAATTTCAAAGCTCTAGCTTGATGGGAAGTTGGTTAAATTAACGATCGAAAATTTGATGACACACACACACACACTAAGTGAAATTCAGAAAAACGTTGTAACAATTTTAAGCGCTCTTCTAATGTTCACAAAATAAACATCTTTACACATCTTCTGTAAATATGATTCAAACTCGATTTGTTCAATATAAAAAGGATTTTCTATGTGTTTTATTCGTACTTTTCCAATTCGCCGGCGCAAATCTCGCCAAGTAGACCTTATTGGCGACAACACAGAGTATACACATATTCCGTTTGGCGTCAGTTGTACCATTTTTGACGACTTTATCGCTTGCGCCGGCGAAACGGAAAAGTACCGTTTTATTTTATTGACATGTGCTAACATACTGTTGTTTTGAAAAATGACGGCAACAAAAATGCGTCGCATAAAAGAAAGGATACATATAGCTAAGTTCAAAAGATTATCATTGTAATACAATTACTATTATAATTATATTTATTTCGCTTACGGTATATTTACATTGCTAAGATAAATTTAATTTAATATATGATCAACTGCTTTTATTTTAATATCAGAATATTACTGTCTGCTTTGCTATAATTTATCATTCGTTCTTAATTTAATAATTGATTTTTACGGCAGAATCGTCTGTTTTTATCCTTTTTTCGATGACATTGGTAACGTTTTTGTTGTTTTTAAGAAGTTTTGGTTGTGAAAATTAAAATATATTAGAAATTCTAAGAAAGTATTCTCTTTTCTTGATAACCAATGCTTCTGTGGAGCCTAAGGATCGGAAGTACGCTTACTTTACGCTAATTTAAATTTCTTTATGCTAAGAAAGGAAAAGAAAGGAAGAAAAAAAAAAAAACATTTGCTCATGATAAAATGAAATTAGCAAAGCCAATTTTTTTAATTACATTCCCCCCCCCTTTCTCCGAATTACACGCATTTTCGAAAACTCAGATCGACTCTGGGCTTACTGTACCGCGAAATTCCATTTAAAGTTTAAAATCTCTATACCCTGTTTAATTGAAAGAAGTACTTATTGAATTTTACGTAACGCTTTTAATTAAATTGAAAATGTGTTTTTCTTTAAGGTATTTAATTGTAAATTTGAATTTTCCGTCTTTTATAATCCAATTTTTCGTTTAATTAGCGCTGCATTAATAAAGTATCAGCAATCGCTAGAGAAAGTGAATCAGGAAGAAAATTCATTTTAAAGTAACGTCGAGAAAGAGAAGACTTTTTTTAGATTCTATCCACGATCCAGGGTAATGTTTTCAATTTTTATTTTCTTAAAACTGTAGATATTTTCAATAACAACAGTGTGATTTCTATTCCCTCAAATCTTTCACGAGGAGAAAAAAAAATCTTCAATCGGTTGAAAACAAAAAGATGTTTAATTTAAGGTAACATAGACTAATGCGAATACTTAAGGCTTCCGTCTACCCACCATTTTGATTTCGTCAGCTTAATGTTAATCCTATGGAATTTCGACTTTAATTCTCACATCTTTACTATTTGACCTATTTCAATGCAATAAAGTGCACCTGAAAGAGCAAAAAATAATGAATGCTTCTGTGGAATTACTTTTTTCCTTCGATTTTTAAAAATATTTAAAAATATTCTTTAAAGACCCGAAAACTCAAAAACGGATCATTTAAATAAGAATAAAAATATTTTTAAAAATTGGAGGAAGAAAGTAATTCCACAGAAGCATTCATTATTTTTTGCTCTTTCAAGTGCACTTTATTGCATTGAAATAGGTCAAATAGTAAAGATGTGAGAATTAAAGTCGAAATTCCATAGGATTAACATTAAGCTGACGAAATCAAAATGGCGGGTCGACGGGAGCCTTAAGTAAATAACTCAGTAACAAAATAAAATATTCAGGAGCAGTTTACATAAGTTAAATTACTTTGTGTGTGTGTGTGTCACTGTTGCGTTAGTTAAAATACAGTTTGAAATTGATAAAAAAAAAACTGAACACTAGAACTTTTGGAATGTACAAAAAGATTGGCCATCTTCCACAATTAATCGAAACTGAAAAAAAGAGAAAACATATGGTATCTGATTTTATATAAGCATTTTTATAAATTAGTTTAATAAATTAAATTGCAAAATGGTTCGAAATGTGCCGGTTTTCGACAACTGACGGCGTAGCTAAGGCAAAAGAATATGTACTGCAGTCTTTTAAGCATTGAAATATAAATTTGACACTGATTCAGAGGTTAGTTTTGATTTGAAAATTATTTGCTGCCGAATCAAAATTTGATTGGTACCACGTCGTATAGTCATCGTCATTTTGAGTCAAAATGTCGATCTCTATCACGCCCGGATTCATCATTATGTGAGGTAATCTAGCAACAATAAAAGCAATGGATTCCAGTGAATGCTCCAAAGAAGGCTAGGATGGTCGGAAAAATTTATGACGGCGATTTTTTCGAGTTTTAACCCTTTCGCTACCGGAGGGAGAAAAAAGAAGTGCTTCTCTGGGCCCATGGCTTCTTACCGCGGAGTGTTACGCTGTGCCCAGACGATTTTAGATATTAAGCCTAATTCGTGAAAATAATTCCTCTAAAATCGGCTATTCATTAAAATATTTTGGTATTTATATATATTATTTAAAATGCGCAAAACTTAATATATACAAAAGAAAAAAGATTTAATCGAAAATTGAATGTTTTATACATAAAATTACATAAAAAATCATACTTTTAAGAAAATACAAAATATATTTACATATGTTACATAAATTTCATGGTGTAATGTTGTACCATTATATGGAATATATGGATATAAAAAATAAATCTTATTTTGCTGTATGGTATATTTATGTAAAAAAAAAATTCAAGGCATAGTACAAAGTCACATGTCTTACACACATATTTTGACACTTCACGCAAGATTTTGAGCAAAGGGCACATCTTAATCCCCCCCTCCATTTTTTTTTTTTACTTTAATGTTTATGTACAGATTTGGATTATTTTCGTTAACATTACTGTCAGATTCATTTATTATTTCGCAAATTTCAGTATCAGATAAATACTTTCTTTTCGTCATGATTGTTGCTACAAATAAAAACCAACCGAATGAAACAAACAGTTGAGAGCATCTGCTACCAAAAGCCCAAACCCTCAAAAAGGGCCATTAATTCTCCTTCAAACTTCTAAGAAGTAAGCAAGAAAGAAAAAAGCAAACCGAAAGCAAGCGCACCTTTAAATTATGTCATTACATTTAAAGAACCGCGCCGCAACACGTGCTTTTAACAATAACCCCCCTCCTGGTAGTCAGAAGTGAAATCCAAGCTCATAACACCAAGGTCAACACTCCAAATAACCTATCTACATAGATTTGACGGTATTGTAACGCCTTATAGTAACATTAAAAAAAATCAAATAGAACGTTCTCATCGAGCGTATCTTTATTGATACGCTGGGCCGTAGAAGACACTCACGGGGCGTATCGCCTGTGATACGCTGGGCACAGGAGAGCCAACACGAGCGTATCGCCTGTGATACGCTGGGAGCGAACGGGTTAAGAGTGTCATACTCTTGGACTTCTTAGAAAAAGAATAAACGATTGTTAGGCAATATTACAGAGAGTTACATCATTCCCATTTCTGATACCGATCTCTTTTTCTCAACAAGGATACCTTTTGAACCGCTTTCGTATTTAGAATTTTGATTGATTAATTTTCTATTAACGTCACATTTAGAAACAACACGAAGGCTATCACACGTAATTGCCTTTCAAATTTGCCGTATAAATCTTTTAAAAAAGATATACTTTTCAAACAGAAAGTTTTGATTTACTTCGAACTTCAAGTGCTTAATTATGGTTGTGATTACTTATTAACGGCGTACAAAGAAGCAACATGAGGGCTATAGGCGGACGTCGCCTTTTTGAACTTCGGTCAAGTGACATCCAAGCTGGTACAACCATCTGCAAACTTCTACACCACGCCATGGAGGAGACAACAGATTAAACGCCCATCAGTGCCTCTACACGGCAAATCTTTAGTATAGAAAAAGGACTTGAGCCCACGACTCGACAGAAACAATGCCAACCACGAGCTCGGGACCATAACCACGGCCACGTATTCAGAGCTTACTTTCGAGAGTTAAAAGTAAAAATTTAAATTGCTAATTTTAAAAAATCCACTTCCGTCATTTGCACAGATATTAGTTTATTTTTAATACAAGAAATATGTGTTTTAGACTTTAGTTCTTAAGGGGCCTCAGATCCCTTATTATCCGTGTAAGCGAAAAAAACATTTTTCAAACTTACATAACTTACCAATGAAACAAAACAGACATTTGAAACTTTTAGTATTTGATACTCATATATATTTACATTGTTTTTCTTATTTTCATATAATTTTAAGGAAATCTTGAAAAGTTATAAAGAAATAGAAATTGTGGACACTTTTTCGAAATTATGAAAATCAATATTTTACTGTGAGCACGATTCGGAAGTACAAATGGATCAAAATTTACAAAAGTGGTGTTATGAAATTATGAAATTTTAAGGGGAAAAAATTAACTAAAATTTATATGAACTTTTTCCGGTAATAATTTGTCTAAAAATTATATAATGTATAAATCATAAAGAAACTTGTTTTGAACATGTGTATGAAATTTCAAACTGTTATTATTAATAGTTTCTGCGAAATCTCTCTTGTACGAAAGGTAAAAATTTTATTTTGAGAAAATTGGAGTTAAAAGTTGAAAAATAAGAGGAAAAATACTGGTTAAACATGGTTCAGTAATTTCTCGACAACTTTGGAAGTTTTGGTAGAATCATAAAAAGTTTAGCTCCCAAATATTTGGAAAAGCTGAGGCTCTGACGTGTAATTTTATCAAAAAATCCAAACTTTTGAAGGGTTTTGAGACCCTATTAAGTTCAATTTCCTTAAAGGCCCCGTAACGCAATCTGGAATGTTTAATTCTGTAATACTTCGAGAACAAAAGAGTATGCTTTATTTTTGAGTATATGCACAGTTTGGACCATAAACCTCCCGAACAACTAGACGCGCGTACGGTAACTAACTAATAATAAACTTTATTTATGGATGCTATTCATGAATTCCCATGGATGAACGATTTACAGCGAAATCCGACAAAATAAGTCGGGGTTTCGTAAGTTAGATTTCCTAAAAAAGAAACGGCGCTTTTATTTAATTATTCTAAAAAGTAATATGGAATTTTCGACGAGCATTTACCTCGAAATTCTTCGCAAGAATGTTAATGACCTTCGAAACGACCCAAGACACATAGCAAAATGATTGACGGCGCACTTGAAAAGGTTTAAGATCGAACTCAGTGTGCGTTGAAAATTTAGAGGACAATCAAGAGTGTGAAAGTAAATGCTTTGGTTTTAGAATTCTTATGGAAATTTGAAATGCTTATTCCGAATCAAGGTCTGCTACGTATCTTTGACTCGTCAGCTCTGCTGACAAGTTGTTGATGAAAAGTAACAAATTTACAGTAAACACCTTTTTGAGCTTTTAAAAAATTCTGTTTCTGGTCATTATGAGAATTTATATATTTAAAAAAACTATCTCAAAATTATTTTAATCAAAATACATTAAAATCAAAACGCAAAATAGCACAACATTTAATTTTAAAAAAAAGTTCAAAGTAGCAAAATTATATTTAAAATGCATAGTCTTTTCTCAAATAATGTAATACGAAGATATGAAAAAAATTGGAACATATTGAAAAACAAATACTTTGAGCTATATTTATAAAAAACATCATATAAAGAAAAATTCTTTCTTTCAAACTAAAAGAAAATGTAAGCAAAAAGACATGACCGTAGTTATATTTTGATTGATTGCTTCTTTATATACGTCACACCTAGAAGCAACATGAGGGTTACCGGCGACAACCTCGTCATTTTCAATCTGGATCAAGTGATCATTTCCTTTGCAAATTTCCGTAGCATGCCAACAGGAAGATTTGGAGCCTCGATAGATTTAACGTGCATCAGTCCAAATGCACGGTGGGTCTATAACGGCATCAGGACTAGGGTTTCTTTCCCGGGAACCCGGGATCCCGGGTTCCCGGGAAATCGTAAGATTTCTGTACTTTTTCTATTCCCGGGAATTATACTTCGTTCCCGGGATTTCCCGAGAACGAAGTAAATGTTGATGAAGAAGATGTTAAAGAAGAGTTTGGCTGTGAAAAGATAAAACACTGGAATAATTTGTTGGCAATGCTTGAAAGATTTTTAGAAATAAAGTTAGCAATTTTAAAAGCATTAATTGACATTAAAGAAGAACAAATGATGGCCAATGTAGAGTTTGAAACTGTGATTGCAATTGTAACTGGCTTAAAGTCAGTAAAAATTGGCTTAGAAAAATTATGCAGTCGTAATGCAACTTTGCTAACTGCAGAAGGTGTGTTTTCTTTCTTTATTGGAGAATTGAACGAACAAAATTCAGAATTTGCGAAAAATATGAAATTTTCTCTAATCCAAAGAATTAATGAGAGACGCAACGTTAATTTAATAGGATTAACGCAATACCCGAATTTCGGGAGAAAATACGAAGCAGCTGCAGTTACTGTCGATATTTCGCGATTGCCTAGTAGAAATTGTTTTGTTAGACAAGCCCAAATGATAGGGACAAGGTTTTTCTGCGAAGAAGAGGACTCAATATCCAACTTTTCTCACTCAGAAAAAGAGAGCATGGAGATTTTGAAACAAAAACCTATGACGTTGGACGAAAAATTAGAGAAAGCAATTTACTCTAAGACAAAAGTTTTATATTGTTCAACCAAAAAAAAAAGTACTAGTCTCAACAAAATCATGAAACAAGAGATGTAGTTGTTCGACTCGACTGAAAATCCATCACCAATTATTATAAAACTATATGAGGCTTTAAAAACAGTTTCTCCAATGTCAGTTGAAGACGAGAGAGAATTTTCTGCTGCCGGATTGTTCGTCACAAAGCTTAGAACAAGGCTGAGTGATAAAAGTATAAATTGCTTATGCTTTCTGAAATCCTATTTTAAAAATAAATAATCAATTTATTACATTCCTTTTTATATTTTTAGCTCATTATATAAATGAGCATTAATTTTGGAATATGTATATATATATATATATATATATATATATATATATTATAAAATTATTATTGATTTTATTTAAAAATAACTTGTTTTTAAATTTTTTGAAATTTTGATGTATTCCCGGGAATCCCGGGAACGACAATTACATTCCCGAGATTTCCCGGACATTCCCGGGAATGGAAAAACCCGGGAAATCAGAAACCCTAATCAGGACCTCAATCCATTATACGACGGGATAAAAAGCCGGCTGAGAGCTCACGACCATGATCAATGTGAAACAAATATCTTTTTCAACTGAGTGAATAGCAAAAGAAGTGGACATAGAGAGGATCTACAAAGGGTCAGTGAGTCGAACCCTCATTTAAGGCTCTACTAAGGATTCGAACCTGATTGGTTCAGTACAAATAAGTGATTTGTTATTATATAGTGCGTTAAATTCAGGCGTAGTAAAGAAGGAAATCCACAGGCTTGATTAAATATTTATCTTGCATTCTGATTATTTTGATGTATTCTAATAAATTCAAATTAAGTTACTGACGGATTAGAATTCTTTAGTGATTGTGTTAACTAATGATTCTAAATAATGGTAAGAGAAGTAACCGGGGGGCTTTGTAAAGTTGTCTCTCATTAAATAGAATTTTTATTTCTTCATTAAATTTATTTTAATATAGCTTTCAAATTAACATTTGTCAATGATGATTCGTCTATGGATAATGCAGATTTTGCAGCGTTCAAATACAAAAGGACAACACAGTTTTAAAATTATCTTCATAGAATGTCGAATGTTCTCTTTCGAATCTCTATTAACTCTTCTAAATTCTAGCTTAAAATTAAGCAATAAAGTTTTAACTTGTAATGTCTGCCCTTCATTACTCGGTTCTTGTGCCATACCTTATTAATTTATATTAAGGAATAATGACCAAATATCTATTGAAGATATACAAGAACAAAATTAAATTCTTTATTTATTATCATTATAGAATATCTGATATCGTTCTCTCTAGGATCCCAAGCTAACTCACAATCCTAATTTATGATTGAAATAAGAAATCATATCATACCAGTTCACTCGTTCTTAATTCCACAACTACAAAGCTTAATATTATGAGTGAGATTATCATCAATCCACAAAACTATTAGAAATATTCCAATCTGAGTAACAATTATCTGACAGCAAGTCCTCATCCTCTATCTCCCTTCATTTTCCATTAATTCTATTTCCTTTATATATCATTTGAACAAAATAATTCCCTTCAGCTCTATCTTCATTTAAATTATCTAATCATGTCTCATTTTGGTTGGTAAGAAGTTGTAATTTTATGCAATTTAAACTGATGGATGTCCCCAAGGTTATGGAGAGCAAATCTTGAATAGCCCAATGCCATAAATTTACCTACTCAGTCGCACCGAATGAGACTCTTCTTGAAAACAGCAGATTCGGCTCCTATTACTCTATAACTAGGAGTCACTTCTAATAAATTTTACAACAACGATTAATTACAATAATTTATTTCAATTGACTTACAATCATCTATCAGCTTGTCATTATCATCTGTGATCTAATTCAATTCAATACACAACATACCTTCATCGAATTTGCTTAATCACGTTTGATTTGAATGGAAAGAAGCTGCAATTTTATGCAATTCAAATCACAAAAAGTTCCTCTAGGTTAGTGAAGAGAAAACCACGAATAGCCCAACACCGTTCACTTCAGATAGTTTCAAAGACCTGAATAGCAGCATCAGGTAGATCACACTGCAGAGAAATTCTCGTGGGGAATAAATAAATGCACGGATGATGCCAGGTTTAAAGAGATTCAATAAAATGGTTGGACAGTTATGAATATGTTCTATGGAGTATTCGAACAGCTTCTGCAATTGCCATAAGTTCTTGTGTTGCCAGAGGGAATATTCGTACTCTTGTAGTGATTTGTTTGAATCTTGCTATTGTAGATGTTATTGATCTGGAGCATTTAAGGTCTATAATAAGGAGGTTTATTCACAGATTGAGAGAAAAATCTGCACTTAACATAGTCACAGCGTTTGCATCAGTCAATATTGATGGTAGGAGAAGTGTGGCTCATATTTCGTGCTTCCTTGG
This sequence comes from Nephila pilipes, assembly GCA_019974015.1. Lineage (NCBI taxonomy): Eukaryota > Metazoa > Arthropoda > Arachnida > Araneae > Nephilidae > Nephila > Nephila pilipes. Next base: position 87,565 of record BMAW01022912.1, read on the forward strand.
CTAGTCTACATCATCGCCACCTATGGTGACATGTGTAGGGATTCCTTGAAGGTCACGGGATTTTATCATTTATGGTTTAAGTAGATCACATGGCAGGGTTTATGTTAGTTACAACTTTTTAAATTCGTTCGAGAGCAGATTCCATGTCTGAGAAAACAACCAGTAAGTCAGTTGAACCCATTTGCCGAGTTCGTTAAGAAAATTCCTTAATTGCAATTATTTCGCTAGTAAAATTCGAAATAATAAAACCATTGTTAACTTTCTGAGAAACTTTTGTTCCGTCTTGAAGAATGAAGAGAATACCAGAGCCTCCTTTACTGGGAATCCCCGTCAGTTATATTTCCCTGTGGAGTCTATCATATCAATGCCCTTCTGCATCAACAAGGGGGCCGCGGTAGCCTAGTGGTCAAGGTCGTGGACTAGCGGCCAGCGGTTTTCGCTCAGTCGCGGGTTCGATCCTTGGCTGCCAAAGACCCGCCGTGTAGCCGGGGCTGATGCACGTTAAATCTGTTCGGGGCCCAAAGTCCTCCCGTTGGCGTGGTGTGGATGTTAGGAGAGGGGGGTGCCAGCTCACGTGTCGTCCTCGTCACTTGACCGTGGTTCAAAATTACGAGGTCCGTCGCCAATAGCCCTCGTGTTGCTTCTAGTGCGACGTTAATAAAAACTAAACTAATCTGCATCAACAAGATCCTGGAATTCTCTTTTTTTGAGCAAGAATTTTGTTAAACTATAACAGTAAAAGAAAAAAAAAGAAGGGTATCTTCGAGGTACAAAAACAGTTTTTAAAACTTTTTTAAAAAAGGTCATTTAATCTTTGCTATAAATCTCCTAAATTTTAGATATTTTCCTATCATAAAAAGAAGGATATATTATCATGTTTTAAGGAATGTGTGTTATAGATGTATCACAATAATATGATAATTTCTTCGCGTTATATTTTGTTATTTCTCCATTAAGGGCGCAAACATTTTAAAATCTAAATGTTTTTTAATCTTAATAAACATAAAATGGATAACCTTTAATGTATATCAAACATAAACTTTGCTTAGAAAATAATGATACCCCTTTGATCTAATAACGCTTTCGACTGTTTTTAATTACGTATTTAAATTAGTGTAAGTACCTGTTCTTCGCATGTATGAATTTAAAAACTCAACAATCCAGCTAGAGAACCTAAAATATGTTTTTAACAAGAGCACACACACCTAACAGGATATAAGACGAAAAATCCGAAATTTTTTAGTTTCCTTTTGTAGAGTAAAGTTAGTTCTTACGCAAAGCCATGCATGATGAATAAATTGTCCGAAAACATTAGATAAAACAACCACGAAATAAAGAGTTGCTCAGCTCAATAAAAGTATTGAATAATTATAACATTTAACTGTGTGGAAGAATTAATAAGCAATCTGTAAAACTTCACAATAAACAGAATTAAATGTCTTTCCATTTAGAGCAATGATGAGCACATTTTCAACTCTGACGACTCTGAACACAACTTGTAAAAAATATTCCATATACTGTCCATGAATCCGCAAGTTTGTTCTACAAATAATTTTACCAGCTCTAGTTTCACGTGGAATAATTGACAACATTTGATGAAAGGTAAACATATCACACGAACCATGTTGCTAGAACTAAAATTAACATTTCTGTGATGATTCATTGAGAAAACAATCATTTTTTTTTTTCATTTCCAACGGCAAGGCAAATACTTATATAAAAACTAAAAGAAAAAAAAAAAGAGAGAGAAGTGACCGAAGTCATTGCCTCAAACATTCTCTAGCACGCCTGTAAGTGAGATTTCTGAACCGCCGTGAAGTGATGCTCGTTGACGGAGGTAGTCTCTATTTCATCGGAACTGCCGAATTACACAGAGGTAAGCCAAGGATCGTAAAGATTCCAATGTGATGGAAATGCTTTGAAAATACAACCGTGTTCCGTCTGGAGAAGGAATTGAGCAACAGCTTGCTGCCATAGACTGCTGGGACATACTTGGTGGGAATTTTCAAGAGATTTTCAGCTTTCCGAAACTTGGCGAGCTTCACGGCCGATATATGCTAAGAAAAAGTGCCGTGGAATTGTCGCATTTGCTGGAAAACAAGGGAAAATGTTGCAAAGGAAAGGGAGGGGAGCGAAAAATATTCCCAAAAATAAATTTGAAAACATTTTTGGTGGAAATATTCTTACGGCTCCTTTCACACATCCGGGAAACACCTTAAAAATTGGGAGTGATCAAATGAACGGTGTGAATTTGTATAAAATCTTGTGACATTGGGTCATTCACGATTTGCTCTACACTAATCTCGGGACTTTTATCAATTTGAATTGCATTAAATCACAGTATTTTCCCAATCAAAGTGAAATGTGATTAGGTAAATCAGATGAAGAGATAAGTGAAATAATGTGATTTAAATATAGTAATATATATGGAAATATAATTAATGAAACGGAAGGGAGATAGAGAATAACGACTTGCTGACAGAAATTTGTTATTCAGATTGAAATTCTTCGATTCGTTTTCGATTAGTTTTGTAGACTGAAGGGAGTATGTTTCATAATATTAAGCTACGTAGTTACTGCTGAAGAAAGTTGTGGAATTAAGAACGATTGAACTGGTAAGACAGATTTCTTATTTAAATCATAAATTAGGATTATGAGTTAGGTTGGGATCCTATTGAGAGCGTCATTAGATATTCTACAGTGCTAATAAATAAAGAATTTTGTTTTGTTCTTGCATGTCTTCAATTGGAGTTAGTAGTTTTTGATTAATATATTAGATTGAGTTACGATGAAAGAGCTGGTTAATGAAGGGCAGACATCACAAACTGATAGACAAACAAATAGACTTTCAGATTTATATATAAGATTGCTCTTCGAAAATTAAGCATTAAAATTTATTCATAAAATTTCTCTCTCTCCCTCTCTCTCTCTGCTTATGTTTATTAATAAAATGAAGATTTTGTTGATGGGCTTTTTAATGAAGCACATAACGAAGGAAGAAACATTTGAACTTTGCGTTGTATTGCAAAACTTAAATCAATCACTCCAAATATTATCTCATTCGTGAACATTTCTGATTAAACTATCAAAATTATTAAGACCACAGGTGATTTTTTTTATTATCGATAGCAAGTTTAATACTTAAAATATTAGGCTATGTAATGGGAAATTTTATATTTTTTATCATTGGTGAACTATTGTTGGAATGGTTAGGGGTGTGAGTTTAAAAGTTATAGTTCTACCATAGGTAACCATCTCGAGGTCACGGGGAAGCTTCAACAAAAAGGTGTTGGAAATACATTATTCGGATACCGCCAGGAGGGCCTTGTCTCATATAAGTTATTGGCGACCTTAATGCCAGACACCAATCCTGGACCCCCCCCCCACTTCACGAAATAACCCAGCAGGAAATACCCTTCTCCGTTTCAGTCAAAATTATGGTATAGACATCATTGCATCCAACAAAACCACCTATTATCCTGTTATTCAGCACTACCAACCATCTACAATAGATCTTGGCCTAGCAAAAGGAATTCAAAACATTTCAATCTCAACTTCCGAAGATCTCTCCAGTGATCATAATCCGGTCTACTTTCTCGTGGGCTTGGATAACATTATCCCACAACCTCAAAATCAAATTATCTTAACTAATTGGTCAAAATTCAACCAAAATCTCTCTAATACTATGTGTGGTAACCCGCTTATAAATGATTTAAACCAACTCGACAAAGCAGTTGATAATTTTGCACACAGCATTAAAACTGCTATTAATCAATCCAGTAAGGTAAAAATTATAGAACACCCATATTTTAATATTCCCTTCCCACTAGACTCAAAATTAGGTAAAAAAAAACAGATTATGAAAAATGTGGCAGAATACAAGTTATCTCCCCATTAAAAATGAAATAAACAGATTACGGCGGGATCAGAGAAGATTTACCAAGTTAAAAATGAAGCCTGGGAAGCCCGCCTACAAACGTCTAATACCGAAGGAACGCACCGGTTCATGGATAATATTACAGAGTACAATTTAGATCTTGACCGTGTTAGGCGGGTTATTTCGTGTTGTGATGTAATTTCTCCTGACCGCAAAAGCAGGTTAAGTTAAAATATGGGCTGTTTGGAAGCCTTGTATAATTTGTTAATAGTATAATTTTTTTTTTGTTTATGTGTGATTGGAGTGTAGAAACTGTAAATAAATGTGTGCCCAAAATAATTGCTCTCCCTATTTTGGTTTGGTGGATATTATTCTCCAATATTTGGTGCCGAGAAACCCGACAGGAATCTACGTAGCCAATTAAAGGTAAATCATTGAATATATTTTGCATGTCTTTTTAAAATCGATTTCGGAAACACGATGAATACTTTTGAAAAATTGAAAATTAAAAAATCCGTTTTGCGCGGAAGTATAACTAAATTAATAGCGAAAACTGAATCAATTTTGGATTCTTCGGTGGAAAATACTGATTATGATGAAATACTTAAACTCTTGGAACAAATAAATAAAAAGAAAGATGATTTGAACATTGTGAATTCCGAAATCGAAATTGCCATAACCGATCCTACTGTATTTGAAAATGAATTAAAAACAAGCGAGGAATATTCTGATAAAATAACAAGCATAAATTTCAAATAAAAAATCGAATTCAAAAGATAAAAGCTCTTGACGATAGCGTTGTGGAAAAGAGAGAGTCCTGCTCAGTCTGCATGTTTAAAATTACCCAAGATACATTTAAAGCAATTAGCTGAATTTGAAAAGAAAAAGGAAGAAAGGCAAGCAAGGTCGTTGGAGAATCAACGAGAAGAAGCATTGCGACAAAATGGGAATGGAACGGAACTAATGTTGTAAAAGAAAAAGAGTGGAAAACAAGGATCCCAAGAAGATTTGGAATATTTAGAATAATTATATTCAAATATAATATTTAGTAATATAATATTCAGAAATTAACTTCAGAAGACCGATGAGATGCGTTCAAAGGATCTTACAGGAAGAGATATTTTGTATTAGAGAAAAAAGAGAAGCAGAATTAGAAGAGTGGAGTGAAGACGATAGTTCAAATCCACCTAATCAATTGGAGAAACTAGGAAATAGAAAAAATATTTTAAATGATGAGAGAAAGAAAAAACAAATTAAACGGAACTGAGAAAATTGGAAGAAGTATTACTTCAAGAAACGGTTGAAAACAGACTTCTTCTGACAGAAACAGATGTCCCACTTCTCAAAAAAAAAAAAAAAAAAAAAAAAAAGGACTCAAAATTCTGCAACATATGGGAAATATAAAGATAAGAGTCAATGAACTCCCGAGTAGAGATAATTGCGGTGTCCACGGAGGCCAAGGAAATACGATATAGTTTACGGTCTACGCAAAGGGTGAAATCTCCGCCGTAAGAATTGCCTACCCCCAAACCCCATTTGACCCCGGCTGGTGTGAATGTTTATAGCTCAAGAAAAAGTCCCTTCCCCTACCATGAAGAGAAAAGAAGTCTTCTGGAGCGCAGTCGCTCCAAACCAAAGAAAGGAAATTGTAGTTAATGACCCCCAGCTGCGGAAGGAGTGCAGCGAGAAAGAAGATTGTTATGATAAGGAATTTCTTGTAATTTTCTGTGTAAACTATTTCTGACTTTGAGGTCAATAAGAGTTAAGCATTTTCTATGAGTAAGAAAATTAATATTTAAAATAATTTGTGTGATTTATGAATTTGATATTTTATTGGTATACGATAAGTAATGAGTAAGATGACATGAATTTTGATTTTTAATATTTTAAGCATTGGATGAATGGAATATTGATTTCTATGTGTATGATAATTAATAGTTTCTGTATATGAAATATTAGTGTTTAAAGCTTAATTATTTTGATGCTATGAAGTGTTTTTTAAGTAAGATTTTGTTATGAGGAATCTAGGAATGTCATTTATATTGTAATCGGTCAAGTTAATATTTAATCTTATAATGCATGGAATATTTTGCTTACTGTAATGAATTGTGTATTTAGTGTCATTTTGTGTGAATGTTTTGTTAGAATAATGTATATCTTGAAGTGAAAATGGATAAGAAAATTTAAAGAAAAGATTATATTTACCATTTTTAAAGGGTGTTAAGAAGTAGTATTGTGTAAAGTGTTTTTAGGAAAAGAGGCAAAAGGAATATTTATTGGAGTTGAATTTTTTTCATACTGTTTAAAATACGGAGAAAATTAAAGATTTTAAAGTAGATGACATAGTTTTAATTAATGATGAATAATTGCCGAGAAGTTTTTGGAAATAGGAAAAATTATTGCAACCCTTCCTGGTAGAGATGGGAAAGTTGGGTCATGTGAGGTGAAGACTGGTTCTACAGTGCTCAAAAGACCAGTACAATTATTATATAACTTGAAACTGAAAGATGATAAATTTTAAATATTGATTCTTATTTAATTTTTCTTTTAGTAGCTACATTTCAGTCTATTATTTTAATATATTGTTTTTATGTATATATTTGATACATTTCATTGATTCTTATTTCATAACTTTTTTTATGACATATTTGAATGTTGTCTTGCTTAGTACAAAATTAATGCTTTGTATTGCATACATTTTTTAGATTTTAAATATTTGTGATTTATGTATTAGATTGTTTCTTGAAGTGCATTGAATAAGTTTAAAATTTCTTATATATAGTTTTTTTTTAATGTCTTGTGTATTTTCTATTTCATTTTATTAAGTTTGAAATCTCATTATATTTTATTGCTTTTTTTTTTTCAATGTTTCATTTTATTGTGTCTTGATTTTGCTTAGTTAACGAATCTGCATGTGATAAGTATCTTTTGTAATTTAACAATTTGGTTAATGTGATATCCTGGCTGAATTATATTCAAAAATATAGACAAATTTTGAAAATATAAGATTGCTTGGCTCTCTGGTAAATCTTCCTTCAAGGTGATTTATGTTACATGAGCATAAAATATATTTGATCTTTTGAATTATTTATCTAGAAAATTTGTTCAATCATAAATTGACATTGGATTTATTTTTTGAAGTGTAGTTCATGAGTAGTGTTATGCTTTGAACCTTTTGATTTGAACTTTATAGTGTGAAAAACTTTAATCAATTTTGAATATGATTATTATTTGATTATTTTGTACTTATGATGAATTTTATTTTGATGTTTTTCAATAATTGTTTACACATATGTTCTTGTTCATGAAACCGTGTGCTCTCAAGATGATGAACCTCCGTACATTACGGGGGGAATATGTTGGAGATAAATTATTCGGATACTTTCAGGAGGCGCCTTGTCTCGTGTAAGTAAGAGAGCACGGGTTCGTGGATAATATTAAAGAGTACAATTGGATCTTGACCGTGTAAGGCGGGCTATTGTTTGTTTTGGTGTAATTTCTCCTGACCGCAAAAGAGGGTTAAGTTAAAATATGGGCTGTTTGGAAGCCTTGCATAATTTGTAAATAGTATCATTTTTTTTTTTTTTTTATGTGTGATTGGCGAGTAGAAACTGTAAATAAAGTGGTATTTAAAATAATTGATCTCCCTATTTTGGCGTGGTGGATATTATTCTCCAAAAAGGGTCTACATGAATTGAATGATCAACATACTAGTATTTAGGGAAAATTTGAGATTTGCCGTTCTTTTTATTTAAGAAACAACAGAACACTCTTTCTGAAAAGAGTTGAACGTGGAACGAAAAGCACATTACCTATGACGACAAAATCGATTAGGACAGTGGATTAATTGTGGTGAACACTCAAGACATGCACAGTAATCATTTATAGAAAACCAAAAGATTACGGTGACTGTATGATGGAGATCAAGGAGCATCACTCATTTTTCATTTTTAAGGCCAGGGCAAACAATAACTGCAGAGTCATATTTCCGGAAAATTGAGCAGGCGATTAGAAAACTCTCTCAAATGGACTCTGAATTGAGCAAAAGGCATGGATCCATCATCCACCATGATCCGTATGGTCTTATGTGAAGCAAAAAACCGTACAAAAGTTGAAGGCTCCAGTGTACCGTCTATTTTGATTTCGTGGACGTAATGTTAATCCTATGGAATTTCTACTTCCGTTCTAAAATCTTTACTATTTGATTGCATTAAAATGCATCTGAAAGAACGAAAAATAACGAAGGCTTCTGCGGAATTGCTTTTTCCCTCCAATTTTTAAAAACATTTTAAAATATTTCCTAAAGACATGAAGAAAACCACCAACGAATCAGTAAAATATAAGTAAAAATGTAAAAATATTTTTAAGAATCGGAGGAGAAAGTAAGTAATTCAGCAGAAGCCTTCATTATTTTTTGCTCTCTCGAACACACATTATTGCATTCAAAATAGATCAAATAGTAAAGATTTGAGAACTGAAGTTGAAGTTTCATAGGATTAACATTAAATTGACGAAATCAAAATTGCCGGTAGACGAGAGCCTTAAAGAATAAGATACATAATCTTCCTGCATTTTCCATACTCACCTGATATTTCACCAATGGATCACTATTTGTTTTGCAGTTTGGAACACTACGATCGAAATAAGACTGAGGTCGAAACGTCCTTTATAGACAGTGGAGAACACCAAAGACCTCGCATTTTTTGGAGGACGTATTAACTTATTGAAAACGCGTTGGTGTGTTCAAGCGAATGGTGCATATTTTGATGAATAAAATCCTTATTGTAATTTAAAAACCAATTATTCTTTCTTTTCCTTTTTTTTTTTTTTTTTTTTTTTAAAAAAGTGACATTTCGTATTGCACGACCTAATTCTATGACTTTCAAAAAAAAAATTTGAAACGCAAGAGGCATTTTCAATACATCTCCCATCATTTTGTGGCCGCGGTAGAGGAATGATCAAGGCGTTGTTTTAGTTGAGTTGTGTGTTCGAGCCCTAAAGATTGGCCGTGTTGCAAGGCAGATGCACTTTAAATCTGTCGATATTCCAAGCCCTCCCATGAGTATGGCGAGGAAGTTTGGAAATGATGTCGTCCAGATCGAATGTCGTCCTCGTCACTTAACTGTGGCTCAAAATTATAGTTTTAGTGTTCTTTTCTAAGAGAGATGTTAATAAGCAATCAATCAATAAATGTCTGGGTTTACCATGTGCGATCTTATGTTCCAGCCAAGTTATTTTCAATTCGTATATAAGTTTGTTACAAAACTCTTCGTCATTGTCATCAGAATACTTGGAGTATCAAATAATAAAAATATATCGAGCAACCGCGTGGCGACTTCTACTCTCTTTGTTTGAAGATGTTCTTAAAATCATAAATATTGTCCAACGGTGTTGTTAAACTAAAATAAAATTATAGTTTCCATCAGGTTGAGACTGGAAATCTATAAAATCTACTTGCTATCTTGAATACAGAGGCGAAAGTACCATGGGCTTAACCATAAGGTCTTTCTTTCCCATATTTCTTTTTTCTGACAAGGTTCACAAACATTAAAAAAAAAATGCTTTGTTATTCCGAGCAATGTATTTATATCGACTATTCAGTTCTTTTGTCATATGGTCTCTATCACCCTGTCCAATAGATATGTTCGTTTCATATAAACTATCAAACGGCATATCACTTGAGCAATAAAATATTTGACATCAGGTTTTGACACGGTTAACTTTTCTACTCACTGAACTTCAAGGACATAATGCTGGAATAACCAATAATAACGAGTAATTTTCTGTGCAGTTTTAGCATTTTTTTTTTTTTTTACTTCTGCTATCAAATTTAATAATTTTTCACGAATAAGTACAGCACTACTGTTTTTCTTTGTCTCATGTTTACTTGTTAAGAAATTCAAATTCTTGCATAAAGTCTTTCGTTTTTTTTTTTTTTTTTTTTTTTTTTTTTCCCCCACTCGTTCCTGCAGAAATCATTATTTTTAAAAGCGTTGCAAAAGCATTTATTTTTCCGAAATGAAAAACGCAAACAACATAAATACACCATCTAAAATCTGCACCACACACCTTAAAGCAGCAGTCTAAAAGGTTGCACCGATGGCAAACCAGCCATAACCGGTTCCGAATTGACTAAAACCAGCTATAACTGGTTCAAACAGCTTTCGCGCTCTATGTTTAACGATTAGCAATCGTAATTTTTCAAAATAACCAGTTCAAATAATTTTATAATTTTGTAACCATCTTGATTAGTTATTTCATGAAATGCGTGATTATTTCATAAAATAACGGATTCCACACTTCAATGTTCTATGAATTACCATTTCTCCTAAAGGGAAAAAAATAATCATCCATTAAAGAATAGTGGATAAAACTACTCAATCTTCTTTTTATATTTTATGTTCTTCTACTAAATATTTTTTTGTAACAAGTCATTGGCTTACTAATTGCAAAAATAGCGCACATAACCAAATATTAATTTTCTCGAATAAACCAACTACTCAGCAATTTTTCAGCAAATATTTGTTACGCAGCAAATATCGATGTTGAAACTTATATTAGCGCTCTGTTTATATTATTGAAATTTATATTGTAGCGCTCTGTTTTTGTTATAGCGCTCTGTAACTCGCGGCTTACTTACCCCGCGATTTAGTTACAATGGACACCGACAACAACGTGTTAATGGGACCAGAGTTAAATTTGAATTATTTGTGTTACTAATGATATGTCACTACGTTTAGTATTTTTTTTCTTCATTGAAAATTTCTTTTCTCGTAAATTTGGCTTTTTTGTGTCTTGTTTCTTCTTAAGAAAAGTACTTTTGTAGGTGTATCACAAAACAGTGGGATAATTTCATCAAGTTCTTTTTTCGTTTCGTCTGTATCAAGAAAAATAGTTTTTTTCTTCGGATATTTATAGTTTAAAAGTTCCGATGAATCAAAAAATACACTATACGAAATTTCTCAATCCTTTTACGACATCGTATTTCATCTTTCTTTTACTTCACGTAAAAATGTCTCGTAACGTAAGTTTACTACACGCAAGCGTTTTATTTCCATTCAAGGAACATAAGCCTAAGAGTCACCTTGAAACAAACCGAAATCGTGATTAGCAATGGATATGTTTAAATGTATTGCATACCATATATTAATAAGTATATACTCACGTACAATAAAACTCGGGTCTTACATTTAGTATTCAAATCCATTAACTACTGTAGAGAAAAAAAAAAAAAAAAAACGGTATAACAATTGTAATAAAAATAATTGCAACAGAGTAATAATAATAATAATAGAAAGACAGGAATGAATTCACGTTAATTTTTCTTTTTGTTCTTTTTTATCTTCATATTTATTGTTTTGTGTTCACAATGTTAATATTCAAATAATTTATCCTCTTTTTTTAGTTTTATGAAAATAAATTGCAAGGAACGTGTGATACATACGTTCCATTCTTATGTGTTGTGTACATACGTTCTACAATAAATCTAAATACTTGCTATAAATAAAGGTTTTGGCAAATTGACAAATTGTTAATATTTCTTGATGTCCTAAATGGTTTCAATGAACATTTTATTTTCACATTTTTTTATCAACTTTTGCTTGTGATCAGACGTAATTGAATATTTCGAAAATATTATTTGTCGAACACTAAGCACATTTTATTACTCGAAACGCATTTTTTTTTTAAAATTTAGCAATGGCAATAATTCTTGTTGCTCTGAAGGGTTTAAATCAACCTTTTATTTTCACATTTTTGTATCAATTTGCTCGGAACACAGTAAGATATTCAGTTATTAATAATATTTTTTGAGCAACAAACACATTATTTTGCTCATTTTGCTTAAAATAGCTTGTACAGAATTAAATAGCGTGAAAACAGTAAAAATACAATAATATCGCGCACTATTTTCCAATTAAGTATAAAATTTGTAATCAACTAACACAAATTATGCGAAAACTTGATTCCAAAAGTCGAAATGTGATCATTAGAGGAACTCATAGTTAATATTTTATTGATATTTTCAATGAATTAACTTAAAAAAAATGTATTTCAAAGATTAATATGGACTACTGACTTCAATTCGGGAATGTGATACAATTTCAATGAATTGACTTGAAGTAAACAAAATGCTTTAATTGGTATTATCGTTTCTTCTTCAATTTATGGCGGCCCTCCTTAAACTGCTTGCCACTTTCTCTCTATGCCAGGAGGCGGCACTCAAGAACAACTAATTTCTGCATGTGCGCTGTTATACATCTATCAGAAGAACACAGCAACAACAGCTGAAGAGGAAAAGGAGTTCTTGCCTTACCGATCCGCATGCTGTCCTGATGATTCAGTCTACCGTCCTGCTTCTCTCCTAGGCCTGCCTAGATTTCCTTCTCTCCAGATGCGGAGTATTTGTTGTTGGGATGCATAACCCTCTCGGGCTTTAATCCCCAGAATTTATAAATGAAGTGGTTAAGACTGAACTTTGATTTTCACACTTGCCCAGGAGTTAAAAATTTAAAAATGATAAGTTAAGAAATTTATAGGAATTTAACGAGCAATAGTTATATTATTATGAAAATACATTAAAGTTACATAATTATTATCTGTAGATTAGAATGATAGTTTCTTAGATTAAAATATTTTTAATTTATAAGGCGATGTTGATTTTAAAAATAAAATACATTTAAACTATTGGAATTTAGGTGTTAGATTAAGAAATTAGTAATGGATAGACGAAGTTCCATTACTGAGTTTGTTATGTTATAAAGAGCTGATAATATATTAATGATGCTTATCAAATTGATGGAGCTTGGAATAAAAAACTTTAATGAAATTTTTGATAAGTTTTAATAAATTGTCGGCAGTAGATATTGGATTATCCTGCTTGTTCATCCAGTCTGGTGTTTTCGTAAGATGCCGCAATTTGGTCTCGCGATATTGAGAGGGTGAAATCTGATTGGCTGTTGTGGAGGTTGGTTATCAGTAGATGGACAGGATTCTGGATTTTTGTGTAATTTTAGATGTAGGAGTTTTGAAAGGTATAGAAATGGATAAAAATTTAAAAATTAAACAATTAATATTTCTCTGGATCTGTGTAGCTGCTGGTTGTTTCTTAATGGGGTGTATTTTTCGATGGTTTGGATGGTTCTATTTGTGGATGTGTCCAGTGTAAGAATATTTTGGATAATTTTTTAATGTAGGTTTTGAAAGTAGGTTATTTAATGGATTTTTGAATGTCATTATGGCGCATATCCAGCTATCTTCTAAGTGTTACTATTTGAGATTTTTCAAGGATATGTAGAGTTGTATTAGCATAGTGGAACCAGACTGGACAAGCATAGGTCAGGATTGATCTTATTATCTGGGTATACCCTTCTCTTTATAGACAGCCTAGACCTGTTGTGCTCATACTGGATGTGTAGAAAATATTTCGCACCATTAGATCTGCTGTTTTCTGGATACTCGAATCGTATTTGAAATCATCCAAGAGGATAATCGGCAGTTATTCTTCATCATTATGTTTCAGTCTAGCATCATAACTTTATGATACAAGCTGTATCCATCCAGTTATCGTTTGTTATTGATTGAGTTGAAATCTGAACGAATCATATTCTCGTTTCTCAACGCCATATTAAAAGACAAATAAATGATGTTTTGAGTATTAAATTTGTCCTGAATTATTTGCAACCTCCTGATATGAGTCAATTGAAGTGTTGCATATGCTTACGCATTTAATTATCCCTTCAATACATGGAATTAATTTTACTGATAAATTAGATTAAAAAACTGTAAATATAAACAAGTCATGTTAGCGAGATAAATGATAAGTAAATTATATTAAAAATTGTATAACAGTTAAATGTGTAAGAGCATCGTATAAAAACAGATTTAAATATGTTATTCCTCGATACGATATCTTATACATTTCAGATTGAATACCTAAATTGGTGATGAGACGAGATAATTAAACAGCTTTCAGTGATCTTTACAGCATAGAATTAAAAATGAGAACTAAAAAAAATTGTGAATTAGGAAACATGAATTCTTAATCATTGCTGCGTAGCCAAGATTTATTTATAAAAATACAATTAATTTTTAAACGATATTTACGAACAGTTTATTTATTAAAAATTAAATTTGGCATATTATTTTTATTCATGAGTTATTTTATGAGTATAAATTCTATGTAAATATAGAAAAATGGTTAATTTTTATTTAAAAAACATAACGTACAAAACTTTTATTTACTTTCTTTTTCACTTTTTTCTTTTATTTGTCGTAAAATTTAGAAAGTAATTCTCCTTACATTATTAATTTTATTCTGTTTCAGATTAAAGATTAAATTTTTTTCAATTTAGATTAAAATAATACATCAGAAAAAATATTAACTATTTGTAAATCTAATTTAATTATATTTGCTGAATTTCATTAATTATTTAAAATTTTCATTGGGCCGTATTTTCAGTGCCACGAAACTCTAAATTTAAAAATACTTGTATATCTACATTGCAATGTATGCCAGGTAATAAAATTCATTAAATAATATTTTTTAACAAAAATATTTACTATGTAACTGATTATTATTTGTAAAAGAATATTATCAAAAGATAAACAAATGTATTTATTAACATTTTATTAACATTTAAAAATTAAAAACAATTTTTGCAAAGTGTTTTACCTTACCACGAACGAATTCATACGGAAAAAGTTGTCGTACAGAAATCAAGTTTATGATTTTAGAATCAATGGTTATTCACAAACACTATCTTTTAAAACTCATCTTTAAACTTCCTTGTTTCTTTGAAGTTGTTTCTTTTTTTAAAAGCTTGTTGGAATATATTTTCAGTTTTGGTGATAACAAGTAGAGGAAACTGCACGTTTTATCATATGAACTACCAATTAATTAATCTATACTAAATTTATTATGTATTTATGTATTCCATTGCTTCAAGTTAGCATTCGTCTGCCACGTGAATCAAGAAAAGAATTTTGTTCACAAGATAAAAAAAAAAATCGTTTGCTAATAAATAGAGTGTTAATAAACGCTTCGTTTTTACAGATTTGAAGAATTTTAGAAGCAATATAAATTTTAAAGCTTTTTAATTACCTAGACGCAACATTTTCATTGCACGCGCTCGCGCGCGTGTGGACAAAAACAGTGAAGTCAAACATATTTTCTTTTACAAATAAATTATTTGTTCTAATTGCAAAAATCGCTCAGAAAAGATAAGAAACGTAAATCTACATTTTAAATTTTTTTTATTACATTTTAAGTGACTTAATCGTTCTCTCTTGATTACAATATTCATGTATCATTTGAGGTGGATCCATTCATTTGTACCAGCCGAAAATACTCAAGATAAGGAAGAGGAATTGATAAGTTAACAATTTTACCTTCGAGTTAAGCTCTAAATGGTTTCAAGTTTTTTGAAATCTGAATTTCAAATACTTATGGAATAATATAACAGAAAAAGAATTTAAAATCACGTTATTAAATAGTAAAAGAAGGATTTCAATTTATAATATATTATATACACAGGTAGGCTTTCTACTGAACGGCATCTTATACAACAAAGGTTTCGTTCTAACACGATAGGATAAATTGCAGGAACCTCGTATAACATTGCAACCTGTAATACGGTTTCGCTCTAACACGATAAGAAAACTGAGAATACCATTGTACGACACTTTATTTTTATAGCTCTAGATAACATGAATTTTGTTTGTCACATTTAAAAAATTAAATTAATACTATAAAAATTAAATTATACTGTTAGCTGCTGTCACAGGACACATCCTGAGACGTTTGTTTTGTTCTGCTGTTCAACACGATTTAGACATATCAAAATATATCTCAAAAAATAAAAATAAATTTTTTTACCACATCATCTATAAATAAACTCGAAAATGGAAACGAAGATGATGGAACACGGGCCGATAAATAAGTCTTTACTTTTGAATTACATTCGTTTTGGCCACACATCTGTGAAAGGGCGTGACAGCGATTTTACATTAAGATGTATAAACAAATTATCCAAAAGGGTAAAATCCGTTGTGATACTGTATCGATCTGTTGTAAAAAGCAATCGCAATCGAAAGTCCACGGACGGAAACTTTTTTCGGTTTTTTTTTTTTTTAAATATCACAGTGGCCTAGACAAAACTTCATCAGTCTGCGTCAAGTCACTATATGTTAAAGAATGACTCTTTCGTCTTTAAGACTAATTTTTGGAAAATTAAATTACAGTCCCAAGCCACTTCTGATAAAAAAAAAAAGTTTAAGAGGGAATTTATTTATTTGAAGTAAAGACGCAAAATCTGGATCGTCTGTTAATAAGACAAAAACATTTCACATTAAAAAATAAATGCAGCAACAATTCGGACTGTTAAGAAAAATAAAAAAAGAAATAAAAGGTGCAGTTGCTGCAAGATCTTCTATATCCGTAAAATCTACAGCTTGTTCCCGAACGCCGATAATTGAGAAAATGGAAAAGGCATTCAGTGTTTGGCTTGATAATAGCTTCAAGAAAAAATTTTATGGTGTGGTAATATCGTTATAAATAAAATGCACTCAAAATTAAGAAACACCTAAAAAAACATGAAGAATCCTCTATCAAAACAGATTTGGCGGCAAGTAAAGGTTATTTCGAAAAATTCACAATGCGTTATGCAATTCATAGTATACGTATTCTAGAAGATTCTACATCGGTTGATCATGAAGCTGCAAGGACATATTCAGAAAGAATCGAAAACATTATGAAACAAAAATTAACACAGATCAAGTTTTCAATGTTGACAAAACTGGACTTTGGTGGAAATTAATGTCCACTAGAATCTTTCTATCAGAAAAAAAAAAAAAAAAAAAAAAACTGTGCGGATTTCAGGTGTCTAAATATCGCATAATGCTACTTTTGTGCTGTAAAGCGTTGGAGGATTTTATTGCAAAACCTTTCCTGGTATATGAATCTTTATATCCCTGCGCAATTAAGGCACCCCTTACCGGTATATTAGAAAGCAACTTCTGGAGTTTGGGTAAGTGGGAAACAACTTTTAATTTGTTTTGTGTCAAATTTTTCTGCTGAAAACTATTTACAGCAGAAAAATTTGAGTTGCAAGGTGCTATTAGTATTAGATAATGCTCCATATCACTCAAAAAATTTGAATCATCCTAATGTCAAAATAGTGTTTCTACCACCTAATATGTTACTACATCGTTGCTCCGATCCTTAGATCAAGGTATTATTTATACCTTTAAAGCTTATAACATAAGGAGTGCATTATAACACATGGATCAATAAGTTCCGAGACTAACCCAGAGATGGCGCTCGTAGTAAACCAGTAACCAGGTCTTTCTAGAGTACTAACCTTTGCTTGAAACGTGTCAAAATTTTAAGTCGATCGGACCAGAAACAGTTGAGTTATCGAGGTTGGAGTAAAGTCGTTTGTAGTTTGTTTAAAAAATGGAAAAAACCGAGTTTCGTGTTCTGATAAAACATTGTTTTTTAATGGGTAAAAACACCGTGCAAGCGAAACAATGGATTGAAAAATGTTACCCGGACTCTTGTCCATCAAAAGCAACGATTTGTCGGTGGTTTTCCGAGTTTAAACGTGGTCGTACCGACACAAATGACGCGGAACGCTCGGGTAGACCTGTGGAAGCCGTTACACCGGAAAATGTGAGTGAAGTGACAAAAATTATAATGAAAGATCGTAAAGTGAAGCTCCGTGAGATTGCTGAGATGACAGATATCATATGGAAGTGTATTTACTGAAAAAGGTTTTTGGAAGTGAAGTGAAAAAAGTTTTTCCAAGTGGGTGCCGCGATTGCTTTCGGTGGAACAAAAACAGCAACGAGTCGATGATTCAGAAAGCTGTTTATCGCTATTTACTCGCAACAAAAAAGATTTCTTGCGAAAAAAAAAAAGATTTTGAAACGTTGGAACGATTGTATCACCCTAAAAGGTGATTAACAAAAGGTGTTATGTTGATGTATAAAAAAAAAATTTTGCAAAAAAAAATGTTGTTTTCAATGTTAGTCTCGGGAGTTATTGATTGATGTGTTAAAATATTTTGGACGTAACCGATTTGAAATCACTTTATGTAATAGAAGCTTTGAAGCAATTTTCAATTGAGCACTTCATCGATATCATATCTTTGTCGCTGAAAAAATTAAAAACATGAAAATAAATGTGCTGGAAGAATGTTTTACAATCTTCTTGTGTTGTTGTGACTTTGACTCCTGGAATAGATGCATATTAGAACTAGCTAAATCGATCAGAGACTAAGATTTTGTAGATATGGCCATTGAGAACGTTTAAGATTTATTAGTGGAAGAAGTTGACGAAGCGAATTCGAAGGAAATGACATCCGAAATTGCAAATTGAATATATTCTGATGGTGAAGTTAATAATTTAATACTAAAATAATTACAAGAAGGCCCCAGCTTAACTAAAATTCTTGAATTATTTTCCTACAAACCCTTCCGCTGAAAGAAACCGAACATTCAAAAAGGAACTGCAAAAATGTCTTATCTCCACACCATAAAATCTACGATGATCTTGTAAGAACCAGCAAACATAACAATATTTTTGGTGAGTTTTTAAAGAGAATAGCATGTGTAAAAAATCTAATGAAGAAAAATGTTCTGAAAGTGAAGGTGATATTGTTCAACTGAAAAAAACGTTGTAGTTTGTACTGAACAGTGATGAGGGTGGCTGCGGTAGCCTAGTAGTCGTGGTTTCGGATTCGTGGCCGGCGGTTTTCGTTCAGTCGTGGGTTCAATCCTTGGCTGCCAAAGACCCACCGTGTAGCTGGGTCTGATACACGTTAAATCTCCCGTTACAAAGTCCTCCCGTTGGCGTGGTGTGGAAGTTAGAAGAGTGGGTACCAGCTCATATGTTATCCTCGTCATTTGACCGAGGTTCAAAATTACGAGATCCGTCTCCAAAAGCCCTCGTGTTGCTTCTAGTGCGACTTTAATAAAACTAACCAGCCAAATCTCTTTCAGCCAGACACAAGTTCCGCTAAACACAGCCAATATGCCATAATTTTGAATGACAATGAGAGGACGCGGTGAACAAATGAGTAAGTAACCTACTCTCCACATACATGCCACCGCAACGAGAGGACTTTGAGCCCCGAACACATTTTTAACGTACACCAGTCTCTCTACGCAATGTATCTTTAGAGGAAACAGAACTCGAACACGTGTCTCGATTGAAATATGGCCGGCATGTGACACAATATGAGCTCAATCCAAATATTTACGAAAAAAATTTCTGCCGCGATAGGTATCAGTTAAAAGATTTCCCATCTCTGATTCGATTGATTGTTTATTAACGTCGCTCTTAGAAGCAATACGAGGGATATTGACGACGGACCACATAATTCTGATCCTCGGTGATTGACAAGGATAGTACCTAAGCTGGCACCCCACTCTCATAATTTTCACACCATGCCACAGGGAGGACTTAACGCCTCTACAGATTTATTGTGCATCAACCCCTCTAAACGATGCGTCTTAAGTGACCTCAGAACTCGATCCCCAAAACGATCGGCCGTGAACACTCGATCATGACCACTCGGATACGCTGCCACATCTAGTTCAAATGATCAAGTAGAATCAATTCCCTTTTATTCTTTCAATTTTTAAAATAAAAAATATCCAGTAAGCAGATTTACGTAATATGCTATTTTATGAAGAATTAAAACGTATCTCAAATAATGATACATCACTATATTAGAAAAATCCACATACGTAATTTTATTTTAAACCCCAAAAAATATTACGTTTTTCTCCAATATTCAGTCTCTAAAAGTTCAAAATAAAACGAGAAGAAATCGGCATTTTAGTAGAAAGTCATTTGAATACAAAATATTAAACAGAATCTGAATATTATATATTACGGATGCATTGTTCTCAAAAGCATTGATTTCCGTAACTGAATACAGAAATAAGCGATCTTCAACCATAATCTTTCACGTGCAGTTTGTAGCTGATATGTGTGTCATCGAATTCTATAACTCCCTCCTTCTTTACATCTGCTTGAATCAATAACTATGTAATATAATATTATATTAGACTCATAATTTTGCTGAACTGCCTATTCAGCAGTACATTTGTGATTTTCAAAAACAAAATAAATAATACAATTGAAGGGTTAAAAATGTGAGCATATATTTATTACAATAAGATATTCCAAGTATATAAATAGAATTCCAAGGATTATCTAGCTAATATAAACCCATAACTTTTTTTTGTTAAATCTCGTGATTTTTAAAGCATGACCCAACTGAATTCATTAATAATATTTCTCCAGCTAGAGCTTCGTGTGTTGCTTATGGACCCCGGACTGCCAGCATCTCCTCGTAGTGTGTGTGCTAAACTTATAATACATAAGTACTTCTCAATAATAAAGATGTCCCTTATAAAATGTACTGCTGTACTTTAAATTTATAATTACTGTGATAGCACAGATTTAAGTTGATGCAGATTTAATTTGAAATACGTCCAGTCTTGATTTAGATACAATCTCCAGGTCTTGTATTTATCATATTTTAAGTCGCAAATTGCCATTATTTCTCCCTCTATTGTTAGTCATGCTTTACCTTGTTTAGAGGCTAAGACAACGAAAAAGGCCACAGTTCTTACGACATTCTATTCAAGTTCTTAATTTAGCTTGTCATTAGATGATATTAAAATCTATAATTTAAAGAATTTTCCATAATTAAAATTAAATTTCTTTTAAAATAAAGGGAATCAGAGTAGATAAACGTCAACGTCGACAAGTAATTAAGAGTGAGCTTTCGGTTGAGTCTTCCAATAGACTGGTGTGGCAGCGGTGCATAATGGTCATGTTCGAGGACTCGCGGCTAGTGGTTTTCGTACAGTCGTAGGTTCGAGCCTCTATGCCACTAAAGACCAGCCACGTAGCTGGGGCTGATGCTCGTTAAATCTGTCGATGCCTAACCGATTGCCCTCGTTTTGCTTCTAGTGAGACGTTAATAAAACCAAACGAATAGATTGATCAGTATCCCCGAAATTAGAGGCTTATACTTTTGTAATACCTCTCTTGAGATGTTGTAAGTGACTTTCTTTAAATATAAATAAAGAGCTATTAAGTTCTTATAGTTTGTCAGCACCTAGTTATTCAAATTCTGGTTTGTGGATTTGTTGATTAGTTTTATTGCGAAAAGGTTGCATCAAACCCAGCTGCCCCAGACTCATATCGTATATCATGTAAATAATTCTTACTGATTTGTTAATTGTGATTTAGATGGAAGGTGTTGGAAAAGAGGAGGGGGAAAAATAAAGTAAGATCACTAGGGTAACCTTGAGACGCGTCCCCCGTGTTCACTAGAAACGGTTAACCCTTTGGGATAGAGGTATAACGAACTGGATTCGTAAGTGACGCTGTAACTCAATAAATAATCAATCAAGAAAATCTTCAACCACTTTATTCTATGTTAGAATGATCAAAATCAAAATAACTTACTACTGTGGAGCATTTGCTTAATTGCGTTCCAGCAAAGCGAATTCTACTTTAAACAATCCAAACAACAGGTTTGATTTAACTGAATAGGAGTCCAGTAGATTTCTTGTGGATTGGATCCACATCAGGTATATATATATAACCTTATAACTTTAAAATATAACCTCTCAACTGGTTGCAACCAGATAGTGTACCTTTCAATATCGCTAATTCCTCTATCTTCACCTTTATCTAAAACCTCTCTCTCTCTCTTATTTCAAATCTCGCAATTAAAAAATTGTTATTCATTGCACTCCTTGTATAATAATGATAATTTTCATAAGTCACAGTACTTTCTCAAGGTAAAATTTACTATTCAAATAACGTAGTAGAGGAGCTACTGAGGTTAATTAAAGGAAAATGCGCGTGCGAACCAAATGCACATTTCATTCGGCATTTTGGTCTCGCTTATCCTGTATTGAAGCAACGGTCATCTCCTGAGGAATATTCAATATCTGCACAATAGAAATTAATCGAAGAAACACCGACGGATTCTAATACTTTAAGTGAAGACCCTCTTTTGAGAGTGGTTCAAAAAGTGCCTATTATTGACTACGTAGGGTATTGCTAAGGCAAAGGGATGCTTCCCTTTTGTTAATTTAACTTGTGTTAAATGGTGCCAAAACAATTTGACATTGACACATATGTTAATTTTGATTTGGCAACCATTTTCAGCTAGCTCAAAATTTGTTCGCTGCCGTGTCGAATTGTCTCCACCGATGAAACCTGGATTCTTCTGTATACACATGAACAATTCATCTTTATACAACAAGCAACATTCCACGCAATTGATTACATCCGGTGATTCAAATCCAAAGAAGGTCTCATTGGCCAAGAAGTTATGGCAATGACTTTTTGGGATGCGTAAGGCGTCCTACTCATGGAATTTAGAAATTGGGAAAACAATTAATGGTACAATACTACAGTGAGTTAATCTATTCCTAACATGAGTGGTTTTATAGAACCGTCCTCGTGTACACAAATTTTCAAAACTAATAATTAATACTATAAAATTACAGTTAATAATTCATAATTTCAATTATTAATTAATATTAATTGGTATTAATATTTGCAATTATTGTAATCTGTGTAAAAAACGAATTGATCAGGAGTAAAAAAAAAAGGAAGGAAAATATTTTAGATTACTGTGAGATAATAAATTTTAGTAAAATCAAATTCATTAAAATTTAGCTAAATGTTTATTTTTTCTCTCCAGAATAATAATTTTTTCTTTTAGAATTCGAAACAAAAATTTTGAGTATTGATTGATTGATAGGTAATGCATTAACTTAGCTCTTAGAAGTAACATAAGGGGTATTCGTGACGTAGCTCACAATTATGAACTTCGGACAAATAATAAGGACGATACCTGAGCCAGCACTTTCATCTCCAAGCTTTCACACCACCCCGAGGAGAGAATTTAGAGACTCGACAGATTTAACGTGCATCAGATCCACAACAGGGCGGGTCTTACGCTAAAAATAGTATACATCATGTAATATTGGCTCTTCACGTAGCCAAATTGGCGTTAAAATACGAAAAATAATCTTTCCTAAAGCATGTACCATGTTACTTTTTTACTCAAATAAAAAGTTTGTCTAATTCTTATACTGAATATAATCAACTAAAAGATCTAACCTTAATTTGGAAGAAAATGTTGGTATAAATAAATTCGAAATTATATTAAATCAAATTCAGCAAGCATCACGAAGAGATTTTTTCCAGACATCAATATAAGAATGTCTTACCGTCACTTCTTTACTAGCTTTAAAATTACACAATTTCTTACAGGTCACGGTAACTTTAAAAAATATCTGAATAGATTCAATTTAAGTTCGAATACAATTTGCAACTGCAGTGCCGGAGGTGATGAGGACAATGAGCCCATTCTATTTCTATGTTCAAAATTTTTCTCACAGAGAAATGTTCTTAAATTAGCTTTGAAAAAATTAAACATTAACTGGCCTCCAAATCTTAATAATTTAATTTCTAGTTAAAGTTCTTTTATTCTTTTTATCAAATATATCGAAAATATTTATAATCCTTCTTAATTTTTGTTTGTACGTTGTTTAGTCACATATTTTTGTTGTTGTTGTTATTGTTTACTGTAATATATTGTTTTATACTTACTTCTGTAAGCCCTGTGTGATACTTAGTGGTACACAGGGACGTTGTTTGTTGTTCAATAAAAAAAAATTTGAAACAAAGATAGCGTTTATCAGAATGGAAAAAAGAAATTGATGAGAGATGTACTACAAACACAATTCCATCTATTTATATATTCTGTTGTCATTTTAATTTTAAAAAAAATCATCTTGTTAATATCATAAAGGGGACATAAAACTGTATAAAATGCTGAAAAATGATTCGAAAACTAACTAAAATTAACTAAAAAACTGACAAACTTCAGAAAATACTTATTCCACCAATCATACAATCTGTCGCCATTTCAAATATAACATATTACATCTTACTAATTTCATAAATGTAATATAAAACTAAACAAAAGTCTTACAAATAAGTCATATTGCAAAGTTTCCAAAGGCAAAACTTCAGAAACTACCTAAAAGACAATGTACCGAATTCGAAACTACAGAGATGCACAAATAATAAAACAAGAAGTTATCGGCAATCGGTGTGTGTATGTATGAAATTAAAAATATATATATGTTTCTAATACCATAAATAGAAGATCAAATTAAATAAAAGGCTTAAAAATAAATCGAAAATAAGTTAAGTTGCAAAATTTCCAATCACAAAAAATTCAAAATCTCCCTAAAAGGCAAACTTTTCGAACACCAAACAACATAGTTATAATGCTCATAAAACAAGAAGCTATTGACAATCGATGAAATACAAAGCTTGTTGCCATTCCACATAAAAGAAATATTCATTCATAACTTGTCGCCTGATGGCATATCAACAAGCACGATCTGTTTAGGCTCGTGTTTCCCCACAATGCTCATACTTCATAGTCGTCGCCATTGTCTCAGTGTCAAAACTGCGATACTTAATAGCTGTCCCGGAATGAATTGTGTTCCATCATTTTACCCAGGTCGTTTGGGAAGATGGTAATGAAACAAGAAAAGAGAAAGAGAAAAAAATGGCATTCTTCGGGTCAACAAGCGTTTATGGAAAAGACGCGTTTTATGTCTTACTTGACCCTGGCATGTCAGCTGCCATCGCTGGATCCAGAGGAACTTTTGCCTCCAAGGATTGGAGGAGGGGAGAAAAAAATATTCTAAATTGTTGAACCATGAAACAGACGATTTTTAGCCTCCATTCCGCAAAGAGTCAAGATGTAAAGGCTTGCTATATAAGCCAGGAGCAGATCTTGGAGAATCACACTTGCTTCTTCTGAGCCTCAGCAAGCCTTATTTGGATTCTTCTAGCAGCGGCAACAGCCCACTCTAACAACAATCATGAACTCAATGGTGAGCAAAACACTTAATTTTCTTAACAAGTTATCTTAGTTATGAAATTTCTAGACGTTCTTTATCTAATAACAACTTACATTATTTAATATAAGAATGTGTTTAAATTCGGGTCGATTTCTGAAATTAGTTTAATTCATATCTAAAATTTTCAAAGTTTTTATGAACAGTTGTTTTTTTTAACGATAAGCTTTGGAATCAATTATCCTTCCTCTTTGGATTCAATTATTTACAGAATTTAGGGTTAATACTATATTTCTAAAACTTTACCAATCATCTTTTATTATTATTATTATTATTATTCAGTTATTTTAATTACTTATTTTTCCACACATTTCTTAAAATTTTACTTACTACCAAATAGTTCTATAAGAAATAATCATTTTTTCCCAAATATAACAGTTATCAGAACAGTTTCGTGTATTCCATTATCTTCAAAATTTATTCCAGCATATTTTTTGGATTAGTATTTAAATAGTTTCTGAAAATAAACGTGAAATAATTTTATTGTTGTTTCAAATATTTCCAATTTTTTTAAAAAAAACTTTATTCACACCTAAAATACCTTTCCCTGTCTGTTTTGAATCAAGCCTTTTAACTGTTAAAATGTTATGTTATTAGCATTGATTATACTTGGAAAAATATTAATCGAAGCTTATTAAATATATTAGACAATTTTTATTTTTATGATATAACAATACTTATTATTAAAAGAATTTAATTAAATATTTACCTTCAATAATTACGATAAATGAAATTGTAAATAATAGAAATAAAGTATATTTATGTGTTTACAGGAAACGCACAAATATGGATATTCTAAAAAATCCTGTAAAAATCTTGTTAATTCTTCAATAATTCTCTTTGTTTTTACATATTAATATTTTTTTCTTGAAAATTCCACATATCTGATTAAAATATTCAAAATCATTTTATATTTTGATTTTGAATAGTAATTCAAAAAACTTGTTGTAATAGCTTTCGTTTATGACTCACTAATTCTCATAACATTGATTAATTTTATATATGTTAAAAAATTTGCAAATCCTTTAAAGTAATATTTAAAAATTATTCTTGACTTATTTTACTATTTTAAAGCCCTATATAAATTTAAAAAAACTTAAATATGTTGATGTAAATTAATTTAAGTTGATACTTATATTTACAGCTGTAGTGATAGTGTAGTAACTGAAAAGTAATATTCTCGTTATTTGATATGTATTTTTTTCATTTTAAAGCATCCAATTCTTAAATACAAATGTATATTAAGAAATTTTTACTGATTTTCAAACTTTTTTACTATCCTTCATGAGATTTGTAAGATTATTGTTGAATATAGAATTTTAAAAAAATGTTCATTTTATTTTAATTTTGTTTGTGCACTTATATATTTAGTTTCCTTTTCATTTTATAAACATAGTTATTTCAAATTTGTTTTTCCGAACAAAGTTGTGCTTCCTTCTGGGATAACATGTTTTTTTTAAAAAAATTTTTTTTATCCCCTCCTTGTTTTTAGTATAAATAAACTCTGATGCAAAATACTTTTGAGAAAAGTATGAAAGAATTTTCCCGATTCAATAGGTGGAATCGCCTTCGTGATATTAAAAACTGTCGCTGTCATCTATTCAAAGCAATTTTAAATATTTTGATTCAATAAAATTTTAATTAGTTAACAGTATAGACAAGCAAACAGTTCGTAGTTGAGAAATGAGCATACTTCACATTTCGCCGAAGTAGCGCTATCTTCGCCTAAAAACAAAGAGCCCCACATTTTCAATCAGAAAATTGTTCCAATATTCATGAAAGTTTCGGACGTTGTAACTCGTAAATCCGTTTTTGAGGTAGCTTTCTTAAAATTTAAGAACATTCCATTAACGGGCTCTCATTTCTGACTTGAAAAAGTGAATTTCAAGACCCATTTAGCATCGCAGTATAGGAAACGAAATATGGAACACACTTTTGCATAGGAAAAAACTGAATAATTCAGATGAAAATGAGTAATAATATGAAACGTGCTAATCTTTAAAATATATCAAAATTAGAATATAATGTTAATGATCGAGCGCTTAGCTATCCGAAAAAGTATTTTAATTTCGTGTCCTATTCTTTAACATTACGCGAAGATAGCCTTAAATTATTAACTTTTCAGATAGCCATATGCATTGATAAATATCACTCATAAGATGCTCCTGTTTTTTTAAAAACGAGGCCTATATGTTCTCTGATCTTCCTTTTGGCAAGAGTGGATTTGGTCCTTAGCCAATAACATAGATTTCCATAGTCAACGTTAATTTAAATAAAATTTTAATGATCCTCGGTAGCAATGAGAGAGAGAGAGAGAGAGAGAAATGAAGATTGGCTAAATCATATTATTTTGTTCGAGTACAAAATATAGTCACGTGTTCACCAAAGCATAATTATGACTTAGAAGTGTGTGGGGAAGACAATGGAGATTTATGGTAAACAAAAAATAACAGAGACTCGCTAGGAAGTATAAAGGGAATAGACAAAAAAATTAAATATTTAGCAATTTTTTTACAGAATGGTAATTTCTGAGTGAATTTGGATTCTTTGGTAAAAGTTGACAATTTATGCCAACTTTGTTGTGATGTAGTTTTAATAGTATTTTGTAATAGTTCTATTTCTCAAATTTTGATTAATACTATGTAATATAAATCTCACCAAAGGAACATTATTACTCATGTATTATAGTTAAATAGAAGTTTTTCAAAATATCAAAAATGATCAGAGTGATAGTTTCATTTAAAAAAGTTTTTTGGTGTTGTGAAAAACAACTCCAAAATTTTTTATCAAAATCCAACAAGGCCTTGAATACACTCAAGAAA
Source organism: Nephila pilipes (assembly GCA_019974015.1). Lineage (NCBI taxonomy): Eukaryota > Metazoa > Arthropoda > Arachnida > Araneae > Nephilidae > Nephila > Nephila pilipes. The sequence continues at coordinate 115,246 of BMAW01022912.1, forward strand.
TACGCAGTGAGAATATTCAAGGCCATGTTTTAGACCCTTTACACGACAAAATACGCAAGGAAAAATATTTAAAAAATATTCTTGTAGATTGCTTGTGCTTAATTATAATTAATTAGAAGATCGAAGCTATTAATTCCAGTACAGAAAGAAAGATGTACAATATGAAATAAGATTCTCAGATTCTAACAACCGTGCCGTAATGCATGATATTTCTTCTCGCCATATTGTGTTCAGTAAATTTTTTTTAATAAGTAAAGAAATGAAAGTGAAGATAATTAGGTGGTGAGACAACAAGGCTTATACAAATGTTTTGTTTATAGTTCCTAATTTTAGGTGCTAAATTTGAATAAAAATTTAATTTTTATCCTAAAATAGGAAGGGTGGTCACTTCCTTTCACCCAATAGTCGCACCAATACAACGAAATACCATCTTAGATAACACTTTTATTTTTGAAAGAAATAACTAAACACAAAATAAAAGCTTCGGCACTTTTGATAAAGGCAATACCTTAAAATGAACGTTTCATTTTTCTTCAAAGATTGCAGAAAAATCTCTAAAAATTTAACATTTATGTTACAGTGTTTCGGAAGTAGAATTTCGCTTATTTGGCGTGAACGAGCTGGCTGAATAAACGAAAATGTCGGATAACAGAGAATCGTTAAGAAAAAGTCTGTTAAACGTCATACTATGCCTTAATTTTGCACGTTATGAACCTAGGAATCATGTTTTGCCACAAAACAATGAGAAAAAGTAACTGAATTTGCACTTACAGGATTGCTTGCAGTTGAATACACTTAAAAAGTTTTGTCGTGATGATTTAAAGACATTTTTTATGTTCATTTGCTTTTCTGATGAGTGTCGTTTCATCCCTGACGAATGTCGTCATCTTTGCAGGAGCATTATATTAATTCCTGTAGCTTATTCTTGTTGCTCAATTATTTAATCACAGTTTCTAGAGTGCCGGCATCTTGTGAAATTCTGAGTTTCTTACAATGATAAACTGCTCTGCACTGAGTAGTGAGTTGTGAAAGAGAATGATTGAGGGGGGAGGGCGAACGACAGACACTCGAGTCATAATGTGGATAATCACTGTCGTTGTTAATAAATTCCGCTCCTCGGTATGCTTAATCCTTTAGGGTTTTTTTGCCCTTTCTGGCTTAAAACTATGATGATATTGAACTACTGAATCTACTCTTGCCCAGAAGGAGTTTAAGTATCATAAATAGTAATTAAATCTATTTTAAAATTAAGATTTAGCGATAGCTAATAAAGTTCATTATAGGGATAAAAACTGATACTGCTATTGTCATGAGAGATTGAGTTTTTGCTCATTATTTTATTGGTAAAATACCGAGCTTGAAAATCATGCGTTCATTTAAAAACGAAGGCAAGTCTTCGTTTTAATAAAGTCCTTTTACAGAAAATTTAATATTTAAAATTCGAAGTTAATAGTGTGTGTAAATCTTGATAAGTGATTGAAGTAAAAACGAAGAAGTTTTTCTCAGGCAGCTTTCTGAATGAAGGTAGGGGATATTAAGAGGATTTTTCTGATGCCCCAAAACAAGCAGCAATATGTGGTCTGAATTTGGAAATAATTTTGACCGGGGAATTTTATCTTTTCTTGGTGAAGCTGAGAGTAAGTCATATGGTGGGTGGTAAAGAAGTATCTTTTCAGCTTGTCTAGCTCAAATACAAACAGTTCTTATTTTTATTTCGATCTCCATTTCTAAATCTACAAGTATTTCAATAATTTTCTATTAAAAGTTTTTATCAAAATCATTTCTTATCCTAGATGTACGCCTTTCAATATTTCCGTATAAAATGATAAAATGCTCAAAAAAAAAAAAGTGCCAAGTCAGTAACAACTCATGGGGGTTAACATCAGTTAGTTTAACGATTACTTCTTCTATCTAGAATTTGGGACAGAAGGGAGACTTCGATTCCTCATATTGCAATTGAACAGGACGTCATATTATACCAAAGAATTAGAGGAAGTCCAAGAAACAATCCTATATTTAACTTCTTGAAAAGTGAAATTCTCATGTTAAAAAATATTACTAAAACCTTAAAAGAATGTTTTTATATAGCGTGAAGACGAAACAGGTAGTTTAAAAAGTGGCAAATGTCACAAATAAATACAGTTTCAGGACTATTTTAACATGTTCTTCAGTATGATTCATGCGCATTATCATTCAGTATGACTCATGCTCATACTGTGACTCATGCTTCATTACCTCTCCATTAAAGACATTTCTATTCGCATTGTAATGATATTTATTTATTTTTAAAGAAAAGGAATACTGTAATCAAACTTTAAAATACAAACCTCATTAAATTATCATTATATACCGATACTACAGTATTCAATCTATCACATTTTGATAAGATTAAAATCACATATTCGATTTTGACTTTTCCATTTTCTGCATTTAAGGAAGGAGAAGATCTTTATTTTCGATAAATATACTCCTCTTCTAATTCCTAAGTAGAATTAATGCGAATTACAATTCCGATGATCGCCTTACCAATGACCGATCTAATATCTAACTTTCCAAATTTATTTCAGATTACCATCCTTCTCGTTGCTGCTTTGTGCTACACCACTGTCACTGCGGGCCCTTACCTTCCATACAGGTATGGTTTGGGTGGCGTCAGCAGCTACTACTACAGTGGAGCCCCTTTTGCTAGAGCTGTTGCGCCCTACGCTCCTGCTCCAGTGGCCCCCGTCGCCCCTGTACCAGCTGTCCCTGCAGCACCCGCCGTCTTGCCAGCTGCAGCCGACTACTACGCACTTGCTGCCAGCACCGCCCTCAGTTATCCTGGGTATGGATATGGATATGGATATGGCTACCCCTACCTTGGAGCTTACTCTGGCGTCTACCCCTACAAGAAATGAACAGCGGAACAGAAACGGATGTGGTCTTGATCGGTCTCTTTTGAACATACAGGTGAGACAATACAAACTTTTGTACTTGTAATTTCTCTACAACTAAACATAATATACATATGTATTATGTTTGTTTGTAGAGTCGAAAGTAAAAGGAATAATTTTCTCGTAAATATAAGTGAATCTCGTATTGATCAGTAACATCACACGGATACAGCTTTTTTTTTTTTTTTTTTTTTTTTGACAATTTTTCAAGAAAAAGGGCCAGATAGATAGAAGAAGTTAATACGAGGGATGTTCAAAAAGTATCCGTTTCAGAAATGGGAAATGGGTACTAGGAGTGAGAATAGGGAATGGAGTAGCTCCCGGTACTATTGTTCACTGATCCTTTTTCCTTTCTCCAAAAAAAATCTGTGAGTATGATGCTCTTCACAAAACAAAAACATGCCATTGTAACTTTTCAAGCTAATGAGGCCACCTTCGCCTTCTTCGGAGCAACGATGTGTCACTGGAAGTGACACACCACTTTGATTTTTGTATGGTTTCCAGTGAAAAATTCAGTATTCAAGTCCTGTTGACGGACAATGCAAAATGAAGAAGCACAATTCGACAAGAAAGTAATGTAATTTTGATTTGCGGCAAAATTTTGATATTACCAAATCAAAAAATAACCCATGAGACAATGTCACATTTGGTTCGGCGTTGATTAACAGATGGAAATGTACAACGATAATACCTACTTGCTTGAGCAACGCCATCTGTTTCAAAAACAGATATTCTTTGAACCACCCTCTAAATGAGGGGAAACGAACCCCCCCCCCTTCGTAGGTGAAGGATTGGGTAAAATATTTTTTCTTACTTGGTAAAAGATTTTTATATAAAAAGACATCCTATATACTATTTATCGACAAATATCTTCAAATTTCGCAGATAGAACTGAATTATTGAGATTTATATATACATCAAGTATTGTATTCCTAGTCAAACTTTATTCAGTGAAATTATGTTAAGATTAAAATTAACTATTAAACATTAATAAATAATATACCACAAAAATGAAAGTTGAAATTACCCCTTTTATAAATAAAATTTTTAAATCCTTAAATGTATAAAATCTTAATAAAATGTGAACATTCTTAACTGTGGAAGAGTCTCAAAAAATTTCTGTAATCTCATTTAGCATTAGTTATATTTAAAAATCACTTAAACATTGAATGAAAGGGTATCCTCTCATCCATGTTTGTATTTCCTTGAATTACATGTAGTATTAAAGTTTTATTTCTTCTCAAATTTTCTAAAAAACACAACTAATTTATATTATATTATAGATATTATTAAAATCGACTTCAGATTAATTATTTAAGTGCATGGGAGCAAAATCATATAATTTATTATAAAGAAAAATCTAAGTAAATGTATAGGTGAACAATTTATAAGATTTTGAGTATCATTTTTTCTTTTTTTAATAAATCTATTGGCCTTAATTTTTCCATAATTTCACTAAAAACGTGTTAAATTTATAATGTTAAGTAAAAGTAACAAAGTTTTTAGAGCCATAACTTTTATTTATTGTTAAACAACCCAAGGTATTTTAAGAAAGTCTCCACACACACATAAATCAATAATAAAAGCTGGCAAATTTTTTTCGAGAACACTTATTAATGAAAATCATCAATTCAAATACAAACTTTACACCTTTTAAGAAAGAGACAGCGATCCTGTTAATTCTAAATTTGTTTTAGAGACAATCATTAAAAATAATTGAATTAAAATAAATGCAGAAAAATGATACTTTTCCTTTGAAACAAGGAAGACAAAAATCAGAAAGTGGAGAAACCTCTTTATCAAAATAGTTTATTTCGGAATCAGAAAAAAAAAAAAATAATAATTACTTTTTTTAAAAAAAAAAAAAATAATAATAATAACCCATCGTTTTAAGTTATTCTTCAAACTAAGCTGTTGTTTTAAATTTGATTCTTAATTAATCGTTAGATTTATTAAAAAATCCCCCCCCCTCTCTCTCACCAAAAATGCTGAATTACTAAAAATTATATTTGAAAATAAAGTATTATAGTTGTAAAAATGTTTTAAGAAACATTCTACTGATATAAATTAACAATAAATGGAATGTAAATACAAAAAACATACATTCTACTTGTTTGAATTCGAACATGAAAAGAATACTTAGAGAAAAACGAAAATAAATTATTAGAATACAAGGCATTTAATCGAACAAAAAAAAAAATCCTTTCCTAAATAAAATTTTTAAAAAACGAAAACGAAAAGTGGGAATAATCGAATTTAAAAGAAAGATTTAAAAAACTGAAATAGAAAGAAAAACAATATATTCTTAAATAAAAAAAGAGAACTTTTTAGTAAAGAGGTATAAAATCAGCTTAGTTCTTTCTAACTTTCAAAAGCCCTCGTTTTACTTCCAGCGACTTTTTTAAAATCAATCACTCTGAGTAATACAAGAGGGGAAAAATAAATACGCCCGAACAGGGACTCGAACCCTGGACCGTTAGGTTAAAAAAGCCTAACGCTCTACCGACTGAGCTATCCGGGCTTATAAAAAAATATTAAAAAACAAAAGTGCTCGCGGGGGTTTCTCAGAAAAATAATTGGAAGTAAGAAATGTTTTATTGGTAATATAATTTCTGATTAAGACTTATAAAAAAAATTGTCAAAAAAAAATTTGTTGAAAAATTACAAGTGATAGAAATTGTTTCAAGATAACAAGTAATTAAATAATAGTTTCAAATTGTAACTAAATATAAAAAGAATATCCTGTTATACACCTCACAAATTACTCTATGCAAAGAATATTTAACCACTAAAGATGTTAACGTTATTTTAAAAATAATTATTAAGATTAAATTGCTCAATAAAATATTATAATTAAGCAAACGATAAAATATTGAAGTTGAGCCTAATATTCTTTTCAGGTGTCAAAATTACAGCAAGCAATAAATTACTAAGTTGCCGCTAAAGGAAAATAAAATATATCTTTACGGAAAAATCTATTCTTAATACTAATACTTTCAAAAGGGGACAGGATTCAAACTGACTTGCGAATCGGCGGGAAAAAATCTAATTAGATTAAATAAATCATATGCATTTCACGCATCATTTTCTAAAGTATAAAGGACGACATTTTGCGGTTGTACGAAAATAAAAGCTCCTTTGAGTGTGACTAATATAATACATATGAAAATCTCGCAGAATCATTTTGCATACTGTTTCTTTTATTCGAATCCAAATTCTGGAAATATGAAGTCATTTATAGTTAGGTAATTGGGAGAGAGTAAAAAAAATATGAATAAATATATCATTCAAGCAGAATTTTGTAAGAACATTAAAGTTTTAACAAATAGAAATTATTCTTTTATAATGCTATTTAACTGTAATTATTTACTTTTAAAGTTACGGGCAGATTTTATCTAACTTAAGTTTTAAAAATTAAAAAGCATGCACTATATTGCGATAGTTGTCAATTTTTTTCTAAATTTATCTCTCCCTGTAATCCCTAAAAGAAGAATATTATTTCTATTCATTCCCTTCGGTTTTAAATTCGATAGCAAATTAATCATTCACATCTGTTTTATAATATGAACGTTCCTTAGTGCTCAATCAACAGGCCCGGATAGCTCAGTCGGTAGAGCGTTAGGCTTTTAACCTAACGGTCCAGGGTTCGAGTCCCTGTTCGGGCGGATTTCTTTTTTTTCAGCTTCTATTATATTGCTTCATTTATTTATAAATGTGTTCAGTCATCTTCCTTTCTGTGTTTTTTTTCAGCAAAATGGAACTAAAACTATTGTGTCCTTGCTTTTCAGGGGAATAATTCAGCAGTTCGGAAATTTGAGAAGACTGTTTTCTGAAAGAAAAATAATTCTTCTCCAGCTTGTATGAAACAATTCTCTACAAATCATTATCTGTGATTTGCAAAGGATTGTTGATGTGTTTACTGTATGTGAATTGAGACCAAATAATAAAAAGGTTTTTATACAGCAATTATGTGTGATTTTTTGAAATTCTTTTCTTCAAGACCAAAAAGTAAATGAAAAAATAATAGAAGAAAGTTTAAAAATTAAAGCTAGCATTTATAAATTTTCAAAATTTGGCAGAGAAATGTAGTAGATATTTTTGATACAAATAAACAAAACGCCAACTAAATTTTTTAAAAAATTTAATTTACTAAGCATTTCGGGGGGGGAAACGTAACTAGTATTTCACAATCAAAAGTATTTATATTATTATCATTATTTCTGTATGAAAACCTGAAAGGAGAGAATAGTAATATTAATAATTCATTTGCGTTGCATGTATTAACCAGATAAAAAGGACAGCAAGATTTGGGCATCCGGAAAATTATTTTTTTTTGATAATTTTACCTAAAATGACATCAATTTTGTATTAATTAACAAGGTGCTTCTACTTATCAAATACTAAAACTTATAATATTTTTTGGAAGTAAATCCTTCAAATAAATTACTTTTAATATTTTGGAATTAGATCACGCCAGGAATCTATCACTAATTCTTAAATGTTTCTCGTGGCGCCATCTGTTATGCATATATAGCATTTACCGTGAAAAATAATAGTTTTATTGATTTGTTTATCTCTTCTCATTCAGAACAAAATAAAATTAAAAAGAATCTGAAAAACTATCATAATTATTTTATTGGTGATTAAATATAATATTTAAATATTTCTTTAAAAAAGCAATTTTTTAAATCTATTTTCTAAATTTTATATGTACATCTCTCAGTTTTATATAACAAAAATGTTAAAATACGAAGTTTTTTAATTATTTAAATAAGCAATATCACATAATAGTTAAAATTAAAATTAAAGGATTAACCTAAATTGAAGAAAAAGTTAATAAATATGAATGTACAACAATTAAATTGTGAATAATTGTATCATTTTAATTATGTTCAAAATTATTTCATTCAATGACACAATCAATGAAATCTATTTAAAAATTGCATTTGAATAAAAATCTGTATAAAAATACTCTATACCAATTTTATATAATCTGTATAAAATTTGTCACTTGACAAAGAATGAATTCTGTTTGTAATTAATTATTTTTTACTAAAGTAATTTAATTCTGAATGCAAATAAATTCACTAACAACAATATTTAACTTCGAAAGTCAGTCCATCATAATAAAAATGTCTTGAATGAAAACGGATATGATAAAACATTAAAAAACAATATTTTTCGAGATGTATCAATTCTTATTTAATGTTCTGTTTTAATTCCTGTTAAAAAAATAAAAACTTTCGACAAATGCATCCTGGAATCATCAAAAATAAAGAATAGAGAGTAATGTAATTAAGTAAAAACATTCAGAATAAAATTGTTAGACTATTCCATAATAACATAAAGTTTTATAATAAAACAAGTTCAAAAATATTCAAATAAAAAGTTCTTTGCAAAGAACAGATTTAGCAACCCAAGGTGTACATTTTTTTATAAATATTATATAGCTAAATTAGATATAATAATTAAAGTAAACTATGATATATATTGAGAAATTGACAATAGTTAACTGTTCCGATATTAAAATTAAAGGAAAAGATAAATAATTAAATCGAATATATTTAAGCTAAATGTAATTAAAATTAAAGCAAACGATAAAAACGATAAAATTATTAAATTGAATATTATATCAGCTACGTGTAATTAAAATTAAAGCAAATGCTAAATTATGAAATTGAATATATTTAGGCTAAATATAATTAAAATTGAAGCAAACGATAAGAAAATGAATTGATCTGTTATGTCAAAAAAATAATAATAACTAAGGCAATAGCTTTTTGGGTGTCAAAAAACCAAAATATTACTCGGTTAGTCTTTGTTATATTTCCGTTGTGAGTAAGAAAGAATAAATGACGTTTGTAGTAAGATATGTTTCTATTGGTCAAAAGAATCGGGATTGGAATATAAAGTAAGTGAACATTTTTTGGTTCCTTCATATTGAAAGATTTATTGAAAAGGAATTATCCAAAGTTTTATTAGAAGAATTAAGGGAAAATTAATTGAAAATGGAAGTATTAGAGGTCAAAATTACGACAATAGTTTAAATATTAGAAGCGACAAATCGGAACAACAATCAAAAATTGAAACTTTAAACCCATAGCATTTTACGTACTTTGCAGCAGTCATTCCATAAATTTAGTAATTAACGACATGGCAAATATTTTTGAAGGCCATGTGAACTTTTTTAACATGGTTCAAAAGCTATAAACATTTTTTGCCTTATCAACTTTTCAGTGGTGTATATAAAGAGAAACCCACCATAAACTAACTTTGAAACGATTGAGTCTTCGTATAGATTTTCTAAGCCTTTATATATATTCAAAAAGGAAATATTCACAATAAATTATTAAGTGTTTATGAAAATGCTGAAACAGATAATATAATTGGGGATGAGGCTAAATCGGCTTTTTAACCTTAATAAAACAATTTCTGTTTTCGATCGTCATTCGGTGTAAAATTTTGCATCATATTAATCCGATAAGATGCTACTTCATTCAAAAAAAAAAAAAAAAAGTAGGGCCGGTTCTGTCCCAGAGAACAAAAAGAATTCGGAAGGAACTAGATCTGGAATGTTGGATGACTGGGGCAGCGTTGTATTTGATTATTCCTTCTTTCATAATTCGTGATTGAGAGCATTACCGCATTGGAGCATTCAGAAATCGGCCATTTCTTTTGGACGCAGTGTACAACAAATCATATCGAATGTTTCCGTTTCAGATTTGTCCGGTTTAAAGTAAAATTTAACGGCACAACGCTGCTCAATGGTTCGTGGTTTTTCACTCTTCATGCAAGCTCTCTCTCACTTTAGAGCGATCTGCATACTCCGACGGCCTGGAGACAACTGACAGGGGTATCCTAACTTATATTCTCCACAACCCATTCCACCCCATGCAACCCTTTCAATTATCCGGAAGAAACCAATCCCGATACTTTTTGGACAAACCATGAATATATAGTTAATATGTAAACAAGGCTGCAGTTAAAAGTCGATAAATTAGCCACACAAGGGGTTATTTGTTTTAGGTGGATCACTTTTGGCGTACCAGATCACTTTTCCATTTTTCCAATTTTAATTATATTTAGCTTAAATATATTCAATTCAATAGTTTATCGTTTGCTTTAATTTTAATTACATGTAGCTAATATATTCAAATCAATAATTTTTCGTTTGCCTTAATTATAATTACATTTAGATTAAATATACTCAATTTAATAATTTATCGCTTCCTTTAATTTTAATTACATATTGCTGCTATAATATTTAATTTAATAATATTTATCGATTGCTTTAATTTTAATTACATTTAGCTTAAACATATTCAATTTAATAATTTATGGTTTCCTTAATTTTAATATCGGAAAAGTTTACCATTGTCCGTTTCTCGATATTTCATCGTTTACTTTAATTCTTACACTGAATTGAATAATTTAATATTAATTATTTAAAAAAAAACCGCACCTTGGATGGCTAAATCTGTTATTTGCAAAACTTTGCATAGAACTTTTTTTTTTAATGGAACTGTTCTCTTTTTTTAAAATCAATTTATTCTTGATATTGCTTTAGACTTACCAAAAAAAGGCATTTTTTTTTTTTTATCGAAAAATTGGTTTTGTTCTCCAAGTTTAAGAAAAATGTAGAAAGCGATACGTTCCAACGATTGGAGCTGAGTTATTGAGATGAAGCTATTGGTTTTTCATTCATAAAACAATTGAAAAAAAAAAAAAAATTGAGAATCTTTTATTGTTCTATTTTTATTTTCTATTTTTCTCAATAAGAAAGCAATATTTTTATATTGCTTAAAATTATTTGTATAATTACTTGAAATCTATTTCAAAAAGAGTTTTTACAGCAAAATATTTACAAAATTACCAAACAAATGAAAAAAATTACCTATAAGTACGTGAACACGCAGAGAAATACTTTAATCAAAAAGTTGCCATAAATCATTTTTTAAGCGTTCAAATTTTAAGAACCTAACAAAGGGTATTGTAATAAATCTCATCTTTCTTTTTTAGAAACGCCATAAATTACATGTAATATACTTTCCCCCGACGACTGAAAATACTTAAAGTTAACATTTAGATACAACTTTAATAAAATGCATAAATACGTCAGTAAAACAGATTTATATATTTGTAGATAAAAGAGTCTTCGATCTATATTGTTTTATTTCTCCCAAACACTTTTCGTTTCCCCCCCCCCCGTCTTTATAGAGCAAAAATCTTATGTTTTACGGAATTTTCGAATGAATTTAACTCAGATATTTCGACTTTTAATATTTTATTAACTAACTGGAGTAAATAACAGAATCATAATACCCAATTAAATAATGTTTAGTTCTAAAAATTTCGCTTTAAAATATTTCTTAAAGATGAGTTTGAACAGAAATTCTTTTTTTACGGACTGAATCATCAGCAAGTTTATATGAAGTGAATCGTATAATTAATCTTTTTTTAAAGCAAATTATATAAATCATTTCTAGATGACGATGGTCATACGAGTAATGAAATCAAAGCTTCAATATTTTTTAGGCTGTGACCTTTTCCTTAATGATGTACGTCACCATGCCTTAAAAAAATCTACTATAGAAATGACGATGCATAAGAAAACTCGCACCTTACGCTTTCCATTAAAGCGCCGTCTAGCGATTCACCGTTTGCTCTCCTGTATTGTGTGTGTGGTACTGTCTGTGTATTGTGTGATGAAGATTGCTCGTTTAGGTGTTCTCTATTTTCACTTAAATTTTTGCCCATGAGTTTCAAAACACCCCGTAGTTTGTTGGAAATATGATAAATTACTTCCTGTTTTCGAAAGAGGGAAGTTTATTCTATTATAACCTTGTCCGGATATATTAACAATATTGTTTTATTGATAACACAGCAAGCGAATTATATTTTTCATCTGTGTTTGCATAAATATCTCGGTAATATAACCGAATTGATTGCAATATTCTGTATGAAAATCGCCCATATATACAATCGCTCACTTAACTACTTAAATCAAAGGGAAAATATATGCAAAAGAGTTTAAAATTTCAAAAACAAATGGAATTTACTAAAGAAAAGAGCAATGATTAGTTACTTTTTATTTAAACTTTTAAGTGGTAATATTTAAGATGTTTATTTATTTGTATTTTGGTTGTTTGCAAGGTTAAATTGAACATGATCATTAAGTTTACTTGTCTTCTTTTTTCTGTGGTTGATTTTCTGGATTTGCTGACTTTTGGTTTCTTACTATATTTTTTATAATGTAATTCACTGAAGTGTGATGGTTTGATCAGTAATACCGGTAGAAACACACATCATTCCATTCCAAAGTATAGAATCGTATTAATTACATTATTTCCATTATTCTAAACTTTTGCTTTCCTTTCACTTGGCTTCCTTTTTTGATTTTTCTAGTTCTTTAATAGATTTTTGTTTTTGTTTTATGTGTTTTTAGGCTTTAAATTTTTAGATTGTTGAATTTATTTAAACAAATCTTTCTCATCTGATTTGCATAAATATTATAACATATATTTTATCTGATTTGCATAGAAGTGGTGATTTTTGCACTCATTCATATAATTATTATTATTGCTATTTTGAATATTGGGAATGGTTGAGCTACTTCTCAAGAAATGTCTACAAAAGTGACAGAAAATGTTTAAATAGGTAATAAATCGTGGGTCTATAGTATCACATTCAAAATAAATCAACTGACATATTTTTTACTCTGATTTAAAGCAAACAAAAAAAGTGGAGCAAATGCTCGCATCTGTCGAGTATATTCTGTACGAAAATAATCTTGTAAAAAATTTTTTTTCTTCTTGTAAATCGCCTTTCCAAATTAATTTTTTTTTAAAATTCAGATTTCTAAAAAAATATATATGCTTAAATATACATAGAAATATGGCAAAATTCTTCTAGATACTCTTTTCATAAAATCCCAAAAATTAAAAAGTCTAGAAATTGTAAGAATTTTTCAGAAAATATTTCCTACCATAATCTTACACTATTATCAAATAAACGAGATAAAAAAAATGCCTAATTTCTAACTATCAAATATTGCAATAAGGCATAATTACACTTTTACTGTTGATTAAAAATATCCAAATAATGAATTTATTAGTGACAGAGTTGATTCAATCCTTCCGAATGAATTGATAATTCTAAAGTATTCTTGTAAAATTGATCAAAACAAAAACGAAATAAACTTAAAATGGGAAGTCAAATATTTTTCTTCGAGATATTTCCCAATGGTGAAAGAGTTTTTGCAATGTACTACTACGCCTCGAACGTGTTTATATTCACAACGTAAACACGATTTCATTCAGAATCAAAGAACATAAAACTTTCAAGGGCATTTGTAGGAATTCAGAACACAGTTCAAACGGTTTTTGTTTTGTTTGAACAAGTCGTTAGTTCAGTTTTGTACATTTCCAGAATCAAGGTCAGAACTTACTATATAAAAAAAAAAAAAAAAAAAAAAAAAACATTGCTATAAAGCATTCCGTGAAAGAATCTTGTTTAAAGTTGTTTTAACTTTTTTCAATAACAATGAGCTTTATCACACCTTACAAATATATATATAAAAGAGGTGTTTCTATTTTCAAAGATTCTCTCTTCATGTTTCAAGGCTGAAAAGTCAATTTTTGAACTGATGATTCTGCTTTCATTTTATTTAATTTGATGACAAATGAAAACAAAAGGAATTCGAAAAGGCGTTCACGATTTTCTCCTAATTTGAATTCTACTTCACCTTGAGCTGAACTTCATTTTTTACCATAACACGACAAAAATAATTTACATCTTTGTGAAAAATCAACACAACTATAAAATTGTTTGATGACAGAATTTTTCGATGAAAAAGATGTTTATAATTTCCGGTATTTGAAAGGATAATTTTGCGGTGCGACACTACTTTCAATGAATATGTTGTTTATTTTACTTAGATTTTAGAATTTAATAATGCATTAAAATTTTCAATTGAACTCCAATTTTGCTATTAGAATTCTTTCACATATTTGAAATCCCAAGAACAGAAAGAGGGAGGGGGAGGGGAACTCAAATAGAGAAAAAATATTCAATGTTTTTTCTGTTTGAAATTTGAATTGAACTCAAATTGTGTTGTCTGAATTCTTTGAATGCGCCATAGCATTTGAAATCCTAAGAAAAGATCGGGGAGGAGGAAGTTAAATAGATAAAATATTAAATGTTTGTTCAGTTTGAAGCGAAATTGAAAAATACAACAAAAATACATTCGAAATATTAAACCTTGTCATATCCTGTTCATTAATAGATATATTTTATATTATGAAACGCTTAAAATATGTAGGGGGGGAGGAAATAACAATATAAAAACAAATTTAATCTTTAAAGTGAAGTTCAGAAGATTGATTTCGCAGTGAAAAAAAAATAGCTATTTTATGCACTTGTTTTAGATACATAATATTACGGATATGCTGAAAAGGCTTTTAGTTATTCAAATAACCATAAGACATTCACGATTCAATCAAAAACTCTACTCAACCTGATTTTTTGAATCTGACTCGCCAGAACTTGAAACATTACTTTTATTTCTAAGTTCCTCAACTTTACTTTTTAATTTAAATTTATCAGATGAAATTGATAGAACAATATTGAATGATTAGAAAGCACCAAGCTGTAAAAAAAGATAAGGAAACTCATTTACGAAATTAAATCGAAGTTCCACAAATTAGTTAGATATTTGGAAACTTGGTATTAAATTTTTTAAAGGATAAAAGATAAGTTTTAATGTTAAGTAAGCTGATATGTGTGTGTCCGTTGCACTCCCAGTAGTTTTTTAATTAAAACAATTACCATAAATTCCCCGAAAGGAAAATTCAGTCATATTCCTTTAAACTTTTCTCAAATTTTTCAGATGAACATCAATTAGTTCATCTGAAAAATTTAATCGTCTATTGTTTTCGTGCATTCCACTTTCATTTTGCTCATTCATTAGTAACGCTACAGTAGAAGTCTAGCCTTTTAACCTAATAAACTGTAACATACTTCTCAAAAATTTGGCATCACATCTATCATATATATTTTTTTTTAATTAGCCATACAATTTTCTGTGGGTTATATAATCATATAATTTACTTTGATCTTTTGAAGTCAAAATAAGTGCTCCACAGTAACAGTTACTAAGGGTCACTGAGACGGTCCAAAATGGCTTTTCCAATAACAAGGCCAAGGGTATGCATTTTATCGATATTGCCAAAGCTTTTAATAAAATTTGGCATGACGGGTTCATATCCAAGATGATGTAATTTGGTATTTCGGATCAATTAATCAAAAATCAAATATTGTGTTTTTTTTTTTTTATTTATTTATCAAAACTGGAAATGCCGAAATTTTTCATCTGCTTACAGTTTTAAAATATTTTATTCAAGAAACATTTCTGAGTTTTCAATGTTTTTCGATATGTTCAAAAAATCACAAAATAGCATACATAAGTTGAAACATGAGTGTGCACAGAATTCACACAACATACATCTTTTTTTACGAAATTCGGATTGTATATTGCGCTATTTCATATCTTATCGAAAAATTATCATGTATTTTTGAATAAAAAAAAAGAAATGCTCGTGATATTATTATTCAATTAAAGTATCATAATCTTTCAATATGCTGTTGTATAACATAGCCCGAAATTCAAGAAAAAAAATGAATGAAAAAGTTTACCACTTTTTTAAAAACTTTCGCAAGCATTGGGAAAATGTCCGTCGATAGCTCAGTTGGCAGAGCGGTGGACTGTAGATGGTAAACATAGATATCCATAGGTCGCTGGTTCGACTCCGGCTCGACGGAAAGGGATTATTTTTTTTTAAAATGAATTCATACATTTTTTTTCTCCGAGCGTATTTATGAACTGAGAAAAAATAAGTAAGAGTGCGGCATGAATACTTTTTGTCACCTGTACCTTATTTTTAGATTAAATTCTTTTTTTTTTAAAGATTATCTTTGACGTGAATAAATTCAAAACCTCGTTAAACAGAAAAGTATAAAAACAAGTTATTTATAGAAGTTAATTTAAATAGAGGTTATCTTTTTCCAATGAATGAATTTAATATGTTCGTTCATATCATCCAATTTCTTTTCTGAGGATAGTAAAAAGCCAAAATTGACTTATTTCTGTTTCTTATTCGGTTAGTTATTTAAGCTGATTTTTTTTTCGTATCATACTATTTATGTTGATTATTTTCGTAATTTTTTGCACTAATCTACTGTTAAATATTGTTAAACCAATTTGTTGTGTGAAATTCATTCTTCAAATAACTCCCAAATTTACCAAAAATATTTTCCCTGACTTTCTTGTGATTTTTTTAGTAGCGAAATCCAAAAGAAAAGTTTGTTTAAATCCAAAATACATTACGAGATAACAGTTGAAAACTTTGTAATATAGTTCAGTAAAATGTCGATAGATGGCGCCACGTCTTGATAGTTTTTTTTCCTCTCTCCCCTTTTCATTTTCATTTGTTTTTACATACGCAGTTTTTGGTAGCGAAAGAGAGGAAGAATTATCGCGCAAGTAGTTAGAGTTTTTTTTTAACAAATTTATCCTTCAAAAAAGAAAGCGAAAAACATTAAAAAATAATCTTATAATCTAAAAGTTTCTTCTGTACTTGTTAAGAAAGTTACAATATTATATACAACTCTTTAAATTTAGAAGATTCAAAATGGATTCTGTAAATTTCTCTTACTTCTAAGGAAAAAGAAGTTATATCTATCCTCATCGTTTTTTGCCGTTTTATAAATCAGTGGATGAAATATTTGTAATTAATCAGCTAACAATTTAATAAAAATTTGTAATTAATAACCATTTTAATTATTACAAAAAAAATAACTATTACTTTAATTATTTTTAAAATTCACTAACCATTTAATAAGAACTCAATGTTAGGATTAATTTTTTTACAAATTTTTATTCATTTCTATAACCGTTTAATTAACTAGAATTTTTTTAACCAAAAATCAAGATCGAAGCTCATAGCAAAAATTTAAAACTCACAATTCTTTTTATCGAGTTTAAAAAAAAATATTAAGCGATAAGTTTAAGAATGGTAATTAATATATTATCTGTAAAAATAAATAAATGATACCAAAGTTGAATAGCAGTTAAAATGATTATCTAATGTTGAAACCACTTCCAGATGTTTTGCAAAATAAACTAGATTCACAGTTAATTGTAGAATGAAATAAATAATTGTAGAATGAAGACTGGAGAATACTTGTAAGTCGAAAAATTATCCATATTGATACATTTCATTAAGTTAGGAAAAATTCTATGATATAAATTTTTATAACAACTCAAAATAATCTGAAAATAGCACTGCATGAAGAAGAATCTATATTTTAAAACTAAATATACCGTTTCAATTAAATTTTTATAGAATTTTTAAGTTTATTTTTTATCCATTCGTTTTTTATCCCGTATAATACGTTTTTAAAAATATATTTCTAGCATATTATTCTCCCATTTATACTTTAAACTAATTTCGTTTCTTTGTCCAATAAATTTTTTTTCTTCTTTTCATTGAAAGAATTTTGATAGGTGAGTAAGATATTTTTTTATGATTGAAGAAAAAGAATTTTTAAAATAATTTAAAATTTTTTTTATGGAATAATGTAATGTGATTCTGGCGCGATGCGTGAATAACATAATTGTTATGAAAAATGCCAAACTCTATTTTATGTCATTAGTTTCCCAAGTTACTCTTAAATATACCGATCAATATTTTTCCAAAAAAATAAATAAAGAAAGAAAAAATAAGTAATTAAAGTATTTTTTTCTTCCACTACTGTAGTGTTTAATTTAGTAGAATGCAAGATAGTATATTATTTCAAATTATTGTACAATTAGGAATGTTAAAAGTTGATTCCAGTATTATTTTTTGAATGTCACGATTGAGAATTTCAAAATGAATGCATAAAAAACACACTGACAGGTATTGAGAAGTAACTGCGATTTATTTTATTTGAAGGAAGTTGTGATTATTTATTGTCGCAGGCACATTGATGATGATACACTTATTTCTGAAACTGAACTGGTTTTTCATCAAATGATATTCATGGAATCTGTAAAAAAAATGATAAATACAATTATTATTCTATAATTTAGAAACTGTCGTTGAATAAATCGTAGTTTTTTTTAACACTGTTTTGAAGATTGTTATAAACTTTTTGAGAAAAATGAAATAAAATATGGAAAGAAAGCACGCAGATAAAATAAAAATGTATCTTCATCTGAAAAAGGTATATTTCAAAGACACATTTAGCTGAGAGTTTTTTCATTCATCTGTGATAAAAAAGAAGGCGTATATATACAGAGATTATATAGCACAATTTCTTCTTGAAGGTCGAAGTAGTACAATTTACGAAGTGTCTAGGTGGCCGTAGTAGCCTAGTGGTCATGGTATCGGATTCACGATCGGCGATTTTCGTCGAGTCTTGGATTTCCTTGATGCCATTTAAGACCCGTCGTGTAGCTGGGGCAGACACACATTAAATCTGTCGATGCTCAAAGTCTTCCCGCTGGCAGAATGTGGAAATTAGGAGAGTGCAATGCCAGCTCAGGTGTCGTTCTCGTCATCTGATCGAGGTTCAGAATTACGAGGTCTATCGCCAATAGCTCTCGTGCGATGGTAATAAAATCAGTCAATCAATCAATATGAAATCTTTGGAAAATATATATACTCCCCCATCATAACTACTAAATTTTTTTTAAGTATAAATAGGGAGTTCCTAATTTATGAGTTTAAAAGGTATTAAAGCTATATATATTAAAGAATGATGCAAGTTGTGTCCTGTGCGTGATGGCTAAAACAATCACATTCCGTCGAGCCGGAGTTGAACTAGCAACCTATGGATATTTATATTAACCACCTACAATCCTCCGCTCTGCTAACTGAGCACACATGCACAAATCGACGGACTCACAAGTTCATCTACTCTATTTAAACAAATTCTTTCTCCTTTTAAAGTAAGGTGACATCGGTACTGATTTTTTAGCCTTTTGTCCTGGCTAACCATAAAATGTATTCAGTACCCCAAACATGTCCTGGTGTTGGGATGACAAAAAGAAATAAGTTTATCCCAATGTCATATATTAAATTTTGGAAAAACCAATCGTTTGATCAATTCCCACAGAATTTTATCAAAATATCTAAAAAAAAATGAATTGTTCCTAAAATTAATTTCTTCTTCAGAAAAATATTTAAAAAAAAATGCAAATGAGATGCTATGGCGCATTTGAATCATCGGCAAACTGGTCATAATTCCAGGACTCTCTCTTTACTTTAACTCAATTTCATAACGCAATATGAAATACCTGTATATTTGGAACATATTCTTTTGACCTTCAGAAGAAACACATCTCATAGAAATCACCTTTGGAATATACTCAAGATATATTCACAACGCAATATTATTTTCAAAAACTTTTTGAACGAAGCAGTAGTTAATAAAAAAATGATCAGAGCATTCTTGCAGACAATGGAATTTTTTTTTTATATCTATTGAATTAAAAGAATATTTTCTTGGAGAAAATAGTCTTTATTGCTTTGTATCACATAAGAAACAATCGACCAATGTTATAATACCGTTTCGTTTTATTTAGTTGTAATTAATGTGTAAACTAAATGTAGTGTTACAATAATACATTTTTTTTATTTGTTTTAATTAAGCTAAACACGTTCCAATTTCGCCCCCTCCATAAGAGTGTCTTGATCTTCAATTTTTGAAAAATTATCACCTTGTCCTCATTGCTTCTTTGAGGGATCTTCCCTATAGTCCGGGCTCTAGGGGGGGATGTTCGAGTGGTATTCAGTGAAGTTTCATTAATTTTCTCGTATTACGCCTGCTGTACGGAGTCTGATATTATCCTGGAGATAGAGCACATTGCGGATTGTAATAGGAAGTATTCTGGACAGTATATTTCACCTTCTCGTAAAGTTTGCAGTAGGATACTGCATAAATTGTACGTCAGTCGTGATGAGAATCGATGCACCCAATATCCTATGAATCCTTAAAAAGAATAACTTTTCAACAGATAACTGAGTTTTTGTTTTTAGTGCAGCAATTTCCATTTTTGTGCACCATTCCACACTGGAATGCTTTCACCTCATAATTTTCAACACCGGTCAAGTGACAAGGGCGAAACTTGAGCTGGCACCTCTTTCTCCAAACTTCCACATCATGAAAGCGCGAGGACTTGAAACCTTCACAGACTGAACGTGCATCAGCCGTGCTACACGGCAGGTCTTCAGTGGCCCCTGGACGGAAAATTTCAGGTCGCGAGTTCGCGATCATGACCATTAGGTTACCGCGGCCACTGGGTCGTTTTCAAGGAGTTAACAACTGAATAAATTAACATTAAAAGAATAAACCGATGTCATACGATTTTTTTTAAACTTTAAATAAATTATTATAGTTGCTATGGAAAAATGAATTAAAATCGTCTGCCACCATTGAAAAAGTTTCGTTTATATTTGATTCACCTTTGTAAAAATATTTGACTCCCTTATTTCGATTCCTTGTCATGTGTTGTTATATAATCAGCAGGCGAAATAATTTCTATACATGATACACGTTGAATAATTTGAATTCTTAGATGTTCAAAAATAAATGTATTATAGATACATAAGATAATCAGGGAATAAATTGAAACTTACTTGAAAAACAAAATTCGATTAATGATGGTAATGCTTAGGGGCGTAGATTGCGGGATGGGCAATGTGTCCGTAGACAACTGGTTTGTAACCAATACCGTGTCCATGACCTCCAAGGTGGTAGGGCTTGCTGATCACCTAAAAAATGAATTGTCAAAATGTGATGTTTATATTAAAAGATATTTAAATAGTTTTTAGTGTAGAAACCTTAGGTCGAAAAATAAAATTGTAAAATGACACAATTAAAAAAACACACCTCATTTCAAAATTATTACGAATTTTATCTAATTATTATTGCATCAAAATGCCTCTCAAATCAAATATGGCATAATTTAGTCTCAATTTTATAGTTTTCAAACAATTAGGTATTTTAACTGTATGGCTAAAGGCTCCTGCTATGTTAATCCTATGGAATTTCTACACTGTTCTCAAATATATGCTATTTTAGCTATTTGAATGCAAAAAAGTGTATCGAAAGAAGCAAAAATAATGAGGGTCTCGGCGAAATTACATTTTCTCCCCGATTTTTGAAAATATTTTAGAATATTTTTTAAAATCCAGAAAACCTACAATCCAATCGTTAAAAAAGGGATAAAAAAATTTGTAAAAAAAGAAATCGGGGGTAAAGTATAATTCCGCAGAAACCTTCATTATATTTTGCTCTTTTCGATGTACTTTTTTGCATTCAAACAGATAAAAAAAAAAAATTAAAATTTGAGAACGGTAGCAGAAATTCCATAGGGTATTCATGGCGTTCACGAAATCAAAATGGCCGACAAACAGAAATCTTAATTAACTAAACCGTACTCTGTGTAATAATAGTTTTATTAAATCATACATACCCGTATAATCATAGAAATGATTATGTGGTTGGTAGAGATATAAATGTAGTTATTTTATTGGTTAGTATTTTTATTGATTCAGCTGCAAATTTTTCAGATCTTTAAAAAATATACTAAACATTTCTAAAGAAAGCAGACTGAAAACAAATTTGGAAAGCGTTCACAATTTAAATCAAACAAATATAGTTGTCCAGATATAAGAAGGAGCATAAAAATGTCGTAGAATTAAAAATTAAATTCGCTCATTCAAAATAGAGGTTAGACATTGAATGGAATTCTGGACTGTATGCATAATTCTGATTTTTATGAAATATCATCAAATCTCTTCAGATCCAGTGTATAGCTGGTTATTTAAATGATTGAATACTTACCACAGGAAATTTAATATGATAAACTAAAAACTTTTTGATTCTAGGTTGGATGAGTAAAAAAAAAGTAAATCTCTTCTTACAAATTACTTCCGCTCGATTAATCTCTGTTGATTACGAAGTGAAATGAAATGAATTCAGTGTGAGCAAGATTTCGTAATTTGTACAACACAGCTTGAAAAAGATTTTTCAGAAACTGATATCGTGTGTTTTCTACTACTGAATTGTTTATTACCAGCGGTTGAAGGTTATGCGAAAGATATGTAAATTTTTATATTTTTTTAAAAAAGAAGAATGTTAGCATTCTTCGTATAACTAGGTTATACAGCTCCAAGACCGAATACTTTCTTTTTATCTGTTATGTTCTTTGAAATCTGTATGATTTCCGGCGCAGTCACAAGAACACTCTTGCTTACCTACTTTAACGAAATGACTAGAATTACTATGAGCTTATTAGTATTCAAGCTTGGTTTGAAAAGTTACTCTTTCTCAGATTGAAATGGTGTGTTTCAATCTTAACTAATATTCAAAACGCAGAACGGAATAACTTTATTAGGAATTCTAAACTGACACTTTTACTTATTTATTTACTTTATTTCTTGGACAGACATTAGGCAAGCTGTACGTTAAAGAAAAGTTCAGATGAATTTTTTGGATAAAAAGATAAGAAAAATCTCATTTGTGTTTGAATTTAATGACTTTTAAAAAAAGTGGAGATTTTGACTAATATTTTTTTTTCGGTAAAAACAGTATAAATTTATAAAACAAAGTCTTGCAAAAATGCTTTTTTTTTTAATACTTGAAAGATTAATCATTATGTACATATATACGATATAGTACATCTCATAACTACACCATACATCTCATAACTATATATGTACATATTAATCATTATGTACATATATAGTTATGAGATGTATAGTGTCAAAAGTATTATGTCAAAAATTGGAATTACAAAAGTAATGATCTCTTAGTATCAAATATTTTTGGTGAAGATTTTTATCCTTCTGTATATGAATAAACCGTAGTCAAGAATAAAATGGTTTCAGACCAATATTAAATGCAGTATTTTGTTTATAATTTTTAAAATTCGAAACAAATAGAAAATAATTAGGTAGCATTTGAAAGAGAAGGATTGAATTAACAAAAACAGCCTCTGGCCAGTTTAGATTAGATAATTGAGTCCCCAGACATGAGGGATCAAAATTCGTTATTTTTCCTTCGAAAACAGTTTTTTTTTGGTAAATATTTACTCTTTCTCTCTGATCTTGAAAGTTTGATACATATTCATCAATGTTAGATGTTTGGAAAGGGATAAAAAGGGCAAAATCGAACGACTTGTATACAATTTTTGGGAATTATTTCCAAAAAAGTTATATGATTTGACAATTGATTGAAATGCTTCCTCTTGAATCAGATTGTTGAACGATATCTATTACAACAAAACAGCTTTCACTCGTATTTATAAAGGAATAAATAATAGGTTTTTGCAAGCAATAAAAATGGTTATCAAGGTTTGAACAGCTTCATATGTCTTTTTTTTTTTATCGCAATCTGTCTAAGAAAAAGGATGTCTTCGTTTTTCGTTTAAGGTTGTCTTCGCTTAATGTTAAAGAATAGGACCCGAAATTGGAACACTTTTGCCGATTTTTATTTTTTGAATTCGTTATCTGTTAGAGAGTAGCGTATTTTTCTAATTCCACTCATTTCTGTCCGAAACAATCCCTTTCATCTGGTGTAAAATGTGTTCCATGTTTCGTCTCCTGTACTGTAATGCTAAATGGGTTTTGAAATTTGCATGTTGAAATATAAAATGATACGTTTTTAGAATGTTCTTAGATTTTAAGAATGCTGTGCGTTGTAAACAGATATACATATTACCACATCACGAAATTTCATCAAAATTGGATTAGTATTTTGTCTGAATATGTGTTCTGTGTTTCGATCATTCTCTTATACTTTAGGCGAAGACAAATTTCTCTCGGCTGTGATTGGCTTTCATTTGTTAACGTTCCCGGATATAACACGATATATTCACCTTTAAATATATATTTCCTAAATTCAAGAAACAAAATCAAATTTTCATTAAGAATTATAGGATCAACAGAGGAGTATAACTCCACTGAAAGATTCAAAACAATATTTATAAACCAATTATTTGTTCTCCTTTTTTGTAAAATATATATATATTTGAATCCATCACTTACAGGGTGGACTGCAGGCTTGATGTAATGGGTGACATGTGGTTTGCTGTATGATTTGTGTGCATAGACAATAGGAGCTGGGTGATGTACGATGGGCTTAGCGTAGGTCAGTCCATGACCATGAGCGGCCACGTATTTCACTGGGTGGTATCCATAGGCGGCACCACCTAGATGGGTCTTGTGACCAGTGCCATAATAGGCTCTGGTGTAGCCAGCCATGGCAGCTGAGCAGCAAAGAAGACCCAAAAGTACAACCTGTAAGAAAGAATAAATTCATTCCCTGCATAGAAAACATATTTTTTATATTTTATAAACAGTCATTGGAATTGAGAAGCAAATGAGATTTTTATTTTATTACTATTATTTTTTTTTTTACAACAAAGTGGATTTGCTGAAGAAAGAGACATTACTGAAGACAAGTTACGGGTGATGATTCGACAGCATTAATTTGACAATTTTCTTTTAAACAACTTGTAAAAATGCTTGTTCGAGCAGATATTTAGTCATAGTTTTGCAACATTAAAATGCCGTATATCTAGCAATAATTTCCTTTAGGAATCAAAAACCTCACGTCTTGAAAACTATCACATTGATTATTATTTTTTTTTATCAAATGTGTTTTTCCCTTATAGGAATCAACTGTTAAGGAAAAAAAGTATGAATTATTATCTCTCCAGAAACATGTTGATGTACTTCAATCGTGATGTCAGTCAATACTTTCCTCAGAGGGCTTCTTATTACAAAGGAATATTTTTAACCAAAACTTTACAATTTATACGAGGAAAAAAAAATCGAATAATTTTTCCTTCAAATCTCGATAACATGAGATAAAGATACTATCAAATAAAAATAAGCTACTGTAACTAGACGATGAAAAGACGATAAAAAAATTGCCTTATTCGATATGCAAGAAATGGAAATGTCTGGTAGCAAATTTCTAGAATTTTCGAGTAGAATTAACTCGTACAGCTTTACTTGAGTTTAAATAAGTTGGATAATGGAAGCTTACTCCTTTTTTAAATCAAAATTTATTTTACAATATTGTAATGAAAATGTTAAAAATATATTATTCCATTTTTAACGTTGATTCCATTCAATGTATTTTAAATTTAGTGTTAATGCAATATAATCCGATGTTATTCAATACCAACACGCATTTTAAACAATTTTATATAAATATAAATCTGAAAAATGGTTAACAAGATGTAAAAATAGTTAAACAGCAAAAGATACGTTCGAGAAATGGGGATTTTTATCATTTTTTTTAAAACAAATAAAAATTTTAAAATTTTTTCTAAAAATATGACAACAAACCGGAATAAAATCCAATTGTGTTATTCGTTCAAAAATTAACGATGTATTTTACCTTATAAAGATTAATTTCTTCTCTATCAAATATTTTCAAGTGGAAAATTTGAATGCCGTTTCAATGTTAATAGCAATAAAACGAAGCATAAAAAATGAGTTCTTTATTTGTATGTTTAGATAAATAATTGAGCATTTCGAAATACTGCAAAAAACATTTATTTATTTATTTATTTATTTTTGATAAAAATGAAAAAAAGCAAATTTAGTTATGCATTTTGCTTGTTTTTATACTTATGACATCTTATTCCTTAAAAAAAAATCTTAAATGGCTAAAACTTTTAAGTAAACCAGCTATAAACGTATTATCAGAATATAAAACTTAAACATCAAACATCCTATGCGGCGATTTATTAAGATCCCCGTAAGATATTATAGTCCAGCTATAACATAATAATTTTAAGATAGTCAGCCAGATGATAAAAGAAACATTTAGCGTATCTATTACACATATGCTGAAGTATTGAATTATAAAATATTTATATTTATTATGTAATCAAATACAAATAAATAAATGAGTAATTTACTCAAACAAATAAACACTTGAATAAAAATGGCATAAATGTTACAAATGTAGACAGTTGCTCTATAAGAAACAAAGTATCACCGGAATAGCCATAACACGTTTTTTAGAACAAAAATGACTACAAAAGCAAATATGATGGATTATATGTATGATTTTGAAAACAATAAAAACTCAGGATATTTATGTTATCATAAATTTTATGTTGAGTTCCCTTTTTGGCAGATTAATTGTATGGAAAACAAAAATAGCTTGACTTAAAAGTAAACTATGAAATAAGAATACATTCTCTTTTCAGCGCTTAAATTTTTTGAATTGATTGAGAAGCAACAGAAGAGTAAACATCTAACATTTTTTTTTTATTTTCTTTCGAAATCAATTTGAAATAGATATTGAATTTTTATTTATTATTGTTTTTTTCTCTGTTATTTAAGTTTTCATAATATTCCTGAAAAATCTCAATTGAATCAAAAGAAAAAAAAAATTTTAAATAAAAACAACGAACAACTCATTTTAGAGCATTGTACTTATATTTTTTTTAAAAAAAGAAAAATCTAAAAAACAACATTCGTCTTCTATTTTACAGAGTTAGATATCGATGCACTTTTTTGTTTGTTTACAATGTGAGTGTTGACTTAACAATAATTGTACATAGAGCTTTTTACTTTTCTTACGACATTCATAACAGTTTTCAAATTCTAGTGCAAGAGATAAACAGGTGCGTTTCCAATTTCATAAAAAAAAAATCTCAGCTTTCGAAAATCAAAAATCAATAACTTTACCAAACATTAAAACGATTTCGTATAAGACTAATACATTTAAATAAGAACGTAAATTAATCCTACAAAAGCTTTCAGAGAATACATTTCGCTGTTTGGATGTAAAGGACACTTATTACTACTTGTTACAATCCTGATTGAAAAAGTTTAACTCCACTACTTACCGCTAAACTGTTCATCTTTGTGCGCTAGGAGTAGTTGTGGAAAGAGTTGTTACAGAGAATATAATTTTAAAATAGAGAAAACGAAAGTCTTTATAGTACTCGAATTAGGTCATTGCAATCCAGTTTGGATACGAAAACTTTCAGAGTGGGACGATCATAGTATAATAATTAAGTCGAAGCACCGTTTGGAATAAGGTATTCCCCCTCCTCTTACCTTAACAAGACAAGCGAAGAAAAAAAGAAAAAGAAAGGGGGAAAAAAACTTTAAAACGATGCTTCTTAGTGGTTGCAATGGAACCGAACAATCATAAAAAATAATTATAAAAAACATAAAATCGTCATACTATCCTCAGTATGACCTTGCAAGGTTTCCCCACACTGTCGAGTTCCTTGTAAATGAAGAAAATTAGAAACAATATATAAGTGTAAAAAACTGCAACCTTGAATGTGATTTCACTGGACTGATATTTTGATAAGAAGGGAGAAGAATTCGTTTTTGTGGATAGATGTAACAAATAGCCGATTCTGATTGGTCAAAGTGACAAAAATTATTCTTTCTGAAATTCTGGATTATCGTCTGCTGCTCTTTGCAGCTGCAATGTTTTTGTACGAATTTTTGAATGAGACCTCGAACGTTTATTGATGGTGTTTATTTTGAGCCATTTTTTTCATCGAGTACACAAAAGATCTGGTATAATTTGTGTTAAAAGCTTTAACTTAGAGGTTATATATCTTTGTTTGAAGTGGAAAGTCAATTTTTTTACTACGATGTAATCACTGGGCGTGGTGTCTTTAATCAAAAAGTTTTTTTTTTATTTGTAGTATTCTAGAAGACAGGATTGCACTAAAGGATGTCTTTTATTTCAAAATACAGCATTGCACGATTAAAATGCAATTAACGGCTGTAGAAGATGACGGAACTGGAAAGAGAATATCTGGTAAAGGCTTGGATATATACATCGAAAAACACAATAAAAGTAATTTGTATCTTTTAAAAGGAGATCTAAGGTTCTGAATTTGTATTTCCGAACAAAGAAAAGCAGATCCATTACACTTTCCCCTTTAATTAAAAATTTTGACGATTAGTTTTGTTTTGTTTGCTTTCAAATTTTTTTTACTATTTTCCAAAAATATCGACAAGGCCAAAATACAAAATTTCAGCAAACGAAAAATGTGATACCCATTTTCAAATTTTATTTTTGTAAATATGAATAAACTGAGATAATGTGAACTTAAGTATTACAATGTTAAAAATGTTCCATTACAAATGTATTGTGCTGTATAATTTCATTTTAAGAACATTTTGCAATAATAATCGTTTAAATAGTTATTCATTAGTTCAATCTGATCATTTTCAACTTTTTATAAACAATTTTTGTTTACGCGAATTGCGATTTCATTGCTTTTAATCAGTTCTTTTTTATTTAAATCCAGAATGCGCAATTTTTAATGAACAATTCTTAAATTGTAAACAGTTAAGAAGGGTTTATGTTTCAGTTACTTAATAAATGTATCAATCAGCTTTAATTAACCACCATCCGTTTTGATATGGTATTGATCAATTATGCTAGTATTAAAAAGTAATTTTTTGTTTCGTATTTGTGTCAGGAAAATTTTTTTCAATGTAGTATGAATCATATCTAAGTCATAAACAAAATGTATAATACGAATTTTTATCATGAAATCAAATTTATCCCATTAGTTTCAAAATAATTAAATTTCACTTTCGTTTAAGATGCATATTTTTTTTTCCTTGAAAACTATAGTTATTAATTTATTTTTTAACAAGATTAGTTAACTGCCAAAAAATGAAATTAATAATCAAGATTTAAGTTTATATATTATAAAAGTCATTAGAGTGAATTAAAAAGTAATCTTTACGATAAAAATATCTTATTTTGATTAAACAGAGTACGACCCTTTTTATTTAAACCAGAGTAATACAACTTTTCAAATAGTTTTTAAAAATATAATGAAATTTTTTAAAAAAATTCTCTG
Source organism: Nephila pilipes (assembly GCA_019974015.1). Classification (NCBI taxonomy): domain Eukaryota; kingdom Metazoa; phylum Arthropoda; class Arachnida; order Araneae; family Nephilidae; genus Nephila; species Nephila pilipes. The sequence goes on from BMAW01022912.1 coordinate 144,100, forward strand.
TCCAGTAATTTTCATACTTTGTAATACACTTCAAGATTTCTGCGCTTTAAGTTTGCCTTTTATATTTAACTAATTTAAATTTATTCTTGATATTGAACGCTTTGGTTTTATGATATTTTTTAATTTGAGTCACACAAAAAATATTTTCAGCAAAATCCTAAAAGAATTTTCTGACAGAATGTGAATTAATTTTATGATTTGCGTTTCATAAATTTCGAATATTTCCTTCCTTTGATGCACTTGCACAAAAAGAAAATATTGAATTTTCTTTTAAGCATTTCATAAGAGGATAAATGAATGAAAATGTCAAAAGTCGAATAACTAATTCATTCACTCTCCATCGAGCATATAAAAGCGAAATTTCATTAATTCAGGGTTTTCTTTGTCACTAGTCTCAAATATTACGCACGGTTGCTAATGTTAGTGTCATTTACCAAAAAATAACGAATTGGCTTATTATTGTTAAAATCAAAAGAATTTCCTCTAAAATCTGTCATGGGAAAATCCTCCAACGCTTTTCATCTCTAATCACGTAGGTAATCACTGATTTGTAAGATCAAATTTGCAAATTAATCCACAGTTTTCATCTCGTAATTCTCAGTCGCGTGTAATTGTACTTAGATATTTCAATTAGGTGAAGTTATCATATTCTATTACAATATATTCTCAAATTCTTAGTTTATAATATTTTCACTCATGCACATACAAACAATTCCCACTGCTCGTATTATTTAGCATTGAACCTCGGGTTTAGTGAGCCACGAGTTACAATACTGATGTAAATTGAGAGAAAAATTCAAAGTGTTTTCTGCCTTCCAAACCTTTTTTCTGGCCATATTCCTTTATTATCAACTTTATCAAACTGACGCATTTTATCTCCATTTTTCAACACAATCCATGTAGTGCAGACTCAGATAGCTTAAGCTACCTGGAAATTTTTGCTTGTCTTTAAAAACCTGACCAATGCAAAAGTGTTGAATGCATTGTCAATCTTACTGACCGCGTAATTTTGAAAATAATTTCTTACAAAACAAAAAATTCCCACTAAAACCTTTCACTTTCCGAGAAATAAGGTATATATATATATATATATATAT